>VZRV01009251.1:0-145845 GCA_013398115.1 Falcunculus frontatus | reverse complement strand
CTTTCCTCCCCTTTTTTCTATGCTTTTTATTTCCTTTTTTGTTTCATTTTTCTTTCACTCTTTCTTTCATTTTCTTTATTTTTCTTTTTATATTATTTTCCCTATTTGTCACTCCTTTCTGCATACTCACCTGCCAGCTTGCCTACTTCTTTCCCTTCCTCCCTCTCTCACTCTCACCATGAATTCATCCTTACTTCTCCCAGCTTCAGTCCCTCCCTCTTTTTCCTATTAGGAAAAAAAAATCAGCAGTTGTTTTAACTGTTTTGTCCCTCTTGAATTCCAAATGATATGGATCCAAGGGAGCTCTCTGGATCTATGTCCTCTGTGTGTGCACACAGATGCTGGTACCTTTCCCTCTCCCACATGTATCCGAAGATGTAAATGGTAGTTCCCGGTGACAATACCAATATGTTCACTTTCCTATTCACAGCTGTCAGAATGATGCAATAAAAAAACACCCTGAACTTTATGGTAAATGCCTCAGGGTAAATGTAGATCACATATGCCATTACAGTACCTCTTTGTTTTGTTCCTTGGAATAGAAATGCCTTCATCTTGAAACACCGTCATATTATCTTCAGCTCAGAAAAGAAAAGGTAAAAAAAATCCTTTAGAACAAAATACCTTAAATCTGCATGTTCTGCCTAACAGGTGATCACTGGAAGGTATTCACAGTGCTTAAATTAGAACATTTCACCCAGGCTGGAAACCAGACCATAAACTTCCTTATGGTCAGTGTCCTATTTGGTGACTGAACTTGCCCTCTGGAACAGTCATGTGATCCACTGGGAAAAATTTGCCTATATCACACCAAGGAAATTAAAATTACTTATTTGGATATATCTCTATCTTCTTAATTTCAGAATACTACTTCAAATATTAGATGAACACAGATCTCTTGGCACTTAACTAAGGCATAAAAGTTAGGGCAATGGTTGTATAAATCTCCTTTTTACAGATGATTGATAAAGATTTTAAGAGAGCAAGTCAGACCTGAGCTGGCCTAACTCAGGTTTCCAGCTGATCCAGCAGTTACATATGTCCAAATAAAGCAAAAACACATCGAGGTTTACATTTCACGAGCATTAGCTTGTAATAAGGAAAGCATCTTTCAGCCATTCCCACTGTTCTACTTCCTACATTAATTTAAAGATTCAATCTCCCTGTTGCTAAACCAGAACAAATCTGACAAACAAGTTACTTTGGAATCATGTTTACCACTGTGAACAACACTGGAAGTTTTATAATGAAGAGGCCCTAATAGACTCCATCAAAACCTTGAAGAAAATTTTCTTCCTCGCTTGGCACTGAAGACTGAGTTGGTCTTATTAATTTTGTCCTCAAATGTACACTAAAATTCTTTTGTGGAAGGTTTTGTTTAGGCTTTGTTTCTTTCTTCCTGTAAAAAATATTGTGTGATTCAATTTTCAGAGCATGAATGAGATGATAAGAAAATATTCCTTCGGTGGACTTTGCTCTCCTGTGTCTCCTGGAAACAAACAATCCCAGGCTCCAGTAAGGGAGTTCTCTCAGCCCTTGGTGGTCACCACTTGCCCACTCCAGCTGTTCTTTGGTCCTCAGCTAGTTCTCAGACCAATTTTAGGGCAGCTTAGTAATTTTGTGACTGTTTTGATATGTGCTGCAATCACTTTTTTCCTGCAAGAGCTCATGGGAAGCCTATTTACATGTATCTCGGTGTGGAGCATCAGCTCCAAGACAAAACAAAACTCTTCTGGAGAAGCAGACAATACACAAATGCCTACCTACAAAAAAATGTGCATAAACTCTGCTCTCACTGGAGCTCATCAGCACAGTCCAGCTGCTTCTTGTTTACAGTGAGGGCAATGTTTTCCCTTACTGGAATAAATATGGCCAGTCTTTTGTAACAAACATGAGAGCTCCCAAGAGCTCTTTCAACAAATATTTAGAAAGTTAAGGCATGATAAGAAGTAAAGCTAGAACTAAGAAATGAATCTGAGGTGGGGTTTCAGCTCCACTCTGAAGTCCAAGGCCGATATTTTAATTTCTGGTTTTAGTGCATCTCTAGGAAAAGCTCTGCTGTTCTGGTGATCGAACTGAGACCATAATTAGCAACATTTTTTTGCTCAGCTATCATATTCATCTTTCAAACTTATGAATGTACAGATAATGAAACTCTTAAGTGAACTCATTATTCACTTATTAATATTAATGTATTTCTTCAACAAACAACTTTTATCAGTGTTTTGTCAAAATAAGGAATGGTGAATGTTAATAAAATATAAATGATCTATAATTTGGGCCACACTACTTTCCTGCTATGACTACAAATAAAAAAAAGTCTGAAAAGGGGAGGACAAAGAATAAAATGGATTCAGTTTAGAAATTATGAAATTTTAAGCACCGTTTTCTAATTCCTCCCCCACTTCCATCCTTTGTTCTTTCTCTTTCATGTTTCCTCAGTTCTCTTGTTTAGAATTAGGAAAAATCTGGATAAAGTAAAGTTCACTTTTCTCAGAAGTGTTATAATTTTTCATAAATTCGTAGGAAAAGCAACATTTTTTTTTTTGGCAACAGGCAAAAATAAACTATCCTTGAAAAATATAAATTCTTGACTACAAAATATCACATGGTAAAGAAATTTCAGCTTCCTTTCTCACTCGTGGGCTTCAGATCATTGGAATATCTGAGTAAAACAAGTATGTAACAGATATGAAGATCTAAAAATTTAAATTTTCATTCATATATTGCCTAGTATTGAGGAAGACGTGGGGACTTTTCAACTTTTCATTTAGATCTGAAAAATCACTTGTTTTTGTTAAAATTGCACATTTGCTTCAGAATCTCCTTCACTGCAGTATTTTTTTAAGATATAATTTTAAAGGAACAGTACAAATGTCGCCTTTCAAAGTGTGAAGAAGTTTCAATGAGGTGAAATAACTACATTTGTAAGGTTCTTTCAGGTTTTTTGGTGACAGTATCTTCTCTCAGAGATCTTCAGTCCTTGTTCTGAGATAAAAGAGATGGGACCATTCCTCTGCAGCTGTAATCACAAAGGTCCCAATATTGTCATATCTCAAGATTTCATCCTGAGTACCATAATATTTGTCTTTTTTGGTTTGTTTTTTTTCTTTACATAAGCTTCTGGTCCTCAGTTTTCATTTCAAGAAAACTAAGTTTCTTGGCTCTTTGGAATACAATTTCCTCTGGAAAAATATGAGTTATTGGAGTCCCAACAAGCTAAAAGATGAGCTAAAGTGTCCCACACAAGTTATGTTTAAGTTATTTTTAATCTTGAGGCAATCTTTCAGTGATCCTGACCTTCTGACCTTCCTTTAGTTCTGAGCAGGTACTCCAGGAGTTTATTTTATTAATATCAATAAGTCCAACATTTTTCTTCAATAAAAACCCTTTAATGGAATTTTGATAATGTGAATAATCTTCTGTTAAGATAAAAGAAGAAAAATAAAGAACTAGCCCAAAGATCTGTTTAGCTCATGTTCAATTAGAATGCGTCTTTCCAATGAAGGATTTTCTTCCTTCAGCTGTAAAATAGCCCCAGATTTACCACTATGAAAGAATCTTTTGGGGATTTTCCTAGCTTCATTTTCAGCCTGCATATTGCTTTCAGATTTTTTCCTTGGCTTTGAAAAAGATGTATGTCCAAAAATCTAAATGCTTTAAGGTGTGGATTGTCAAAAAAAAAAAAAGAAAAAAAAAAAAAAGAAGAGGGTTGATCTGCGAAAATTACTCATGGAAATATTTGGATGTTAGCTTAGCTTCCTGGTTGTGTAGGAAACCAGACAACTAAATGACCTTGCATTTATATTGAGTTTCCAAAGAATCGGCTCTTAATTAGATGTCAATGCCTCGAGGTTTTTGTGAACTCAAAACCACAGCAGCTTATTCTAGTTTTTAAAATCCCTGCCAGGATTCACTGTTTAATGGAATTTGATGGAAGCCAGTGGAAAATCCATAAGAGGGCTTTTTAAGCCAAACATGGGTACCTTTACCGTGCTCAAAGGCTGGTAGACTTGTCGAGCACCTTGATTGTGTCCCACTCACACACTGTAAAGTGACCATAAGTCATGTAAAAAGAAATCTCAAGCTGTGCCTGCTCCTGAAGACAGAGATTCCCTGCTTTGGCTTTAGGAACTGGTCAATGATTGAATTTTTCATGAAGCATTAGAGGAAGGGCTCTTGTGATGAAAGTCAGAAATTAAACAACTATCTCGAGGTCTGCATCTTGTTTTTCCCTTGGTAACACATCTATTGAAACACAAAAGTCTTCAGGGTGGAGAGTGCACTTTTGCAAATGTGCTGGCCTTTCTAAATTGAGTAAAAGTGTGCAAATTTTACAAGTGATAAAGCACCTGCAATAAGCACAAAAACCAAAGGAACCCGTGGGTGTTCAGCATTTGTTTTACAATTTCACTTCCATTTAAGTTTCAATGGTGTAAGGGCTATTTGGAGCACCAAGAGGGAGATTTTCAAATGCACTTTTACTATATGTAGGAACAGAACACCACCACAGAAGCTGGTGGGATTTGTGTTTCTAAATCTCTGGCTAGATTACAGTAAAACTTAAAAAAAATCTCCATCAAAACCAATCCCCCAAAACACCTGTAAGTTTTACTTACAGTTAATCAAAGAAAGGTGATGATTAGATGCAGAAAATGCAGAGAATGAGGAGGCTGCTAAAAAGATTATGGCAAAAACACAGAAAAAGAGAAGATTTAGTGTCTTCAGCAAAAAGTCAGTGCACCATTTTGCTAAAGGGGCAGAGGGACAAAGGGAGCTTAAAGTGTGACTAGAATGAAGAAAAGAGAAACTGGAGACTTTCCTGAAAGGTGTCGCAATCAGAGATCAGCAAATGTAAATGATAACTTCATTTCTGGGTTGCAGCAGAGATTTCACCTGATCATGTTCAGTGTTGTCCCCAGTCTTGTGTATGTCCAATTAAAAGACATTAATTTAAATGTATCATAGTTGATTTATACCAGATAAGGTCAATCACAGCTGCTGAAGCCCTTTGTCGACAATTCAGCCTACAGCAAAATGTTAGGATTCATGCCCCCAGCATTTCTGCAGTCAGGGATATCTTGGTTGCTATTATGTCAACATGATGAAAGTGTTACAGATTTGTCTTTAATACTACAAAGTAGGTCTAAAAAGACAAAGATTTAACTGGAGGGGGTTACCTTCATGTTGGCAGTAGAGTGATAAAATGGTTAAGAATCAAGAAATGCAATGTAGAGAGCAAACATTGCATTTTCTTAAAGAAAACAAGAATAAAAAATAAAATTCCAAGCTGTGGAGCCCAGCCGAGTTGAATTAGAGTCAATAGATCTTACTTTCTTAAGCAAAGTAAAATGTAAGAAAGCAGAAATTGTAACAAAAGTTTTAAAAATAAAGATATACAGCTGGAGCTAAGAAAGCTGAAAAGTAGCTGAAAAGCTGCTCTGAGGAATGGAGTTGGGTATGGAATGGTGACACACTGGAAAGACACGACTAGAAACCAATGCATGGTAATGCCAGGAGACTGTAGATAGCTGTGACCCAGACTGTTAAAATGAGAAGGGAATTAGGCACAGATATTCTGCTGAAATTCAATTTCATCTGAGTTTGCCTTCTTTTCATTAGGGGTCTGCTGGTTATTGCTTTTTCTGTTTACTTCTTTTCAGGAAAACCCACAGTGTTTGAGTTGATCTGAACTGCGATACTTTTTTTCCTTGTTAAAAGTCAAACAAAAGGTTTGCCTCATCTAGAAACAGCATTTTCCTTTTAAAATGAAGTCCTGAGTCAGAAACTCCCTAGTATTTCAGTCTTGTCTTTCACTTGCAAGCACAAGGTATTAGGTGCTAATGTTCACTTTTCTTCTTCCCTAACCTGAATCATCCTGTCCGTCCAGTTAGGGGCAGGTCTGTCCACGCAGCTGAGCAAGCTGAAAGCACTTCTTCTCAAATGCTTGTTGCTTTCCTCCACTTGCATGAATGGCATTTTCAATGGGCTACAGAAAGAAATCTGAGACTTCCATCATGCTACTGACTGGACTGTTCAAGAGGAAGTCAAATCTATGTCACACATCTCATACTAATTCATGTTTAACTACTTTGTACAGAGATAATCAATATCGGTATTGAAATATCAGTCCCCGTGGTCAAAGTAAGTGGTCATTCCAAGAAATCCTATTAATCTGAGGAGGATTTCAGTCACTGATCCTCTGGGTCAACATCTTCCATCAAGACGAGATGAGACTGCACCTTGCATTGTGCAATTTCCTAAGGGAACTAATTTTGAGATTTAGAGGGGAGCAGAGAATTAGGAAGTAGAAATAAAAAGGAGAGTCTTGGCCACCTCAGAAGAAAGTAGAAAATCATCTGAGTTGTGCGGAACTTGATTTGAAGGCCAGTAGAGTCTTGTGGACTCACAACTTGTGGATTATAAAGTTGCACCAGGAAAGGTTTAAGTTGCACATTAGGTAGAATTTCTTCACTGAGAGGATGATGAACATTGGAATGGGCTGCCCAGGGAGATAGAGTCACCATCCCTGGAGGTGTTTAAGGAAAGCCTGGACATGGCACTCAGTGCCATGGTCTGGTTGATCAGTTGTAGGTTGGACTGAATGATCTCAGCGATCTTTTCCAGCCTAATTGATTCTCTGTGATAAAACCACTTCTTATTTCCAATCTGATCCTAAGGTACATCAGATGGGGTATTCTGAACGATCTCATATATTCAAATGATGAAACATGGAAGTCTTAAGTAGTTCTCCTGCAGGTGTCTACATATCTAAGCTCCTGGTAGAGTCAAAGAACATGTAGTGGAAATTCAGTGGGTTCTAGAACTTAGTTAATTTGCCTAAATGAAAGTGTCAATTGCCATTTGGGGCTCCTTTGTGGACCCCACTTAGCTTTCACCTGCATTTTCAATATGGCTTACGTCTGCTACAAGGACTGTGTCATGTTTGTCCAAGCTATGTACAGGTTACAGCTCCTCTGGGATGTCTCCATGACTGGAACCGGTGCTACTTGTGGTGCTCAGATTATCAGCTCACCCTGAGGCTGGTATCTAGGACAGCATCCAGTTGCCTAAATACAGTCTTGTATAATTTTAGATTCTGAGAACTATCTTGTTAGGCCTCTAGCTTCTGCTTCACAGTGATGTCACCTCCCATAAATCCTATGTTATATTTGTCAGTCCAGTAGGAATGCCTTAGGCATTTCAAAAGGCCACATATATTTAAGTTTCAGAAAGTTTAAACAGTTGAATTCTACTCTTCATGGCTGGTCAGCTAAATAGTTTTCTGGATAAAATGATTGTCAGCTGTACCTAACAGGAGATTAAATACTCAGCTCATATATGGATACTTAAATATATGTTATGTAATCTTAAATGGGATCCCACCCTGGGAATCACTCATGGGTCATTAGAATTTTATATGTTAGTCTCGAGCATGCTGGCTACCAGAAAAAAATCCCTCTCATTCCCATTTCCAGCAAAGCTCGTTAGAGACATCTTGTTCTCAGTGAAGAATGCAGAAATTGAAATATGATGACTAAAACAAAGGTTTATACAGATCATAATTGCATTATTAGCAACAGAACTGTGTGTATATTGCAGACCAAGAGAAACTTGTAGACAAAGTTTCCCTGAAACTCATTTCTGGAGATGGGAAACCAATCTTTGGTTGCAAACTGTTTATCAGGACTGCGTGTTTGCCACTTATCTTAGTGCAAAGCTTCTTGTAAATGACATATAAATAAATTAAAACATGCTTGAAGGAGAAAATGTGCATTTTCTGTGGAATGTCAAATACTGGGATTTTGCTCATCACCCATTTTTAATGGGAAATCCCTTTGACTTTTTCAATTTCCATTACATTTAGATTGATAGAAATGTTCAATTAAACCAGTGGACTTGATCCCTCCTCAGCCAGTACCACTGACATCTAAAATATCCAATGCACCATCCTCAGGTGGATGTTTTCCCTCTTCTTTCAGCATACTCAGCAAAAACTGAAGAAAATATTTTTGAATCCGTTGGTGGTTCTATCCAGCCATGCATCAGTGTCAAATGTCCCACTACAATGTGAGGTGGTGAAGAAACCAGCCAAAGTCTACTCTAAAATTGTAAATCAAAGCCATCCTTTTGAGGTCATGTCAGGTCATGGCACTGGAAGCATTTAATAGCTCAGATACCTGTGTCTTCCTCTTTATTATAGAACTATGGGCAAACAACTGTACTCCACATTCAGAGATTTTATACTTGAGACAATAGCACATGAAAGATCAGGGCCAGAAACTTTACCTCGATTTTTTTGGCCTAAAGACTATTGTTATAGTCGATCTAAAATTAGATCCTGGTCACTCAAAGAACAAGATATCTTTCTTTAAAAGAACCTTTTTGAAATCAGATATTTAACATTTAATAGCAGGAGCAAAACTGGAACCTTAAAAAAATGAAACATTTCTCTGCATATTCTTTCTTTTCTCTATAGGAGATAAGAAGACAAAAGGACCCTGATCCTGAAAAAAAAGAAAATCAGATGTAGACTTGGATGGAATATAATATATTCTATTTGGACTTGGATTGAAGTAAGTAAGAGAGTTTGAATTTGAAGGAAAGTTGGGGTCTTGGAACAGATTAAGGAAGAGAACGTTATTGGAAGAAAGATGTAAGTATCTTTCAAAGGGAGCTTTGTAATATTTGGAAGAATAAAAGAATCATTCAATACTTAACTAAAATGGATTGAGATTCCAGTCCTTTTGGGGCTTGTCTATCTCTAGCCTTAGTTACTGTGAAATACCTTGACAACAGTAATAAAGCATTTACACTGAGAGTCTTGACTTTTGCCCACCTGAAACATTCTTCTTCTATTGATTTAGAAAGCTTTGGGGGCAAAAATTGTGTGAAGCAATGAGGCCATTCAATATTAGACAAAGGGATAAAGCATACAATACTGGAGACATATTTTCCCTTTGCCTATGAAATGTTTCATGTGAAAACTGCTTCTTTCAACACGGCAGACCTTGTGGGAAATGACCTGTACACTGGATAAGTTGACAGGCACAGTAGGGGATTTCATTACACCTCACAATTTGGCTGGCACAACCAGCTCTCTCTGGCTCTCTGTAACCCCTGGCAAGTGCTTGGAATTGAATCTGTAAATGTTAATCAATATTTCAGGCCTATTAAATAAAGAAAGGCATTGTGGAAATCAAAGCACTAATGGCTAGCATGATGCTCTACACTGACTTCCAGGCCATCAAAAACGTTGTAGGGAGCAAAAGAGCAAATATTTTAATAAAACAATTACCTCTACAATTTGAAACCTGCAGAAGAATGTTACATCTCCAGCCCTATCGCACTAACTTAATTTTCATTTCAAACAGGTCAGTGAACAGTAGCAACTCAATACAGATATTTAATGAGTCTTTAAGGTGCTGTCCTAAATCTTGGGAAAGTAAAAGCCCACCATGTGTTTAAAACATCTGCAAGCACATCCATTTCTTCTCAAAGACAAAATAGGGCAGAACTGTACCCAAAGGCTAAGGGAGTTTCACCATGGATTTCAGTGGATTGAGGCCCTGAGTGAAATTCGTGGGTGGGACTGGTTTAACACAGCTGTAAACAGCCACACCACAGGCATCTGGGGTTCTGCTGGTCACCCGAGGCTCACTTTGGAGAGAAATAGGAACTTCTGGAGTGGAATTTATTTCATGCTAAAGCCAATGTCTAAACTAGGTCAAATGAATTGTACCTTAAAAGCCCTCTGGTCTCTGAAGTGATTACAAAGAGAGCCACAGGTAGCCAAAGCAACTGAGCGATAGGATACAAAGTCAGAGGAGATGAATCACCACATTCCTGTGTATCTTATGGTGCATGGACAAAACCAGACTGCAAAAGGCAAATGATATTGTGGTACCCTCAGGCAAGGGTGTAAAAGGGTAACATAGAAAAAAAAAGTTAAATTATTTCAGGATTTTAAAGTACTTCCCTGTGGTGAACTTTGAAATGGGTGAAGAGGAGCACATGTACGTATAAGAAACACCTACTGAGTGAAAAATTATCTCTAATTTCTTCTTCCCTCCACAAAATAAAACAAAAATCCAGGCACAAACTAATAATTTGCTGCAGAATGAAGTAGTAAGTCTTGGTTTCTTCAGAGTCCTGGTATATGTGGGAGCTGAATGCTGATATGGACAAGACTAAATAATGCTTGTCAACTTTGTAATCCTATCCTACCTCTGAGATGGGAAAAAGACTCCAGTTTCTTTCCTTTGCCTTCAAGAATTTCAGAAGAACCAGGTACTGTGACCAAATAGATATAACTAATTGCAAGTCTTCCGGTTGTTACTGAGCAAAGTGTCTCCTTCAAAAGTGAGTTCCCACTTTTCAGCAAGGCAATCACCGTACAGTGTTAAAAAACAAGTGGAGAAACTTTAAAATTCTTTCAAATTTAGCATAAAGTTTAAAAAAGAAATATGCCACTGGCAAATTTAAGATCGTGATGTATCCATCTCATTCTGACCAGTGAAGACAAGAGAACATTAGCATTTCTTTACTACTATTGTATTGTAAGGAAATATAAGGTAAAAAAAAAAATAAAAAAGAAGAAAAAGAAAAGAAGACTTCTACTCATTTATTAAGATGCCATGAGAAAAAATAAAGAAACTGGTGATGGATGGACATCTTGTGTAATTGCTGGATACCTGTGCTATGCTGTGTCTGTAAACAATCCCATTGCAAACTGGGTAAGGATTTTCTCAGTTAATTACACAGAACTAAAATCCTCATAGGCAGGTCCTACTTTTCAAAAAACAAATTTCTGAAACTGAATTTTCTGGTAGATTGTGTTCTGCTCCTGGGAGTGGTATAACTAGTTATTTTGGTGAATGAGTTTTGTGGATGTTTTGGAAGGTGAAGAAGAAATATCAAGACTTCCTCAGAAGAGTCACAAAAATTCTACAGCTGTGGAAAACTTAGTTCCTTGCAAGGATGGGCAGAACTCTGCAGGGTGGAGGAGGCTGGTGTCCACAGGAGACCTTCTGGCCTCCTGCCCATGAGCTTACAGACATCCAAAGGGACAGAAAGAGGCAGAGCACCATTCCTCCCTCTCATAGCCTCAGCCTCTGGCACTACTCCTGGTGAAAGTTTCGCCCTAATAAAATTTTTTCATTTAATTTTCTTGTTCTCCCTCCCTTGTTAAATAAAGCACCTGTTATTTAGAGCTCTCATCAGCCTGCTCCCAACCTAATGAGACTGCAGAAAGTTTGCCTGCAAACTCCCACTCCTTCTGTCAACTTGATTGTCTGGGGATGCCTTGTGAAGCTATTCATGCTCTATCACCACCTCCTGCTTCCTCACCTTCTTTTCCCTCTCCTTAGCTGAGGCATGTACTTGCCTGTCATCTTTCCTCATGTCATTCCTGCTCGGTTGTGTAAGATACAAAAGCTACAAAAGTACATTTAATTTACTAGTGTTGTAACATGGGCCTTCCCCCACCGTGCTTCAACTATCCCCTCTGTAATTTGAGGATCTGTCATATTTTCACAATGACAGAGCAAGTTCTCCCAGAGGTGCTCTGATTTTCCTTTCTCTTCAGGTCTGGCTGAAAAATAGGAAGTCTGGAAAAGGTAGCTTTAAACCCCAATAAACAAGGAAAGGTTTTGAGGCTGTGCAATCAGAGTACATCATGCAGCTTAGAGAATTAAGAGAATATTCCTTCAAGAGGATTGAGCCACTGATGGTGCTGTATGTGAAACTGCTTCGTGGGGACCGACATAAAACGTTCTCTCAGGAAAGCTGTAGCTGGAAGTGCCATGAGAATAGTTACTGAAAAGTTATCTCTGTGAAAGGTGACTGATGCAATGACAAGCACGTAGCAAGTCATAGAATCATAGGATGATTTGGGTTGGAAGGAACCTTAAAGACCACTTGGTTCCAACCCCCTCCCATTGGAAACCCTCCACTAGACGAGGTTTCTCAGAGCTCTCTCCAAGCCAGACTTGAGCATTTCCAGGAATGGTACATCCACAATTTCTCTGGGCAACAAGTTCAGTGTCATGGATCTTAGATACGAGCTTGGAACCAGGGGATGGTGTCTGTGAACTACCAGAGACACATCCTTTGTGTGGAGTCCAGCACTGATGTGCTGGCTATGGTGAAGATCTTACTGAACCTCCCTCAAACCCACAAACCCTCAACACTGTCGTTAATACACTGTTCCTCGTGGAATTTGGAAAGATCTATCATGTGAATGCAAGCACCATTACAAACGAGAGGAGGTAGCAAAGTTGTCATGGATCTGAAATACCTGAGATGGACAATTTTAGAGAAAACGTAGTAATGACTGGTAATGTTGGCATCAAGGCAGTAAGGCTCAAAGAACCCACTGTTTAAGCCATAATAATGATAATTAGCTCATGTTATTAACCCATCAAATGCTGTTGCAGCTCACAAAGCCATTCTTTCAGCATGCTGCACAAAACAGCTGTGTTCCTCTATAAACCAGTCCTAGCTCCAATCACTCAGCTCTCCCTGCCTGCCTAGAATCCCGTTCCTGCTTTCTTCCACCTATCTCTTCTTGCTCCTAGGCCTTCTTGCTTGTCCCAAGCTTGTCTGCAACCTGTTGCCTGACCTGAATTAAGACAGTGGCATCCAAATCTGTTTTTCTTCTCTCTCCTCCTTTTGCTGTCTACCGCGAAACTGAGAATGTGTAAAGTCAGTACTTTTATTTCTCTTAAGCTGTAAGTTTGCAAATCTCTATTTTGGGTTACTCAGGAAAGTCTGACATGGTTTGAGAGTTCCTACAGGAGCAGAATTGCCTGGCCAAGCGAGGTAGAAGGCTTGTGGGCTGCACAGCAGACTGGATGGAGAACTGCTCTTTACAGAATGTAGGTTTAACTCTTCTTGGATCATTTGTCTTCAAGCACATGGAAAGATAAGCAGAGTTGTTAAATGGATGAAGTGGTAAATAGTGCAGAAATGCTGGCAAATTTCATGGGATATACTGGGCCTGGAAGTCTCCATCCCTCCTGAGTTTCACTGGTGCACAAGCACATCCTCCTCTTTTCATGACTCAGAACTGTTGAAAGAAGAACTTTGTAATACAGATACAACCCCTGTTGGTGCCAGGAACGGCTGTGGGACACAAATCATTGATTGTAAGATTAAAATGTGCCTGCAGCACTTAATTGGAGATCTGTTTATACAAGCATTTGGGTTTAAATTCTGATTCATTCATACCAACAAGGAATAAGACCCCCAAGGTGAGAATAACAGCTAAGTGACACTGAGATGAGTTTAAGTGAAGAGCAGGTTTGTGTGAAGGCTTTTTCTGCCTGAAAAAATCAGATTTTTTTGGAGCTGTAGAATGTTTATACCATGAAATGTTGATGGAGAAAGTCTAATGTTGTGTCCATTCCTGATTTCCCCACAACTCTGATCTTTGGATGGATCTCGGTGCAAAGTCAGTGTCACCTGTGCAACAGGGTGACTGCATAAAAAAGGCTCCTCTATGCTTAGAATTTATAAAATTTTCTGCTGTTTTCAGAAGGATGGTCTATAAAAAGGAAGGCTGGAAGGAAGAGGGAGACAAATTACTATTCATGTATCAGCAAGGAATATGGAGACGTGGTGAAAGGAGCTCTCTGAATCGGTTACATATGACACATTCCAAGAATATTCCCAAGGATTTGGTGGTCAGATTTGTCCTCTATTTGATTCTACATTAGCATGTATGACTTTAAAGGATAGTTCTTTTTGTATTTACATATCTATTATCATTTGAATTTGTAGATCAATTATTCTTTTCTTGGCTTCTCCTCATAGGCCTCACACAGCCCCCCCCAAACAAACAAACAAACAAAAGCAAAAAATCTTCCTACCTTTTTTTAGCAGTTTGAATCCTAACATTTGCAGATCAACTAAATCACATCGGTGACCAAAATTACAGCAGGAAATGAATCATCTAATTGATACTCAGAGTACCTCCTGTTCCCAGACTCTCTAAAAATTGCTCCAAGGTTTGTTCACGGCTGTCCTCAGGTCTTTCTCTGTTACTGGGCTTGATCTTCAAAAAAAATGTGTAAAAGTGGTAATCTGGGACAGGACCCCATCCTATTGATAGCCACTGAAAGGCAACGAGATTTAAAGTGTCAAGTAAGTTGTAAGATATTTCCATTTCTATAACTGAATACAAATATAAGAGATAGTATATAACCACAGAATGCAATCCTATTGCTACAAAAGATCCATTTTAAAAATAATATCAGAAATATGAGAGTAGAATGGTTACATGTAATCCATTTTAAAATGTTGAATATTGGGACATGAACTAAGACTTTATGGATTAGAGCAGGTTATTAAGAAGTTATTTCATCATTAAAACCATAAGCTTCCTTTCCTTAGGAAAACAGATTTTTAAATTATTTTTGCTTCAGAAGGCTGCTGAGTGAAACTCATATAATGACACCAACTGTCAAACTTATCATGTCTCAATTATATTAACACCTTCTTTTGAAGTTTCTAACATGTAAAATGCAATTTACTATAAAAGATTTCAACACCTACTGAAAAGAATTCAAGAGTAGAGAAATGCTGCATTTCAGCATGAACTTCAGAGATTTCAGGCGGTTTCTCTGCTGCTTAGAAATCTTGTATACTGGGGAAATTGGTAGTGTTCTTCAAGATACGTAACAGAAAAAGTGGGGGAAAATATCTCTGTTTAGTCAAGATGTTTGGAAATGTTCAAATGTAATATGGATCTGAGGGATCAGCAAAGCAGGTCATTTAGCACAAAACCAACCTCAAAGAAATTTAGTAAAAAACCTTTTTTATGTGTGGTTCTAACTCAATTCCACTTTATGAATGGTGATCCTTCTCTTCCTTTTTCTCCCTCTAAACACCAAAAAATTCTGCCGAAATGAAATGGAAGTATGTCTTTGCAAATCCTGCACATGTTGGGGAGAACTGAATTCTGGGTTTGTCCTGGTTTTTGAAAGTTAAACCCTTTTGAATAATTTTTCTTTCTGTCTGGAGCTAATACGTGAAGTCTTGTAAACACACAAAACTTAACCATTTCAAGTATGATGTTACTATATCGTTGAACATCATAATTGCAATGGTTACAGTCATGGGATGTGTGGCTGCCCCATCCCTGGAAGTGTTCAAGGCCGGGTTGGATGGGGCTTGGAGTAACCTGATCCGGTGGAAGGTGTCCCTGTCCATGGCAGAGGGTTTCAAGTCCCTTCCAACCCAAACCCTATGATTCCACGCAGTTATATGGATATAGCTTATTCATATATCTGGAAAAAGCTGTTATCAGTGTTTTAGTTTCATACCAATATAACTGTTATCAAACACAGTCATAACTGTATCATCATAAACGTGGCATAGTTTCTGATTTCTGTGTTTCAATAGTTAGGCCCTTATCTGAAATTGACTTCTGAGCACAAAATCAATAGTGACAATAGGTCAAAAATTGTTACTTGGGTAGTTCAAAAGATACTTAGCAAGATTTCTTTTCTTTATCTCCATTGTATTTCAAAGGCTTAAATTATCCCACATGAATATGCTTCTCCATCTGCAGCTGCCACTCATTTTCTCTTAGGCAAGAATTTTGTGTTCTTCCATTTCTAGATGGTTGACAGGGATGCCTGGTTTTCAGGGAGCTGGAAATGCTTAGTATTATAAGGGCTACTTTCGGATTGATTCCAAGTGGGACACCTAAAAACCCACAAAGGTATTCAAATCCCAGAGCAATTTTTGAAATCTTAGCAACATGCTTTCAACAACAAATGGCACGAATCTTGTTTTAGAGAGCCTTCTTCCAATAGCTTCTACCTGGAAGTCATGATTCTGCAATTGAAGTGAAAGCTCTTTGAAAGCTATTCTTCTCCTCCCTGGGTACAAATGAGCTATTTATTTATGACTGAAGAAGTGTTTTCCTGTTCAGCTATCATTTTTTTAATGGTTAAGTTATAAATAACTGTTGTAACAAAGCCTTAGGCTTCTGAGCTCCAGATAAGGCTGAATGCACTTTATGAGAAGCAGAACATCTTTGGACAAAAAGCCTAGAACGGAAACAGCAAAGATGAGTGGATTATGTAATGTGAACACAAACAAGCCTCTTTCCCCCTTCGAATCGCTGTCCATTGAATTCTGCATCACACACAAAGCACAGCGTGCATTCAAAAGAAGCTCTAATGTGTCATTGTCATTACCTTGTGCCGCATTATTTACTACTGTGATGGAAGATTTCTGTGGGGAGAATTTCACAGCTGAGAAAGATCTTGCTTTATTGTGAGCAAATATAAAGTAATTTTTGTTTCCAAAGACCAAGGAGAATAAAATCAAGAGATGAACATTTTCCTGCCCAACTATGCTCGTGTTTTCCCCCCACACACACTTTTCCACAGCTCTTCAAATGAGGAGATCAAGATTAAGACTGCTGAGCCGATAAAGGTAAAGTTTGCCTTTATAGAAAGCCATGATTTCACTCTTCTAAAGAGGCATCCAATTCTTTATTAATATTAGATAAACTTGAGCTCTCAATGTAATCCTATGGTCTGAGGACATGAAGTAATTCATACTGAAAAACAAATCACCCCCCCTCCCCCCTTTAAAATCTTTTATTGTAAATGTATTTTAATAGATTGGAAGAGTTTCTTTAAATAACAAATTCTAACCATACTTCTGTATATTTGCCTCCAAGTTTATCAAATAAATGTGTATTTAGGCCTTAAATAAATGATAGACCATCTCAGAAGTTGCATGAGTAACCTGACTGGTAGGAAGAAGCATGAAATCATTGTTAATTTGAAATCAGCAGAAAAGGATAAATTATTTTGCCTTTTTTTTCACTGAGCCTTGACACAAAGAGTTTTAGATAATTAATGAACTAAACAGTTGCAAGAGCTTTTACCACCCTCAGATGACCACATAACTTAGGGAATGCAATAGATACAGTTATCATTGTGAATAGACAGCAAAGAGGAAAGCCAGGAATTAATGTCATTTCTCATAGAGACTTTCTCTGTTATGATCCTTCCTAGCTTTGTTGCCTCTCCTAATCTGCATGGCAGTGGTATTTTATCTGAAAAACACCTTTTTCTCTACATTACTGTGCCTGATTTTTGGCATCCAGAAAGATTTCAATAGAAAATGCATAGTGAATTTAGAGGCATTCAGTTCTGCAAAGGAGATACGATGAATCTGAGTTACAGGCAGATAAATTCCTACATAATATCATTAAAGGAGACCTGATCCTTTAGTGTAGAGGTGCCATTTAGTCTGTACGAAAAACTAGTAATTTACAAAGATTAAGACTTTGGAGAATGCGAATACAATGGATACCTTTAACAACAGTTGTAATGGACCTGGTGAACCCCCAAAGTGTCTGCAATGTGTGGCTGACTCATTCCAAGCTCAGGAAGATGGTCAGGACAGGGGCCATTTAGCAGCATGGTCAGAGCCGAGAGAAGTATATCACAAACTCCAGCTACCAGTAGGATGTTCTGGGACGTGATCCAGGCACAATTACAATTTCTAGGAGGTAAAGTAAGATCTGTCAGGTATGCAACTTCAGCTCAAAAGTTCAGTAACTTGATCATTACCTTTCCATGCTTTGGGGTTGGCTTTACATTGGCTGCTGAGCCCTGTATTGTTGCACTTTTGCTGAACCTGAGCTGGCTAAACGACAAAAATCTCTTTAACCTAAAATCACAGGTGCAATAACCTGTATTGGTATGATGATATTATGATAAATGCACTTTTGAAAAGGTTGCAGTCTCAGGTGATTTAATCTCTGGCTTTTCTTTTTCTCACCTAGGGCAGTTTGTAGGCCATCCACAATTGTGTTTTCTAGGCTTTTTCACCAGGGAAATAAAAGACAAGAATTCTGGCAGCCCATACTCAAAGCACTGTGCAGACGTTAATTAACAAGCAAGAGATGATGAACAAGTGGTGAAAAGTTTCAATGCTTCTGTCTCGCCTTGAAAACCTGAGCAGAATGGCCCAAGCTTCTATGGAGTAGCCAACTATAAATGCCAACTGGGAACAGCATGACAGTGCTCAGACTCAAAGTCTGCAGTCAAACTGTCAGTGGCATCTAATTAGCAGAGTTCTAGATCAAGAATAAAATGTGTTTGACTCTTTATAAATATGATGTGTAAAAATGTTACATAATGACATGCTGCTGCTCTACATCCCCCTTAATGTTTTGACAAGGGGCGTCAAGTAGTGAAAAACTGCAAAGTGCCAAAGTACTTCAGCTACTGCATGTTAGTGGCTGAATCCTCCATTTCAATTTCTTATGTGCCAGGGTCCAGAAATGGGCCAGGCTCTGGGGATAAGTGAAGGTTGTTCAGTTTAATGAGCTGTTAGATTTTTTTTCTTTTTTTTAACAGAAATTGGAATATGTATAACATGTTAGAGAATAGACTTCAACTGACAGAGGCAGTCGAAATGTATCTGCGGGGGACCCAAGCCCAGAGCTACTCCTGAAGAATGCTTTCTTTATTCCTAGGCACATTGTTTAAACAAAAATTCCTGCTGTTGGCTGTTAAATGTGTGTTTCACAGTTTGTGGGTGCTTGGCATAGAATTTGTGGGTCCTCTGCCGTGAAGAAATCAAAGACCTCACAAGCAAGATTGGTTATCAGAACCATTCCTCCTAGAAAACAATAAAGTTATGGAAACAGATGCACTTAAGAAGTGGCCTTTTTTTTATTTCCAGGAAAAATTAAGCCTTGCATAACTCACTGGTAAATGGGAGTTTCAATCTACCCCAATCTACAGGGAATTTTTTGGCATTATGAGAGTTAGAATCGTAGTTCAATTATGCTCCTTTAGTAGCTGAAACAAAGAGACACCGAGTTAAAATCTGTGCTGTTCTGCAAAGATCTTTCTTCTTTTAAATAATGATAGATTGAATCTGAAATTATTAAACTGTTGACCTAGGTACCAGAGTTATGCAACTAAAATAAGTGAGGTAAAACCAGGTCAACCATTGCCTCCCCTTCTCCTTCTCTAAATATTATAATCACTTTGTCTAACAGAAATGCTGTGCACAAAACTCCAATAATCATTGTGAAACCCATGGATGTTACAAAGAAGAAACAACGTGGAAATGCTGGGAAGAAATCAATCATTCCGTCTTTGGAGAAAAGTCTGAATATTGTACAGTGAACAAAGCTTGAGAAAATTGAATGAAATCAAAAACCCAAAGTATTGTCTTGCTGTTCGTCAGTAACTGACTTTCCAGTCTGTTCTCTAAACAAATCTGGGACCTTGTGGAAAAACAGTCATGTTAAAATAAAAGAGACGGGAGGGGCGAATATATGGTTTGAGGCTTTCTTCCTGTGGTTTAAAAAATTGTCTTTTTAAGTGTGAATTTAGTCAAAAGAATTTTTTTTACAACTATTCAATATATGCAATTTATAAATATATTTTTCCTATGATTATATTTATTCTTCATGAAATACTTTCTGGTGAATTTCTAGAAAATGTGACTGATGCGAGGCTATTAATACGTTAGTAATTTAGGTATCGAAGAGGCTGAGATGCAGGTGGCTATGTCTATGGAATATAAATGCCGGCTAATGCAGCACAAAAGTGCAGAGTGACTAACTAAAATTACCTAACTGTTACAAACTGGTCTCCACAGCTATAAAGCAAAGATCTGGATCTTTGCTCATTTGTGTGAGTTTTATGCTTTGGGAGATGCTAATTTACACAGATGTCAGAGAAAAGAGAATCAGCCCAATTATAGTCTGAATTTATTGTGCCATCACATTAGCCAATTTAGCTATTTCAGTGATGACCACATCATTAACATCTTTTCAGGACAGCAATAACGGAGTCATTTTTATTGCTGTAATTAATATTGATGGCAATGAAACAAGCAATATAGGTACTTGACTCATATATATTGCAGAAAAGTATTGCAAATGTAAGTAACTTCCTGGTAATTTTTTCTTGTTATTGTTAGTTATACAAGCTCATACTTGTCAAAGTTATTTCAGGTAATTCCATATAATTTATGCTGAAATATAAAAATAATCCTCAAAATAAATTTCAGCCATAGCACAAAAATCTTTCATGAGTCACAGAGAAGTAACCCTGTCATCTGTCTTAGATAAAACATCTAACCATTAGAGTTTCAGGGTTCCCCAAGGAAACTTATGATAGAATAATAAAATATAAAGAAGGAAAAATATCCCAAACATTCATTTTGGGGTAATCCCCAAAGAAAAAAAGTCCTTCACCTGCAAAATATTATCTAGCATGAAAATAGAGCAAGTGAAGGCTATGTTTTTGTGTTACTCTAAAAAATAAAGGAAGCTCGTAGAGGACTCTGGTCATAATTTACTTTTATAGCATAGAATCATAGATCATCCCCACCTTACTACTTTTGTCTCTCACAAAAAAAGAGATAGAGACTTTTTAGGATTAATTTTAAATTTTATAGTTTCTCTCATAAATTTGAGGTAAATTTGAAGTTGCTTGATATAAAATATGATAGAAGAGTCTGTGATTTAGAGACAAAGATTTTTTTTTTTCAGTAGGCTCACTATGCATTTCCATGGCACTACAAAATTGCCCAATACAAGCTATAAAGCTGACTTTCTCCAAGTCAGAATTAGACAGCCCAAATTCTAATTTGCCAACACACGTGTACTTGTAAAAATATAGAAATTGTCAGTTTGTAGGCCATTCAAACTACTTTCCATTTGGATCCATTAGTTCCTGGCCTTAATACAATTGCTATTTCTTTCCCTCTAAGAGCTTCTTTTAGGTCTTTGTACTGGGACTTGGCATCTGTTTCCCATGGGAAAACATCGTCAAAAATTTCAAAGCATATTTAAAACATTTTTAAAAATGGTCCTGATTCACAGCTGATGGTGTTCATGGCTACATGGAAATACAGCTTGTTCCACCATTTTATATCAGTCAAGGCTCAGAGACTAAACCCAAGTTTTTGCAAGAGGCTTTGAGAGAGGAAGATCTTTTTAACCATAAAGGGCCATGGCCTAACTTGTTGAAACAAAAGAATCAATTTTTATAGGGGGATAACTCCCCTATAAGTCCGGAAAGCTGCTTATAAGACAGTTTCCTTATATGTGTTTATTTCTCTTTTCAAATACAGTGGCAGCTGGTTATTTTAAAGTGGAAAATCAAGTATTTTGAAAAGAAAATTTGCAAATCCCTCTGCATTTTCTTCTGTACTTTCCTTTTGAATAAACACTAAGTGAATAAAATAAAAATAATTGGAACTGCAATTCTCTAGGAAAAGAGCAGACATTATCAATGATTTAACCAGCACTGAGCTATGAAACTGGATTTTCTAAGGCAGGGGGCAAATCCACCATCCTTATTTATACGAAAATTCCATCATAAATGTCTTTTACACTTTAAAATAATTTCTGTATTTTTCAGACGTTTACTATCCTGGACCAACTTTTGCAACAGAGGAGAATTTTTTTCACATAATTTCCAGTGGAACAGAAACCAACTGGATATGGTTTAAAATTTGTTTGGATGCCCACAGAGTGGACAGGAATTGCAATTCCATCTTAATGTAAAAACTTTCCCCTGATCTGGACTGAATTAGATGTCTTGCTCTCAGATGATCTATGCTGTCTAAAAATCTTTCCTTGCCTCCCTCCCTCCACCCCCATATTTCTTACTCGCTTTGTTTTCTTCAGTTTTAAATTGTGAGACAAATAAAACTGGTGGGGGAAGAAACAGATGGAACAAGGTCTTATTACAAGGCCAATGACAAAATCAGTATCAAAACTTTTAGACTAAAGTGGAATAAAGTAGATAATACCAGAGAGATTATTAAAATTGGTAAAAAATTTGCATTAAAAAAGGCTAACAAAGATATTAAAGTTTTAGGTGCCAAGTTTCAGAATTCATGTATTTTTCAGCTAAGATTATTCTTACTGCTTGCTTTATTTCCATCCTACAAGACTGTCTCCCCAAGTGGTTCAGAACGGCAAAATGCTTTAAAATGTCCATAATGTTTTATCTATATATGATTTAAATAAAATTATGACCATTACAAATGATCCAGCTGCTATAGCAGGGTTTTATGTTTGTCATAAATTTTTAACACATAAGAAAGTGAATCAAAATGTATCTCCCCTATGGACATTAAATAATAACTCTGCATTGCCTATCATACTTAGGTATCCTATTTTAAAACCTTGTGAAGAAAAGGGATGTAATTAGGCTGATGGATATCTTTGATAAGGGAATAGGAATGTCTTTTTCAATGATAATGCAAAAGGGTGAAATTCCATCTAGTCATTCTGCTGACTTTTATTACTCAGGCACTACACAAATGCAATTTGGGGAAATGAACTGAAGGAGACTCAAGTGAATATTTGGAGAAAATTGAGTGATCAATGTGGCGACGAGAGATAAAGACATGTTTGATGCCTCAAATGTTTACCCATGCTAAGGTGAAGAGAATGCAAACAGAGCCTGAAAAAATGGGATGGAGGACTATATGGTTTCTTTCCTCACTAACCATGCTGAAAACCTCTTTATGTGCAAATTTTAAGAAATTATTTGAGTGCAGTTGGAGTTTCACCACTTTCTTAATATCTTTTAAGTTCTTCAAAAATCCCTGGAACAAGGTGCAATTTCTTTAGGCCAATGTTGACACCTATATGTTTCATTGAGTTGGATGGACACAGTTCACTACATCTCTTTGAAGACCCTTGTAATCTCCATGGCTCTTAAATCCAACTTTTAAAAAAGGAAAGTACCCACCTATTTACAGTAGGATATATTCACAGATGATTCTATGGCGTTCAAAGGTGACATTGTGGGACCTCACCTGAAAATGCACCTTGACTTTTGGTGCTGGCAGAGTTGGATTAAGTGAGGCAACTCCAGTGCCACTACCTTGAGAGACTGTGGACTTCCCAAAATATGTAGGGTGGACAATCCTCATCTGACAAATGTCAAAAGAATTCATGGAGTTATAGAATCACAGAATGGTTTGATTTAGAAAGGACAATAAAAAGATCATCTACACCAACCCCCCTGTTATAGGCAGGGACACCTTCCCACCTTTCACTAGATCAGGCTGTTCAAAGTCCCATACAGTCCGACCTTGACCAATGAGGAATAACCCACAACTGAGCAACCTGTTCTATTGGTTTTTTTACCCTCATTTTGAGGTACGCCCTCTTTGTATTCCATTTAAATAGACCTTCTTTCCCTTTAATGCAGTCGTTCTGTTAGAGAGCTTTTTATACATGGGCTCAGTTACAAAAGTGGCAGCTCAGATCACTGAGAAATGGAGGATCCAACCAGGTAAATGTTCACTGAGTTTCTGATCAAACCTAAGGTCTTGCTGAGGCTTTTTTTCATCTGTAGAAGATGGAATGAAAAATTGAATCAAAATACCAACAGTGAATTTTACAATATTTTTATGCTTTAAGTAACTCAATTAGTTTTCACAAATTTTTCCAAATTAAATAGAAGGAAAAAACCCACATCACTTGTGTGCAGACAATTACATAAATTGCTTGGTTTCAAAAATAATCTTGTCCTGACATTTCTCTGTTGAAATTAGCAGGAGATTTTCTACCTCCATCATCGTGAAGTCAGCAAGAACTCTCAAAATTCCTACACTGAAAGATGGAGACGTTGGGCCAGGGAGGTAATTTTTAAATACATATCTAGGAGATGAGACATAGGAGTAATCTAGTGTTTAAAAGAATGAGTTCTCCTTGAGTCAGTGGAGAGAAACAGGCATTCAAGAGACATTTCAGCCTAAACCAGGTAACGCAGGTCAGATGAATCACCCTTGGAAGCATCTTTTTCTTTAACCGACTACGAATGAACATCCTGCCTACGCTGAGTATTTCAGAAGTCAGTGTCTAATTTTTAAATGCCTAAAATTTAGTGCAATGAATTCCACCCTCGCGGCCAAAGTTTGATTAAAAAAACCCAACCAAAAACTCTTAATGTCTTCTTACTGTAGCTATATATCTCTGTAAATGGAACAAAGATGGATTGGAAAATTGCTCTTGGTTTCTCAGAATCTAAATAACGGAAAAGATTCACTCAAAACCATCAGCCTTTTTTGGTGCTTTATTCATTTAGATAATAGGGGAGAAATTATTCTAAAGAGACATCAAATGAAATTTAAGAAAATAATGTCCTGAAATACAATGAGACTCTGGGCAAATTTTTACTCTCAGAGGCATAAAAAAGTAAAATAGATAAACATGTGTCTTCAGTAAACACTTACGCAGCCAGTGGATACCTTGAAATTACAAAATTAGGAGATGCGTGCTGGAATTAGACAGAGGATACCAAACCTTATAGAAGTGTTACTATTCTAGCTTTGAAAAACAAGGCTGATTTATATTTTGTAGATTTGTAAAGGTCAGGTTGTTTGTTATACAAATCAAGGAGTTGTTTTGCAGAGATTCCTTATTCTAGGTTAACACACTGTTAAAGAAAAATTTTAACACATTGAAAGGTCTTGTAAAAATTACTACTAGAAAATAATACTAAAACTATTTCTATAGTGGTTTCTAGTGAGAGAAAATTTACTACTCAGTAATTACAATTTTTTCTCAGAAAAACCTTAGAACTTCTTAGTAGCTGTAAAAATTTTTTTTCAAACTTGATTTTTCTAAATTTCAAATATTTTCTGTGATTCTCAATGGTTGAGTGAATAATGAGGGATGGGACAGTAGCACCCAGGGACAGTAGCATGAGTGGTCCTTGTTTGGAGGGGTGGTGGAAGATGTGGGGTCCATGGGGACCTTGCTGGTACTGCAGGAAAGAAGTTACAGTGCAGTGACTCCATGCTGTATTTTGAAGCGGAGAAGTGGAGGGAGGCAGGACCTCAAATTGCAGGGAAGCAGCTCTCATTAGTCCCCCTGTGCAGAGAGCAGCAGGTTTTGCTTCCAGAGTTATTAGGAAAAGACCTTGGGCTTTGTAGTGTGGGGTTATTAGCAGTGGACTAACATGTAGGACCAATTTTATTTTCATTTCCACTCATGTGCTTAGAGTGCTTCTAATTTGCAGCAGAATAACTAATATTTGAGTCTGAGCTTCTTTGGGATCATAAGAAAAAGGAGGGTAATTTTTTTCTGCATTTTTCTTATTCAGTAGATTCTAATTATGACTCTTGACTACCTTGTAATGAAGTCCATGCAATTCTGTAGAACAAACCCATCAGTGGAATAATAGAGCTTTAATTTGTGTATACTTTCTTTGAGATTTAGAGTTACTTTGGGATTCTTTTACTCTCTCCCATTAAGTCTTTATACATAGAACCTACATTAAAAATTTGAAAGCATTTTGGAATTCATCCTTTTAATGACAAACAGCTGAAAATGAGAGCAACTAGTATGATTTAGTTTGGACACATTTCCAACACTGGTTTTTGACAACAATTTCTCTAGTCTTAATATCTCAAACCGGAATAGTGGGAACCCATAAGAAGACATATTTTCATTTAAATGATTGTATTGAAAAAAAGGAAGCTAGTATCAGAACTGCTCTTCCTCTCATCGCCCCTCTTCCAGCACCAATTTCAACAACATTTAAAATATTTCCTTTAAACCCAAAGGATGTTAAAAAGGTAAGCAGATAAATATCAGCTTTATCATTTCACAAAATGATTTTTCATTTATTTGTTCAAGACAGAGATATTTGGTCACTTTGATTATTTTTTAGAATTTTAACAGATTTCCCTTTACTTGGGGATCCCAAATGCTCCTCTCTGCTTTCAGCTGTACTCTCACTCCTGACACTGTGTGTGACAATAGAAGGATGACTATAAGCAGTGCCTCAGAAATGCTTTTATTCCCAACATCCAATGAAACAAATTAGAATGAAACTGAAAATTAACATCAATGAAAAGAACACACACTCAAGATGAGCATCAGCCTGATTCCTCACATGCAATTTTTTATTAGACATGTGTCAAGTTAAAAGAGTGGAGACTTGCAATTTGGCAATGCAAGTGCAAGCCTGAAGCCCACTTGATCTGTGAAAGTACTTGTGATTAAAAACTAAATTGGATGCTCAGAATACCCAGGTGTGACTCCAGGTCATTAGTTTTCAGTCATTCACTGGATCACTTTGTTCTCAGGTCACCCGCACGGAATAAGTGAGTCTATAAATATTTAGATTTTTTGAAAATCTGCTGGCGCCTGTGTCTCCACTAAATAATTCCCAGCATGCCTGGCAGTCTCTGAGCTGTCTCCAAAGCTGCCCCCACTTTGGCAGGGCTCAATGTTTGACTGCCAGGTCTGCCCAGGACACATCAGCAAAGCTTTCCTCCATCGTGCATCCTCCGGGGGTCAATGTGATGAGCACACTCAGAATGAGAACACTGATTTTTTTCAGTGTAAAGCAGAGCTGATGATAGGCATTTTCCTGCAAAATATCAGGAGAAGAAGGAGGAGGAGGAGGAAGAATAGGAGCAGGAGGAAGCAGAATAGGAGGAGGAGGTGATACCTACATTTATAGAGGGTGCAGAAAGATGTGCAAGACATTTGAAAGCAGAATGCTGGGGTGAGTCAGAATCTCTTGGGGTGCCATCCTGGAGTTGGGATCCCTTTTTTTTCTGGTTCAGGGGCTCTTAATGCAATTTATCCAGTGCTTACTGTAAAATGAGTAGACGGGGAAATTACAGAATCATAGAATCACAATATATGCTGACGTTGAAGAGGCCCATCAGGATCATCGACTCCAACTCCTGTCCCTCCACAGGACATCCCAAGGGTCACACCACGTGCCTGAAGGTGTTGTACAAATGCTCCTTAAGATCTGTCAGGCTTGGGGCTGTGACCACTTTCCTGGGGAGCCTGTTCCAATGTCCAAAAACCCTCCAGGGGAAAAATCGTTTCTTGATATTATTCCACCAAAATCTCCCCTGACTCAGCTTCAGGCCATTCCCTCGTGTCCTGTCACTGATCATGAGAGTGCAGAGATCAGCACCTGCCAGAAATCCTGTAGGACACCACTGTGCTGAAGGCACTAGGACAACCTAGGAGCATTATGTCATGTTTTGGTCTCGCATCTGTGGGTCTATGATGGGATTTCCATTTGCTTTAACTTTGCTTTACCTTTATACAACAGTTTTATATAGGTTGGGGTACTCTGAAGTTGCAGAAAGTTTTTCCCCATCAAGGAAAAGTTTTCAATATCTGACATCATTATCTAAAATAATTAAGAGAAGGAAAATACTTGTCTTACTCCCGTTTCACAACAACTCTGATGCTGAAGAAGGGATTTCTTGAGAATACCTAATTAAAAAAAGCAGAAAAGGGCAATGAATGAATTATCCCTGTAGTTTTATGAAGTCAAAAAATAATCAGTGCCAAATTAGGAAGTTATCTTTTGTATAATTTCATAATTATAGGGGAGACTTACACCAGCCTGCCCCTGGCATCAACTTTGTCTACTATTTCATCACTTAGGCTTTAACGCTCTCTTTTCCTTTCTATGCTAAATAGTCAGGGATATTTCTCATTTTGGAAGACAATCAGCAAAATCTGGTAAGAGGGCAGCTGCAAATTTTTCAGAAATAATGAGTACAGAATTTATGCATTGTCTAGGTCCTGCAGTGCCTGAATGAGGCTTTCAAGCTCCTTGCTTTTGCATGTTGTTTTTTGGTTGGTTTTACTAAACAACTCAACCCAAATGACGAAGATTACTCCAGAGGAGATATTATGCTCTGCTGCATGTGCAAGCACATGGACCCACACGAAAACCATAAGTGTGAGATTTTAAAGCTTCTTTTCTCACCTCTGGCCAGCATTAGTCCTTCTGCTATGAAGATCTCGTCCTTGGATCCTTGTCTTCTGATCACAGGCTCCAGCATTTGGACTCCAAATTCACCTTCCACTAACATCTCTGTTCACACTCCATGCAGCAACTGCTGCTTTTCTCCATCACCAGCTACAAGCTCACGTTTCTTCATCTGAAACAGGAAGCCTAAATTTTGACTTTGTCTGGGCTGCTGTGAGCAGTGCTGGCTGCAGAAGTGAGATCTGGTGCTAAAAGCAGAGGCAAGTCAATGAGAGCTGATGTTTTGGTGCTCACTGCACAAAGGCTTAACATGAGGTGAGGGAAGGAAGTTGCCAGAGAAAGCTGGGAGAAAGCATGACACTTTGAAGCGTTTTACGCACTATTTGTCTTTGCTTGGAGATTTTTGAGTTCTATCCAAGTGATTTATGAGATCTTACTAATATGCAGAGCCAAATAGCTCAAACAAAACCATTATGGTAAAACCAAACATTTAACTTTTCATCAGTTTACCAAGATTGTATACATTAAACTCTAGAAATGCCTTTTGAAAAGGTAGAGTTGGGTGTGTTGCCAGTATTACTATGTCAAATCTTTTTATGGATCTCTTGAATTTTTACAGTCCTATGAACAAATGTTGATCCACACTACATTGGCCAAACCAGGCTGCTCCACTGAAGCACACCATAAATATTTTGGAAATTAACACCAGATGCATTAGTCCAACTTCAAAACAATTATGTTGTGTTAATGAAGCTCACTTTTTATCATTAGGTGACCATAAAATGGATTGAAATTAGCAGCTGAAAGCAATTCAGAAGACAGCTCTCATTTTCAAAATGTGCTTACCAAATGAGATGCTTTGCCCATACACAAAACCAGGTTAAACAGGGACAAAGTTGTATGAAATCAATGTCATTTGGATTTTTGAATTAAGGCAAATCATGGAGTTCCTCTGAGATCAAGACCCCTTTCTGTGCATAATGAGATATTCTCCATTCTGTAGAATTTACAAATAAAGCAGACAAGACTTCCAAACAAAAAAGAAAAGGAGAAATTTTTTTGGACCTGGGAAAACCCTTGGAACAACCTTTGAAGAGTTCACAGTTATCTGGCAGGAGACCTTGGAAGTCAATTCCAATGCTCCTAAATTTCCAAACCACTGTCCTGTCATCCAGAACATAAATATTAATATTATTACCATACCAGTCATGTACCACTGCCATTTGTTGGCTGCAGCGCACACGCAGTGACACAGGACTTTTCAGAGAAATTAATGGAGTGGAATTTTTGTGCCAGAGGTAAAAATCTGTGTCTGCCTGATCCCAACAGCTCCTTCACCAGTTGTCCTCCACAGATGACGCGTGAGTAGATGGAAAGAGAGTAAAGTTGTTTATCAAAAACTTCAAATTTATCTAGTCTGCCAGTCCAAATGTTACGAAGTTTCTAATTAGATATTTTGCTTTTAAAATTGCTGGGTCTGGGGTTTTGCATTGTTTGAATTTTTTTGGCTGTTTTTTTGTGGGTTTTTTGGTTTTGTTTTGTTTTGCTTTGTTTTATCTTGGTTTTCTTATGTTTTGTTTTGTTGCTGGTTTTGGGTTTTGTGGGTTTTCTGTTGATTTTTTGTTTGGTTGGTTTTGGGTCTTTGGTTTTTGGTTTGGGTTTTTTTTTTGTTTGGCTGTTTTTTTGTTTGGTTGATTTGTTTGGGGTTTTTGTGGGGTAGTTTTTGTTGTTTTTTGGGGGTTTTTGTTTGGTTGGTTTGGTGGTGGTGGTGGTGGTGGTTTTTTTTTTGTGGTTTTTTTTTTTTTTTTTTTTTGTTTGTTTGGGGTTTTTCTTTCCTTTTTCCTGGAAATATCTAAATTCTTTAATTTATTCTGATTTGCGTGCTCAGAAATGAATTTTTTGTGTTTACGTGCTTTTCATCCTTCCAGCACAGAAAAGAATTATAGGAACAGAAGCTAAATTCAGATTCAAGAAAGTAAGGATTTATGAAAGACAAGAAATTACTTCTGCTATTACCATGCAATTGGGGGGAAAAAAATTGTGAGGATGATAAAGCACTGGAACTGGTTGCCCAGAGACATTGTGGATGTTGCAGCCCTGGAAGTGTTCAAGGCCAGTCTGGATGGGTCTCTGGGGAACCTGGTCTAGTGGAAGGTGTCCCTGTCCATGTCAGGGGGTTGGAAGAAGATGATCAGGGGTGAAGCTGAGTTCTAGACTTTAAGTTAATTTCTAGACTTCATCCAATGTATTGGGTAGACCTCTGTTGGAGTAAGAGATGGGACTCCCAGCAAATACGCAGACATATCAATGTACAAACACATAAAATAAAGATATAAATTCTCACTTGCACAAGAAGGAGAAATGATAAAATGATAACAATCGTTAATCGAGGTTTTCAGAGATGATCAGAACAGCCTAAATCCTTTGTAATATCAAAGCACAAGTAGTTTGTACCCATAAGTAACAACTGGTTCCCCTTCTGGTTCCTGATGTCACTGAGGAATGACTGTAGCAATGAAGAATGTGTTGTGTTCAATCTGGTTTGAGCTTTATCAACAGTAGGCTTAATTAAGATCCGGTGACAGAACCTCTCACTGGAAGCAATTCAGCACTCAGGGTGAACACAGTTTGGCACTCCTGAATGAATGTGTCAATCTGGCATCTCCTGTGCATAACACAAACACATTTATCCTAGAGATAACTCAGTGGTAATAAAAATGGATCCCAATATGCTTTTAAGGTTATTTTCCAGAGGCAAAATATATTTGTTTTATTAGTACATGTAAAGAATTACGAAAGATCTGCAGAAACGGTGCTCAGATATATGCAATTTTGTGTGAATTAATGATTAATTTTGAACTTCTTGGGTCTTCTCTGTCAAGCATCACTTTAAACATACATTTAGGTGATTAATTAATTACCATAATCTCATCATTCGTGCATCATTTTGATATGCACTGATCTGATCAATTTTATGCTATGAAGTAAATTACACCTGTTCCTAAATAACACTTTTAATACATATTAAGACCAAGAGGCTGACACAATTCTAGTTTTTCATTCTATGCACTAATTAAATTTGTTCAGCTCAAACTTAAACATCTGTGTCTGACTAGAAGATTATTTCTCTCCAGGTAATTTTTAAGGGGGAAGGAGCTGGAATGGGAATGAAGGGGAAGTTACGAAAAGGGAATGTGATGATTAAAAGTAACAAAATTTGCCATGTTTTTCTGTTGTCTTAACCCAGGAGGTGTCACACTGGACTAGACAAGCCGAACTGGTGTGATTTATTCCTGTATGTTGCAGGAGGAAAGGAAGAAGGTTTGATCTGGTGCCGCTGTGGAGAGAGAAGGAGCAGCACCAGCCACAGAGTAATGACACCAGCAGATGAATTCAACAAGCGGAGAAAATGTGTCTGCTTATGAGTGACAGGGCAGACGCAGCTCCTTTCTCACAGTTAATGTTGCTGTTACCCAGCATTTCCATCTCTGCAGCTGACTGAGCAGAGATGTGACTGAATTTCCTGCCTGGTGCCTGAGTGCTTTCCTTCCGAGCTGTGTGTGTGTGAATATCCTCTGACAGACACTGCCTCTGAAAGGTTGGCTGGTGGCTCTCTGCTGACAGAGGGTCCCGAGGATACCCTGACCCCTCTTATTTCTGCACCTTTTTCAATTTATTATACCCAGCATTCCCAGGACCGAGCCTCCAACAGGGTTTTAAACTCAGAGTAGTAGAAAGATTTCTGAACACAACTGGACAAAAGACAAAATCAAAAACACAGGTTAGTCTTGACCCTACATTTGATGTCAAGAGCATCCTGAAGCACGGGAGATTTTGAGACTGTGTCTCAGCCAGGGAACTAAAATAGTGGCTGATTTTATATGGGTTGCAGATCCAGCACCGGTTTCCTATAAATAACTCACAGATGTCATTTGAATTACAGTCTTCTGCAAATAAGGGGGCTGCAGGCATACCCAGGAGCCTGTTAACAAAGAGATGACAAGCTTCAGGCATCTAATTGCTTTAGCTCATCACCAGTAAGACACTTGCAGTCCTACAGCTAATCTGACCAGCAACTGACTGAAAATTGAATCTCAACCAGGAGAGTTATTTTGCCGACTTCAAAGGCCTGTCCACTTCTAAAAAGAAACCCCAACCCTCTATCTGTTCAGCCAACTGCTCTGCAAGAGAGCCAAAAGCTTTTGTGAATTTTCTTAGCACATTTTCCTTAGCACCTGATGCCTGCATGGAACAGTCCAAATATATGAAGTAAATAGCATTTCCAAATGCAGCGAAGACAGATTACTAAAATATCTTCCAAAAAAACAAAGCAAACCACCACCAGACCTTGTCCTCCTCCAGTTTTGAGAAGCAGAATAAGGGAACAGGACCAAACATGTATAATCTAACCCTGTGTTATATTACAGGGGCTCTAGCAACTTGCACTCACATAGGATTCTTAACCGCATCAAGCAGGACTGACATTTCAGGAGTGTGTGCTCTTTTTCTCTGGAAAATATCACTAAAAGATTATTCTGAAACCATGAATCTTAAGAATCGAGTGAATCTTTCTTCTTGCACAGATGTGACAGGGACGCTTTGAAGCCAAAACCATGTAGACATGGGGCAGCAAGAGAAGGCAAATAACCTTTTTCTTTCCATATACTACTGGAGAAGGTTCAAGTCTGCAACTTCAGGCCTGTCCTATTACCACTGACCTCATGGGATTTTCTCCCCATTAATGGGATCACTCAGGGAAGAGGAAACTGCCCAAATCTTTTCCGGTATTTTTAAATGATAATAAACTGATGCTCACATAATTTGCTGTTGAAAACACTGTACATTTTGAAAGCATATTTTTAAGGATAAATGTTGCAATTTAGTTTTTCCCCACAAGAGTAGGAATTTCCTGAAGTCTAATCCCTTTGTCCTGGGAACTGCTTCTCTTCATGATAATCAAATGCATTCCTCATTTCCACTGTAAGCATCAGGTTGGGCATGCCAGCCCAGCAGAACGCCAAGCATGTGTCCAATTTAAACGCATAAGTGGTCCAACTAAAGTGAATTGGACTTATGTTAGGGGCATAAGAACTACTTACAAGTATTTACAGGATCCTTCTCTTAGTCCACATCTTCTTAACTCCAGCTTTGTCATGAAAAGCAGCTTATTAGATGTGCTATTTTCCTACTGCTACACTATCCTGAAAGCTTGAGGAAATTATGCTACAAACTCATTGAAATCCTTTGTTGCTTTCAGTGACCAGGTAAACCCTGTTCTCTATTCACAGTGAGGAGCTAAAATGGTAAACATTCTGCCTCAAAGAAATTAAGATATGTAAACACATTCATTCCCCATCAACAGGCTTAGCCTGTGAACCCAGAGAACATTTCTATATCAATAGAATTGCACAATTGTGTGCTTTCCTTTCCAGCAGTGCAAACTTAGGTTCTGTCATTTTCTTCGTTCTCAAATACACACAGATATTCAGTACAATGCCTTTGGTACACTGCAGTGCTCTGAGCCTCATTGTCACCTTCCACATTGAGCAGCTGAGGCTCTTTAGAAAAAGGAAAGGACACAGAAGAAGATGGAAAATGTTTGTAAAGAATGGGTATGGTCAAAACCCTTTGATGTAAGAAATAAACCATTATATTTAGCAAATGTTTCACTTGCTGGTAGAAAAGTCTTTCTCAGGGCAAGAAGAAAGCAAGAGCCTTCCTCTCTTTCTTGTAGACTTCAATGGAAAAAAAGAAAAGAAAGCTTCCTTCAGGTTTTTAAAGTTCCTAATAAGAAGTGTTTGAATGTCTATTGTAATTTGAACAAATGTCTTATTGTCTAAATAAAACAGACTCCAGAAGAAACACTTCCTCTATTATGGATTTTTCAAACACTGAAGGTGATTTTTTCCCCCTCTTGGCTGTATCTGTTGTCCTTCCTTCAATATTAATACTGACACTTCTCTATTAACTCATTAAGCACTTGTGACACTGGATACAAAGACTCCATAATTACTATCCTTGCAATTCCACTTGAAGATTTCCACCAAGGCTGAAGTGTCTTGTTTTAGACACTGTACAGACAAAGGAAAAAACAGTCCGTGTCCCAGAGAGCATTGTATTTGAAAGGACAAAGCTGACAAAGCCAACAAACCCAACAAAGAAAGGAAAAAGGCTTAAATAGATTTGTCCAAGATCATACAACAGGGTTGGGGTTTTTATTTTGTTTTGGGTTTTTTTTTTTTTTTTTTTTTTTTGTTTTGGTTTTGGTTTTTTTTTTTTTTTTTTTGGTTGGTTGGTTTTTTTTGTTGGCTTCGCTTTTCAGAAGAGAGGTCAAACCCAGGTCTGTTGACTTTCCATTAGCTTCTCATCTGCCTCTTCTTAATGCCATATAATTAATCTCCGTCTATTTCAGAGTATTTGCACTCTCAGGTCACATTCTTCCAAATGGCTTCTAATGGTCAGGTGACACCTTATGGAACTGTGACCTGCAAGGGCTGGAAAAAACTATGGAAGAAAAACAAAGTCGAGGAAGTATTGAACTATGACAATGTCCAGCCAAAACTAGTACACTGCTCTCTTATTATTTTACAGGAAAGAAAGAATCCATCTCTTAAAAAATATAAAATCCTAAACTTCTATATATTTAGCAAAGTGTTCTGCTGCTGTGCTGCTCATCAGTATCATGCTGCATTGCCATGGGCAGGGGCACATAGAGAGCTCCATCCTTCAAGGCTTTGAGGTCAACCCTAAAAAAATGTGAAGGTTTTGGAACTAGTATGTTGGGACTAGGAGTTTGCCTTTGTTCAGCTGCATGTTAAATACAACTTTAAATATTTAATTCCCTGTGCCCACTGTTTCTAAGCAGATGGGCTGCAGGTGGTAGGTGGGTTTGTGGAGATCCCTGTATTTCTGACTCTTTATCCACCATTTGTCAAAGAAACTCAGGATAACACTTGTCAGGCAAACACCTCTCAGCAGTTGGGCAATTAACATTCTTTCCTTACAGCCAGGACCTTGCAGCTTGGGATGCTCACGACCTCACTTTCTCCCAATCTGTGAGGTGAGAGGTAACTGAAACGTGCAATCAAGCCCTGGGGAATGACTGGCCATGAGGGAAACAGCAGGATGCTTACCTTGTGTCAGGGCATTCGGAGTTAGACTTTCCCTGTGTAATTGCAAAATAGGAAAACCAAACTGAAATAATAATTTATTAATAATAATAATAATAATTATCATCACCATCATCATAAAAGTTTCTTTACAATAATAGTCCTCATTCACCACTAAAGGCTGAGGGCTGAGGTCTGTGCCCCTGATATGACAAAGTTTTTGAGCACAAGTTCTTCATCAGCATTTCAGAAAGCCACGAGTTGATGTGACTTGCTGAGTGGTGCCCAGCACCTGAAAGTACTGAGCTGGTTGTCTCTTGGGCCTTTCTCTTTGAACTGATTCTACTATTTGAACTCCTTTCTACTGATAGTGGCTCTCCCTTATCATCACCATGATTCAAAGAACCAAAAAAAAAAAGCGCAACTGGATTAATGGGACTACTTGGTTTCCACTTTTTTCCCAAAAGAAAGGAAAAGAAAAAAGTATAATTTTGGCTTGACATCTTTCTTTTCTATTTTGTTCAGGCTTTTGCAACAAAATAATACCTATTGCATATGTTACCATCTGGGGAATAGGAAATCATTGCTTTATAAGGTCCAAAAGTGCTATTATTCAATTTTAGAAAATAAAATTATAAAATAAAATAAAAATCCTTCCCAAGCAAAAAAAGCTCTGGAATCTTTTCTAGAACTCAGTGTAAGTAATAAAAGACTTTATTTTGATGCAGAGGGAAGCTATATTTATAACAGCCTGGCCAGATTGCAAACAGATGTTGGTAGAAATTCAATCTATTATTAAATTAATTTACCTTTCCATCCCCAAGAGACTGTAGAACACAAAACAGATATATTCAATAAAAATAAAGTTTTTTAAAAAGGTTCAGCACTGGAGCACATGCAATATGACAGTGCCAGAACCATCTTCTTCTCACAGCTCTGGATGTAAATATCCCAGTCCTAAGAGATTCTAGTCACAGATGGTTTTAGGGGCAAGTGATTGCCCAGGGTGGAACCATGGGAACTTTGTAAGGAGAAAGCAAATGAACCAGCAGAGCTGATGTTACCCTATCCATGTCAATCTCCCAGCTGATGGACAGTGCATTGACTATCCAGTATGGATTGTGATATCCAGGATTAAAAAAGAGGTTTTGAAGGGGTGATTTGCCTGTTAGAACAGGGAAATGTTTGTCTTTGATCTTGGAGTGGGAATGGTGCGTGATCCTGTTGAGCATTTCCGGGTGTTTGGGAAGAAATCGCTTCTGGTGAGAAACAAAGCTGCAATTTGTCACTTTTACTGTTCTTTAGGATAAAGTGGAAGAAACCAGAGAAAATTCACAGGTGCTTAAGAATTGATTTTATGTCTGCCAGAATGTGATTGTCAGGTTATAGCAACATTCTTATTGCAGGTGTTCAAGCAATGCTAAAAGAAAATGTAAATATAATGTTTAGTGAACACCTAGCTCACAGAATTAGACAAGAAACTAGCAAATAATGGTGCATAAGCCTGTTTGCTCAGCTGGCACAAGCCTGGTGTGAGCTGGGCAACAGAATAAAGCATAGAATGCAGGATCATTTGGGTTGGAAAAGACCTATAAGGTCATTGAGACCAACCATAAAAGGACCCCTAGCTTATCAGTAGCGACAGAAATGTCTGCTACTGTATTACAGCTACTGGTGCCCTGCCTGGGTCACTATGCAACTTAATAAAAAACCCACTAAAGTAGAGGTTTCCCTGAACACTGTGTATTTCCTGACATTCTAGGGTAGCCAGTACAGAGTGGGTTTCACACTTTGGGCTTTGCTTGAAGTCCACATAAACTTGAAAGACTGGGATGGGCTGACCTTTGCTGGATGCCAGGTGTCCACCAAGCCTCTCTGTCACTCCACTCAGTGTTCTGAGCTGGACAGGACAGAGGAAATAAGATGGGACACAACTCGAGATAAGTTTGCTAAAACTGAAATAGTTTACTAAACCAAAAGCAAAACATGCGGGCACGAGAAAAGGGGGAGGGATAAAAAGCATCAGCAAGTGATGTCTGGCCACATCCCGGAAAGCAGGGCTTCATCACACGGAGAGGGTGCTCCAGAAGGCTAACATTGTAAATAATGAGTGGCCCACCCTTCCTCCTCCTTTTCTTAGCTTTTATATTGGAGCAGATGTCATATGGAATGTCCCTTCGGTCATTTTAGGTCCNTATGGAATGTCCCTTTGGACAGTTTGGGTCCATGTCCTGGCTGTGTCCCCTCCCACGATCTCGTCCATTTCCAGCCTGCTGGTGAAGAGGAAATGTTGGAGAGGCAGTGCTGGTGCTGTGCCAGCTCTGCCCAGCAGTTCCCAAACACTGGGGAGTTATCAGCACCTTTCTAGACACCAGTGTACAGCACAGCACTGGGGGGGCAGCTGAGGGGAAACGAACTCCAGCTCAGCCAGGACCAAAGCAGTTCTGATAAGCAAATCTCAGGTTGAAGTGATTCTTGCACTTGGGAGTGCTGCTTCCTAAGCAGATGCCTAATGAGAGTCCATGCTTACCCTCAAAATGCCAGTGGGATGGGAACTCATTTACAATTTCACTCAGTCAGATCTTTCAGAACTCTTATTGATTTCTTGGATTGTGCTAGTTTACAAAGAAGCATGAATGTAAATATCATAATTGGGGTATCCATGCTGCCCTCTGTGTTTTTGTATTTGTAATCTCTTTTGCCAGGAGTTCCTTTAAGATATGGAAATTCAATTTGAACTGAATTCTGGAAAAGTGATACAATGTTTCTGAGGGGCTGTATAAGGCAATGCTGCAGGGATGAAAAAATGAAAATAAATCGTTTAAAATGTTCTTAGCTAGGAATAGGACAAAAGTGTATTCTGACAAGTAATAAGATCTTAAAGATAACATTTGGGCTGTCAGGAAGGATTTTTATTTTAATGAAGTGATGACTGGGGGCCAATCTCATTATTTCTGTCTTTCTTACAAGTTTGAGCAAAAGCCGTAAGGAAGACAGAAGTGGGAAACTCTTTCCCCTCTTTTCTTCCTGCCAAGGATGGAAGGATGAGACCTGAGTCTTGAACCAGCTCTCTCCAACCTCTGAGTTTGCTCCAAGAGCTCAGGCCATCAGCATTATGAAAATCTGTGAGCTGGAAGCAACTCTGGAACTAAAACCTGCTGCTCCCATATCCTCCTGCCTAGCCAGAGCACAGAAAGCTTGGAGCCCTGTGGAAGCAGCTTTTCCCAGGGAGCCATCACCATCCTTGTTTCCATTCAGACTGGATTAATATGACATCAGCCACCTGGTGTGGCTTACACCTCTCTCTTTGTCCCAACATCTTCCCAGGAGCTGTTGTTGAGTTGCTGATGTCTTTGTTCTTATTTATTTATTACTTTATTTACTTATTACTTTATTTACTTTTTAAATTTCTGTGTGCCTGAATTCTGTGAACAAACTTGCAAGTTCCAGTGTTGACTGGACTTAGGCATGTTTCATTCCAGCCTCGTGCTCCCAGGAATGGTAAGCAGAGCCTGTAGGAAGTTGCAGTTTAACTTGCACTCCTCTGGAGCGAGTCGCTGCTGCCTGGGAGCTGCTTCTTGCACAGATGCCATCCTGGCAGCCCAGAAACATTTTAGACAGTATTGATTGTGATAATAAGGAACAACAATGGGCATTTCACAGGACTGGGAATGATAATTATATTTTGAAAACACAAATTTCTTCTCGCTGCCATTGATTACTGCTGTTTATCAACTCAGTAAGACCTAAAATCTGAATAATCCTCACACAATTTTAGAAGAGGAAACAATAATAAAAGCTTCCTTTTTTCTTCAGAATTGTGGGGTTTTATTTTAATAATGTAATGAGCCCAGACAGACTTATGTTCCTATTAGAATATAAAGTAAACCAAATAGAACCATTTGTAATCAGGATTTTATCTGAGCAATGTTGTCTGTATCACCCACTGTCTATAAGATTGTGTTCCATTATGTTGCAGCAGCAATACGAAAGAAACTAAACTATTTGCATCAACAATAATGCAACCAATTTTCAAGACTTGCATGTCAAAAATCCATTATTCCAGACATGATTACCTGGAACTGCCGATAACAATTGCCACCAATTACACTTTTTTACAATGTAGCAAGATTTTAATTTCTCTTTCCTCACCCCATCTTTTCTTCCTCTTTCTTTTTGTCTTTTTTTTTGTCTTTTTTTTTTTCATCTCCATCACTTAGATTAGAACATCACATTTAGTACAAGAAGCAGATGTTAATATGGAAAGACAGAACATCTCAATTTTCGCACTGTTAATTCAGCTTACTGAGCCAATTTCACAATTCTCACATTCCTCTAGTCCTAAGAGAAAATGCTAATTTAGATTGTTAAAACTGACACAGGTTAGGGTATAAAGGATAATTAGCATAAGATCCTACACAAAGTGTTTTTAGCACCATTAATCAACTCCCACCTATGCATACACATTTTTAGACAGAAGTGGTGTTGAATAGTTCTGAAAATATTCTGTGATACTTAAAAAAAACCCCCGAAATCCCCCTGTAAAATTTGGTTGGAAGCAGTTACCAGTGAAAGTACCTAATATGCAGCTAAAACAGATCTTTTATTTTACACATGAGAATTATTAAAAGCTCATAAAAGCATTCTAGAAAAAATACCTGTAGGATTTTTAAGATTGTAGGGGATGTGCTAAAATTCAGAAATATGTCAAAATGCTTTAGCTAGCTTGGAGTTTTTCCACTTTCTCCTCCCAGAAAACTTAGTCAGAATTACATAAAAGAATATAATTCTGCATTTCATTCCATTTCATTTATACACATAGATTTCAAGTAAATTAGGTTTTCATTAGTACAAACTGGTTTTATCTTCCTTGAAAATACTACTTTGGATGGGAAAATCCAATATAATTTTAGAAAGTTTCATCTAGAATTATTTTCTACATAAAATTTATGTTACAGTTAAAGTTCATAAAAATTCTTTTAAATTATTTTAAATGATATATTTTATTATATAATCACCAATGTGATTATATGAATTACACTGTAAAGAATTCTTAAAATTAATGAATGAAATAAAGATACTAGGAATATTCATTTAGGAGAATTAAGTTTTACAATTTAGATGACTGTCTTGTTGATCATTGTAGCAAGTTCCATAAAAATCTTTCCTAAGACAGAAAAGCACAGAAGTAAAAATTCCAGCTGCCAAGGACAGAGAATTTTAGGCATTTTTAATGCGAAAGCAGACAAGTCAAGTAATTATTGTCTCTAATTGGCACTTCCACAAGACGTAACAATTTTTACAGAACCCACAGACAAGTGGCACTTAAAAAGGTGAGAAATTATTTCCTGCCTTGGGAAAAAGGAAAAAAAAAGAGAAAAAAAGGAAAATCACATGCTTTTCTAATCTGAGCTTTGCAGAGGGAAAGACTGGCCAAGCACTTCAAGGTCTGAATCAGCAAATCACTCAAGCACATACTGCATTTTAAGCATGTGCATATTAACACTTGACTAAAGGCTATTTTTATTCCCTGACTGGCATTCTTAACTGATTTATTGGTTCTGTGTGTGCCCAGTTTAGGTGAACACCCTGTTCTGGATGGGATTCAGCTCCAGATTTTGACAATTAGTTCTGATTCTGCAGGGGCTTCTGTGACAGCAAGGAGGATTTACTGCTGTTGCGCCATCCAGCACTGACACAAGGGCTGATTCAGCTGCCTAACACACCTCTAAGGGCACTGAGGCTAACTCAGGTCACCTTGACATCTAATTCCTGCTAAAGAGGGGCCTGAGTCTTCTTGAGGTCCGTGTCACATCTGCCAGCCCTACAGATCTCAAGGGGTTACCGTGTTAAGTGTTGGTAGATACCTCATTTAGCAATTCTAAGAAGTTATTTTCCAGTACAGTCAGAAGGGTTTGAATCAGTTTGTCCTTATTCTGATATGTACTGCCAGTTGAGAGACCACTGAGAATCCCACTTGGAGCTGCTCCTCCAGGAGATAAAGGTCCCTGTGTGTCATGTGTCATTTTTGTAAGCACCATGAGAACGTCTTAAAGGCACTCGAACATCTCAAATAATGCTGAATGCCGGTGTGGTCAACGAAATTGAGCTCAATGGAGATGAGAGTTATTCAGCTGGTCCCTCTTTTGACAAGTTGAAGAACTTTAAAGGTTCTGTAGACAAAAATGAACCTGTTCAGTTGTGAGCATACGTCCCAGACACCTCATCTGAAGCTGGAACCGCATCCAGTCCTCAGAGATGCATCCAGTCGCCTATGAACAGACATCTGCTGCCATTTCGGGTGCCGGGGGCTATGCATGACAGCTGTACAGACCTGGCAAATGTGATGCAGAACCTGAGGGAGACCTGTGACCTTTAGGAATGGTAACTGGAGGCTGGCACACAAGTTCAAGTAAAGAGTTGAATTTAATGCCATATTAACAGGCTTATACAGAAGCATTCATTAATGCACTTTGTTAAATCAGACCTGAGCAATCAATAGCATTACTTCCACCAGTGGTGCAAAATCAGAGGAGGGCTCTAGGAGCAGAAAATATACAGATCAGAGTTCACAAAGTACAATCCACCTCTTCTTCTCTTTGTAAACTAAGCTAGATTTTCATTAGACAAAAGTTTCTGGGGAAATAAACATAGATACTGTAGAAATGATTGAAGGAGTTTTTCACTCTTTTTTACAGCTCACCCAAAGAAACAAATCTCCTCACCCAAACCCAGAAATCTTTATTTATCAGAAATAATCTATGCTCCAAGAGACTTTTTAACTGCCATGCATCTCCTTTGTTCATTATAAAGAAGCTCTTACTGACCACAGCAAGCTCTGCTTCACAATGGACAGTGCACAAAAGAGAGATACTTCATACTGGAACCACTAATAAATATCATTTTGAGCTCTGGGCTGAAAGAAAGAACAAACCATCAAACTAATTTACACATTGAAGTTGTTAGTATGGCAAATAAAGCCAATGGAGGAAATTCTCAGTATCCAATGGACACCAGACTAGCTGGCCCACACAGAGAGATTAAACCTATATTTATTTTGGTTGCCATGTTCTTTGGTCCATAATGGAATTAAAAATGAGTACTCTCCAGTCTGTTCATTTGTTTTCTTTTTTTCCTAATGAACAGTGAATTTACTGATTTACTGAAACATAAAGCTTTAAAGATGAAATGAAAAATCTCTGGAAACAGAGGCAAAATCAGTAATTATTTTCAGCCATGAAGACAATGAAAAAGAAAAGGGGCCCTTGGAGAATGTCACATTATTTTATTTCACTATTTTAAAATGTGTGGTTTTACTTTCACCAGAACTAAATGACTTCATGTTTTGTAAGAATATCTTGTAGTTAAGCAAATCATCTCCACTGACAGGAAAAAGATCAAGTAATGACATCAACTAACCTTAGAAACAAAATAAGTAAATTTATGTGTTTGTATTGATGAAACACTTGAGCAGATATAATTGTGCAATTTTTTTTGGTTTTGCTGAAACATTTTGCTGTAGCTAATTTCCCCACCTTTTTTGTGTGGTTTGGCTACCAAACAGAAAAGAAACTGAATTATTCACCCAGCTCTAGTGCCAACAAGTATGTCGATTAGTGTTAAGTATTGTAGTTTTTTTTTATTCAGCCATATGTCCACTTTGGCTAGGATTGAGGCCAGCTGCTAATTTTATACAAGATATAAACAGATGCTGGGTTGCAAATCTTGATGTTTCCTTGCCTAAGATTAAAACTACACATTTACAAGGAAAATTCTTTCTTTAGTGATTGTTGCAGGTCAACCATGTCTATGGTAATGACCATTTCAGATAAAACCACTTTTCCTGACCTGCTTTCATGGATGTGTTTCTTTTCACTTCCTTCTACATGGCTCACGGAGGAGGTAAATACCCACAGGCACATACCTGAGAAACAAGTATTTTTTCTTAGACTCTTCACAGCAACTCCCTGGATTCTGTTTCCAGATGGAATATGAAGGCACTTAGATGCCTTGAATAGATTTTCATATATGCTGGTCCTTTGCCAACAGAAAGACCTGGAAACAGAAGAGTTCCTAAGTGGATGCAGCATCCAGAAATATTAAGCCATTAGGCAGATCAATTTCCTTCTCAGCCACCTGCTTGGGGATCTTGTACAAACATTGCCCCCTGCACACTGTGGTACACAGACCATTTGTTGTCTTGAAAAACTCATCACAAAACTATTTATCCTTGTTTATGCAGACTATAAAACTTTCAAAGTCTACTTGATTCTAGTGCAGGACTATCCTGGGGCTAATTTCCCATTCTCTCTGTTTAAAACCACCTTGTAAAAATGTCCTGCAAAAGCTTAATGCTCAAGCTTCCAGAAGAAACTAGCTATATAATGGTGTTTGACTTGCATATCTCATAACTAAATGCTAATTTAAACAAATGTAAAATAACCCTAGAGAGGCTTTTTTTTTTTTTTTTTGATAAACAAGAGCTACTCTCCTCCGGAGTTGGCACTTTTAGGACTACACTGATGTGCTAATTTCTCATAAGTATGGATTTGGTGCTTATCTCTGTAAAGAATATACAGAATGATAACCTAGTTGTACTTCACTGTATGTTCAGCCTCATGCAAAAGTCAAATCCACTGCCTTTTTCTAAATTACTTCCTCTCTTGATATATGGACCTTATTTACAGCCTCCCTTTGTGAAACCATAACGGCATCACACAGGGCTTAGGTTCTGAAAACCGTAGCAATTGCCTTAAAATTGATTTGATGTCTTTTGCCCATCCCTCCCTCAGGTCCCTCAAGACATTTTAATATGAGCCATGACATTATGATGGATGAAATCTGGCATTTTACTGTAGCAATGCTACTCCCATGTGGAAAATAACAGCTTGTTCAAAGCCCATCTTCCAGCCAGATTTAGGATATACACTAAGCCACATCTTCGGTCTCCCCCTTCTCTCTACTCTTTCACAATATCCTTTGCAAACAGCTTCATTTTGTGCATCAACCTGTCTCAGTACCAGATTTTTGCTAATCCTTGCCACTCTGTGTAGCTACCCCGGAGCACACAGGCTACAGCTGCACCCTTTCCCTCCCCAAACTCCCTTGGACAAGCAACACATGTAAATAATTCAGCTAATTCACTGGTAATTACCTGAACAGGAAAGGAATCTGATTAATATGTGGAATTAATTCACTGTAAATCATCTCTGACGATGTGAAGCTCCTGGTAACTTATGTAAGTGCAGTGGTAAGTGCAGTGATAACATGTTACACACAGGCTGAAGAAATGAGCCAGTTCTTGTAGATGTTTGTGTGTTTAATTTACCCAACTGAAGTCCAGGCAAAGCAGAGAGGGTTTTGGCTTTCTGAGTTCTGGAGAAAAGTGAACTCATTTTAGATAACTAGATCATTTAGGAATATCTAGCGTTCATCTGGGAAAACTTATTCTGTCACCAACTGTTGCAATTGCTTATTTTGTTCATAAATAAAGTTCTAATCACACTGGAAAGCATTCTGCTTCTTATTGAACCTTCAATTCCTGAAAGTCTGAAGTGGCCATCTATTTTTGTTCATTAAAAGCCCATATGGTCATAGGATAAGCTGAACCCTGAATTTTCTTCACCGGCAGTGATGGGAATGCAGCATGACTAATTCAGATGTGGATGTCTCTAATGAAAACTAAACCAGGGGAAGCAGCAATACCAACCAGAGCTGCCTTCCAAAGCCAGCTAGGAAACCTCAGCAGGAAACAGCATTTTTGCTGCAACACAGGAATATCCTAGGAGGCATAGTTCCATTTCTATTTCCACTGCACTTTATATGGTTGCTGTTGATTTGAGCTGTTCACACTCACTGCTGTCTACTGGGGAATGACGTTAATTTTTAAAAAGGAGAAGTGCACTGCAAAGCCATTCACAATACATTTTAAACTGTTGGTGCATAAAATGCAGGTAAGTATCAAGGAAATTTTGCAAACACTTCTGTGTAGATTGATTCTTCTTTGGCCATGGGATTTTGGCACCTGATTCTTCTTTGGCCATGGGATTTTGGCACCTAAAATGTCAGGAGCCACCTTCTCTCAGTAATCACACAGGTGGTCTTCAGAGGAAAAATGGGTTCTGTCAGGATTTTGAGGGCAATAAAAGCCCTTAGCACCCCTGTCTCTACCCTGTGACCATCAGGCCCTGTCCCAGCAATGAGGTTGGATAACACAGTCCTACCCCACACACCAAATTCCTGGTTTCATTTCACTTCCAGCAAGCATTTGTATCCCCTGCCTTGTGTGCAGATCCCAAATCTCATGCTGCAGAAAATGTTGGGAAAAAAATGGAGAACAGAATGGCTGAGGACTCAGAATTGAATAACCTCTTAATTATGAAGAGGAGCAGAATTGCACCCACTTTTCCATTCCTGCTGCACATTGCACTCTGAGCCGGCAGCTTCCCCGAGCAATCTTTTTGAACCCTAAACACTTGCACATAGCTTTAAAGTGCAAATGAATGCATTTGTATGTGAAGCAGATATTTACGACTCCAGCACTGAAAAAATAGGGTTTTCTTGTCTCTTCTGCCTTTTAATGTACACACACTGTGAGAACAAATATTTCATCATCCTATGTTACCTTAACTGACAATAGAAAAGTGTCTGTATAGTTCATGGAACATTATTGAACTATGCGTTGACAGTTGATTTGATATAAAAAAATAATAATAATAAAAATGCCTGAAAGGCTTTTGTCATTTATTTCAGTCCATTTTTTTTTTTCCTGCTGCTCTTTGGCAAATTTTTTTGATTTAGTTTAGCTATTTCATGTTCTGCTTTTTCTTTTCTTTTTCTTTTCTTTTCCTTTTCTTTTTTTTCTTCTCTTCTCTTCTCTTCTCTTCTTCTCTTCCCTTCTCTTCTCTTCTCTTCTCTTCTTCTCTTCCCTTCTCTTCTCTTCTCTTCTCTTCTTCTCTTCCCTTCTCTTCTCTTCTCTTCTCTTCTTCTCTTCCCTTCTCTTCTCTTCTCTTCTCTTCTTCTCTTCCCTTCTCTTCTCTTCTCTTCTCTTCTTCTCTTCCCTTCTCTTCTCTTCTCTTCTCTTCTTCTCTTCCCTTCTCTTCTCTTCTCTTCTCTTCTTCTCTTCCCTTCTCTTCTCTTCTCTTCTCTTCTTCTCTTCCCTTCTCTTCTCTTCTCTTCTCTTCTTCTCTTCCCTTCTCTTCTCTTCTCTTCTCTTCTTCTCTTCCCTTCTCTTCTCTTCTCTTCTCTTCTTCTCTTCCCTTCTCTTCTCTTCTCTTCTCTTCTTCTCTTCCCTTCTCTTCTCTTCTCTTCTCTTCCTTCCTCAAATTCCTTTGACAACCTGAAAAAGTCTTGCAGCTGAACACAGTATTAATTATATTTCAAAGCAAACCTTTTATTCATTTGGGGACAATCTGTGAAACCGAAATCTGTGACTGAAGCTGCTGCCAAGCCAATTACTGCAAAATAACTCAAATATGTCTCAACAGATTGCAATTTTTCCTATTGTTAGATTGTTTATTTTTTAGATCAAAAGGTTATGTTCGTTTAAATATTCCATAACTTTTGTGCATGATGAATCTGTAGGTGCACGCAGAGAATATACAGTGAGGCAAACAAATTGCATTCAACTAACAATGAATATTATTGGTCTATTTCCATTTCTTTTTTAGAAATAATCTGCAAATGTACTCTAAGTATCAGAGATTCATATATTCTAGGACTAGAAAGGAAAATTACAGTCTAACTTCTTTCATAGGCAGAGGAAATCAAAAAGAGCTTCTTGCTCTGTCATTTTTGCATCAAACATCTCTTTTACAATATATAAAACCGTGATTTAATATATTTCAGTGGTGGAAAATCCATTGCTTTCCCAGGTAATTTTTTCTGACAGTTAAGGATGTATTATTATCAAAGGAAATTTCTACTGTATTTATTTATGTCATTCCCTACTCTTAAAAAGGAACAAAATCCTCCCAGGCCAGACTGTGAATCTTTGCTCAAATGTGAGAATTCCTAAGGATGCCAATGGAACTAATACTTCCAGCAGTGCTCGGTGTAAGCAAAGTTGATACAACATGCTTTATGAATTTGTTCAGTTTCGAGTTATCTGATGAATATTTTATAGAAATAGATGACAACCTATTCATTGCTCATGACATATTTGCTGCCGCAGTTATTCTATTCATAAACATCCAATTGCAAAGCAAAGTAAGAGAGTTAAATCACACGGCTATTTTTTTCTCCAGAAGAAATAAATCTTCTGCAGTGGGAAAAGACATACATACATGTATGCAAATACACACACATTTTTGATCTGTCTTCTATGCTAAATACAAATCTGCGTTATTTCTTGTGAGATCTTTCTTCATACTAAAATTCATCCCTAAAAAAGTCCTTAGTCACACTAAAATTTGTTGACTTTGCACAGCACTGCCTGAATTCTCCTATTCTTTCTGGTTACAGCTTTATTTGTATTTTGGACTTGCTCTTTGACACCACATTTCTTCAACGCTTAACAAGCTGAGAAATTTCTGGTCAGTAGAGCAGAAAACAAAGAGATTGCTTCATGCACAGATTGTAACACTACTTCAAATAATCATCCTGATTAAGCCTTCAGATGTGCTTATTGATTATTGAACACACACTTGTATTAATTGCATGTGGACCTTCCAAAAATATAGAGAGTTCCACACTTGCCTCAAAATTCCCTGAGCAGGAATGGAAGAATTTTGACATTATTCTCTTTAGCCAACCTACAAAAAACAAAGAATATGGAGATTGGCTTGTTTTGTATTCTGGCAAAAAATTAAACGTTATTCTACCTCCTGCATAAATTCATTTAGAGCTGAAGGCAAATGTTTCAGAACTGGTGGACATCCCTAAATCCCTGTCACTACACTGGATTCAGAGCTGAAAATTTCATCTCTGTGGCTCTGCAGAGTCAAAATGGAAATGACAATTGGTTCTGCCACTAATAAAGCAAACCTCCTGCCTCCCAAAAGTCTAGGTTTTTTATACTTTTTTCCCGATTGAAAAACTTTATAGATATTAACCTTTCAAAAAGAGGGACAGAAGAATGAATGGCAAAGAAGAAATTAAAATGAATGGTAAAGAAGTTCCTACATTCTCCAGCTGTGTATTTTCTCATTTTGTTCTTTCGGATGAACTCGAACAATGCACAGTATCTAAACCAGATCTCATCTTGCAGGGCCTCAGGTCTTTTAGAGGCTGATGAATTCACTTTTGTTTTAATTTGAGATATTCTTTTTAAAACCTCATCTCACTGAATGTGATCCCAACACTGAGCTGTCACATCTTTCATGGTAAAAACCCATTACTCCCCAGCCCTCGACCCGAAGGAGAACATTCACCAGGGACTCTGACACTGTTTCAAGGAACAGCCACGGTTTGGGGGGTTTTTGTTGGTTTTTTTTTTGCCGTTGTTTTTTTTTTGGTTTTTTTTTTTGTTGGGTTTTTTTGTTGTTGTTGTTCTCTTGCGTTTTTTTTTCCAAAGGACTTTAAGCAGCACCTAGCTTGTTCTTACCCTGGAACAACTCATTTATAGTGGATCTTGTTCAAGGGAGCTCTCAGAAAGTGTCATAGAGGAGACTATGACTAAATTTGTTTGCGTTTTGTGGGCTGTGATCACTGCCTTTGACTGGTGGAAAAATTGACAGCTTTACATCATTCTGTTAGCCCCACTTCCCACTTCAGCCACCTGGCATGTTTTTTTTTTCTTTTACACTTTGGATTATTTGTGGTAGGATGCAGAAATGGTAATCTGTCTCAATGGCTGCAGAGGGGCTTAGGTGGGTGGTCTTCAAGGCACTCTATCATCTTTAAAAAGTTACATAAAATAGTCCATCATCAACTCATCTTGGTAAGAATGGTTGGAAAACATGATTCAGAAGGTGAGAGAATCTAATTCTCTCCAGGTAAAAATAAAGCAAGAGAAACTGGAGGTATGCAAAATGGACTTAACTCATCAATAGGTTAACTCACCATATTTAAAGACAATTCTGTAATTGCTGCATGGTCCAAGAGACTGAGCCATTCAAACAACTCGGTATAAAAGGTCTTGCAAGCCCTTGAACGTTGCAATCCAGCATCTGTGTTCTAAACCTGCCAAGTATAACCTCTGAATGGTCACCAGGCTATTGGCTCCAATACTAAAACATATTGAGGAGGAGCAGAAGAGGGGAAGGCAATCCAGGAATGGGAGAAGCTCGTGCCAAGAAAGTGTCACACAGATATATAGGAGCCAATTACCTTTGTAATTGTGTTCTACCAATAAAAGCCAACATTGTGTCCAGATTCCTGTAAGATCTGCTTGCTTCAGTGACAGTTTACAAGTGTAGTTAACGAGTTAATGGGAAGATACAAACACTCATTGAAGGAGAAGGACTGTATTACACAAAGAGGAAGAAAAATGTTTTGGATGTAAGAAGCCATCAAACATCACCAGAAGTCCTGTTAACCATGTTAAAGACAATTAGATACAGAGCACCTACCAGGATAAGTCCTTTATTAGCATCTGTCTATAGGATAAGCGTTTGGTGGAAATGAAGCTCTCCATGGAAAGGGGCACCTGTTTCAAGGTGATTTTTTAGTAATGATACCCTTGATACCCACAGGCCAGTCTTTGCAGATATGATTCCAGAGTTCTTATGAGCAAAACAAATAAACTTAAATAAAGCTCTGATAGAAATCGTTCAGATCTGTTGATTTAAAGAGCTGCTGTCGCACATATAATTTCAAAGGAAAATGTCATACCTATAGTTAAAATGTTCACATGCATGCAAGTTGCTGGAACAAAACCAGGGATCTAAGGTCATGAAAGACAATAATAACAGCAGTGGAAAGATTAACCATTTCTGATCTTAAAAGGCAAACCCAGGGGCTAAGATTTCCAGTAAACTGCATTTGAGTACATTATTGGTCCAAGCTATTTTTGTAACCTGCATTATCATACTACCCAGATATCTCCATCTTGTCATGCAGCTACCTCTAAAGCAAAGATTGTACTACTATTATAACTATTATTCTCTTTAGAGACGGGGAGTGGAGGATGGAGTCTTAGCTATTTTTCTCAAGGTTATATAGGAAAAGACAAAATTAAAATAGAATATTAAGTCTGATTTTGTGACTTAAAGATTGAACAAGGCACATTCTTTTATTCTGAACTGCCCTCACGGTCTGACTTCAAGCTGTTCCAGAGTCCAGCCCTTCTTCCCTCTCCAGGCTCTTTCTTCTTCGGCGTTTCAAATGGAAAGTCAGAAAAGGGAGTCAAAAAAAATCAAAAAGCATTTCTGAAGTAATGTGGTAAGATTATTTTCCCTAAGTTATGTAAGTCACTGATTGTTACGTGGAGAAGGCAGAAAAGATACTGTGAAAAAAAAAAAATTATGAAGAACCTGGGAAGTTGGGAGTTTCGTCCACATGAAAAGTAATCATATAACAAATTTTCACTTGGCAGATTCCTTACAGTTCTGATCTGGGGATGCACAAGGAGCTGGGAACACTTCCACAGCTAAGACCCAAACTGGCCAAAGGGATGCACCATACCCTAGGAGGTCATGCTTTTATATGTATATATATATATATATATATACATGCATACAAAAGTCCGGGGGAAATCTAAGTGGTGAGCAATTACATTGTGCATCATCCATTTTGTATATTCTAGTTCTATTATTATTATTATTATTATTATTATTATTATTATTATTATTATTATTAGTGGTAGTAGTAGTAATTCACTTCCTTTTATATTTTGTTAAACTGTCTTTATGTCCATCCACAAATTTTACTTAATTTTGCCCCATTCTCTCCCCCATCCCACTGCAGTGTGGGAAGTGATCAAGAGGCTGTGTGGTGTTTAGCTGCCTGCCAGCTTAAACCACAACACTTACTAAATGTAAATCATCTTTAATTATGCTTATATGTTCAGTCAGGGAAGAGAGACAACTCTTTTTGAAACATCACATGGAGTTAATATTTAAAAATTATTTTCAGCATATTTCTAATAGCCTTTCAGTCAAAACCCTTTTGAACTACAGTCCCAGAAACTTCACCTGTAAGAATTTTACATTTCAGGTGTATATTTGCTTTCATTAGACACGGCTTTGCAGAGAGAAGCTGCCTTTGATCTTATCAACATCAAAACACTGAACCTGTGAATTTTCAGGCATGCAGACCCATGCAAGGATAACCTCGTCCCCTGAATTCTTATTTATGATGACCAAGCCAGATGCTGCAGTAGAAGAAAACTTTCATGAAAATTAGCATATGCAGGAGAGTAATGACTTGGAAATCCAGAGATCAGATTTTGTTTTGCCATGTATCTGCGTGGCCCTGGGAAGAGCTTTCAAGTCTCAGTAGTTGCTTCTTGCAAGGGGAAATCCTTTTTGGAGAAAGGATTTTCCCTGGCTTTGTACAAGTGTCCTCAGACTCAGTGCAGGCCATCACACTGTTTTCTCCAGTTCTGTCAATCCTGAGGTCCAGTTGTGCATTTATTTTGCATGCAGGGATGGAAACCCTGTACAGAACGTCCCATCACCTGCTTGTGTGGGAAAAAAAACATCTTGTACAGCCAACACAGAAAAGAGCTATGATATTCTACACATCATCTAGATCAAGGGCCACAAGTGTGGCATCTATCATAAACTGTATCTTCTCAAGGAGTTATTTGGTTACTGAAATCAAGGATTAATAAAATAATAGCTCTACATGCTGTAGTCTGGATTTTATAGATATAAAAATATAAAAATATAAGTGGCATGTTACCTTTGTATTGAAGAGCTTCAACGTGCTCTCTGCATCAGGACCAACACGTATGAAAATTTATCAGAGAAGAAAGAGAATAAAGAATGAGAATAGTTTAAAACAAGCCTGATCATGGCAAAAATTGATCATATTCATGATCTGTTTAACTTTAGTTTTCTACTGCACATGATACCACCCTTCCCTGGGAGATGTGAGAAAATGTAAAAAGCTGTCTTAAATTAATAATAAATCTATAAATATATAAATAAATGTGTTGTGTGTATATATACCAAACTAAGATAACTGTTAGATGAAGTAACTGAGAAATACACTTAACAAGATTTTTTATGAACTGTATTAGATTCTTGCTCTAAATATTGAAACTTTCCAAATTTAAAAAGCAATTTTTTTCCCCATTGTGCCAAAAAACCTGTGGTCACCAGCAACTGAGACAGAGTCACAGTACCTGTCTGTACTTGGAGTCAAATTTACATACATAAGCTTATTGAAGCATTGTTGAGAATATTTCTTACCCAGTGACTTGCAGGTGTTCTGTCAGACAGGATTTACTTCGTTTGCTGGATTGACTCTCAGGCATTAAATTCCTCGAAAATTAGTTTTAGTGTGTGCACTTAGCAAATATGGGGAGACATTGGTCAAGTAGCCCTAAAGCTTCTTCTTCTTTGTTTGATTATCCTATGAAATGGGATTGCCTAGGAGAAATTCTGGTCCTCGGACTTCAATGAAACCAAGTATGTGAGGTTTAATGCACGTGATGCTTAATTTCCACCACTCCCATTGACTTAATATTATCCTGTATTTTGCGTTCTGCGGTTTCACAGGTTTAATAATTTGATAGAGCTTATGGCCAGAAGGAACCTTTAGACCATCTAACCTGGCCACTTGCATATCATAACCCATTATTATTTCACATGCATGAAACATTTTAAACTCAAAGATTACATTTAAATAGAAGCTTTCCAGCCTTCAGAAGACTGAATCCTGTGCTGCAGATGGAGAACAGAAGGGAAGACAGGTAACAACTATGTCCAGGTGGCTGCAAACATAGAGAATGGATTATTTGGTACTTCAGAAAAGAAGGAAAGGAACTATAAACACTGTGAGCAGATTGTGCATGAGGACCAAACTTTCTGAGTCATGATGGACTAGATGGATGCATGAGGATTAATTTTGTCCAGTTGTAATCATTGCCTGACTTTATACTGACAGCCTGTAAATAAATCCTGGAGAAAATCGTGGCTATGTTGCCACCAAGCAGCTGTAGAAAGGGAGCAAGTGCAGCAATCCCAACACTCAGCTCCCTTCAGCTTGCCAGGCTGGAAAACAGGGATAAAGCAACAGAATTCCTGTATAAAGCTCCTGACTAAGCAAGAGCTAAAGATTTTGAATATTGATATTGTCATTCAAAACAGCTCAAAAGCTGTGACATCTCATCTCTACACAGCTGAGGTTCTGTCCTTTGTAGGCGGCTTGAGTAAAGGCTGTTCAAGGAACATTTTGCTGTAGCATCTGAAGTTTCAATGTAAGCTCTAATTAAAAGACATAAAAATCTTCTTGCCGATCCGAAGTTTCATTTTCATGGTTCCACAGGAGTGATTTAGAATAATTCTACTTTACAGGCTGTATAATAAATAAGCCTAATCTCAAAATCTCAAAACAAACTGAAGTGAGGTAAGTAGGTTATAAATCTGGAGAATCTTGTCTGCAAAAGAGATGGAATTTTCATGACTTTAATGTGTGATTAAATTATTTTTAGCTGAAGGAAAAAATAATCGTACAAGACAAATATCGAGATGCATAATTAATATACTAAGGAGTGTACCATTCCAGATGTATGTCATAAACCACAAAATCTGCAGCCTCTGCTCCCACAGTGGATTACACAAGCAGGGGAGAGGGTTGCTGAAATGACTGACATCCTTGGAAGTTTCAATCCCTCCATCTTCCACCGATAATGTTTAAAATTATCACTGGAGGGGTATTAACACTGAAGTGCCAAGGATAATTTTGAATGTATAAACCTATTCCCAAATAAAATGGCATCTTCCAATGTGGTTTTCATTTAGTGAATGAAATCTTCCAGGCTTGAATATGACAGTGATAAAGGATAATAATGTGCAGCCATATCTTGAAATTCAATCCATTTCAGTATTCAACAAGCTATTGCCACCTGCTAGAAGAGGAAAATTCATCATTTTTCCTTACCCAATAAAATAAATCAATAATTGTGGTGTGTTTCTTGCTCACCAGTGTTTCTTCTAAGGTATTCTAAACTGCATCTGCAGTAAAGAATACTTTATTCTCTGTATATATAATTTTTATAATTATTTCTACTCTCATATGCACACCTGCAAAAGTACATCATTTGAGAAGCTCGACTACCCTCCTCTTGCCTTTATAAACATCTGACTGAATGCACAGGGAATTTGGGGAGAGCAAAGAACTAAGAAATGCAATTTCACCAAGAATAAAAAACCTGAAACTTTACACCTGCCTGCAGTAATTGCACATTGTACAAGAGCTCTGATTTCCAGCAAGACAAAATAATCTTTCAACACAACAGGTAAGTGTTAAATGTGGAGTGGATGATGATGTGATTAAGGGCACAGCCCTGCCCTCCCAGGGCCAGAGTGGGTCATGCAGATTTTGAGCCAAGGATGAACAGGTTGAGTGCAGGTGTTTGGGGAGTGAGGAGGCAGCAGATGGAATGGCTGATTTTTGCTAGGACTCCTAGTAAAATTTAGCAAAGTAATTTTGGTGATGCTCATATGTACTGAAAACTTTGCAAATACTCAGATTTTACATCAAATGGAGTGAAGGTCTTTTTCTTGGGGGAATTTTTTTTTGTAAACAGTCAAGTGGTTTTCTCCAGAGTTTCTGGAACTTATTAAAGTGGGAGGTGGAGTCATCTTTGTGAAGGAGAAGGTGCTTGTGAAAAGGCACAAGCCTTTTCCCTGGAATCTGTGTGGTAAACTGGAATGGAGATCATGTCAGCAAGGGTTTCTCAGCAGCATTTTTACAGGGTTTCTGAGATTGTTTTCTCTCCATTGCTGATGTGAAAATCATAGAATAATGGAATCATTAAGGACTAAAAAGACCTATAAGATCATCGAGTCCCATCATTTATCCACACTACATAGTCAATTGTCAAACCATGTCTCCAAATGCCACAATGATACGTTTTTTTTAACGTTTCCAGGGATGGTGATTGCACCACTTCCCTGGGAGGCCTGTTCCAATGCTTGGATGCCTTTTCAGTGAAGAAATTATCTTCTTGTGAAAATAGCTTAGTGGACATGAGTCAGAGAGTGAAACCAAAATGTGCCACCAAACTGCAGATGGGTGACCTCTCCAGAAGGACTGAGGACTTAGTGTTACTCATAAGTTACATGCAGTTTCCAGAAAAGACTGGGATTTTAATATTAGCTATACTAATATTAATAATTATTATTAATTAGATATTAATAATTAGCTATCATTTGACCCCAATGCAACAACACCCATTTTTTTCAAGCAAGAGATTCAATTTCATTTTGCTGCTCTGAATCAGGCAGAAATGGGCAAGAACTGGAGTTACAAGTAACTGCAGATGGTACATGAGTGATTAGACTGTTCAACAATGCATCCACTTGCTTTGAGATATTTTTTAAGGCTTTAGCCTTGATTGGCACATTTGCTATTGAAAAATAGCTTAGAAAAGCTATTTCTTACAAAAACATTTCATGTGATCCAAAACAAAGTATGATCATAAGCAAAAGAGCAACAGCAACAATTTGGTCAATCTGAAATGATTTGCTACCATTAGAATTAATATGACCCATGTGGCTCTAAATTTGAAGCTCCAGCATTTTACAAGGATAATACTTCTGCTGGTAACTAAATTTGTACACACACAAACTGCCAGATCTTTTCTTAAAGTCAGAGCCAAGATCAATCTTTTCATATCTACTTGTTAATGACATGTACTCTGTGGGTAAATATCACTCACAGTTCAGAGACCTTTGATATTTAGTCTCTGTATCGTATGTGGAAATCCGGGGATGGAATCTCATGCAATCAGTCTCTGTTAGAAAATTTGGATTTAGAAATTGAAAGCTTATCAACAAGGAGATACCTAATCTAAGCATTGTTGGATCTTCCTATGGTGTCTCTAGTTCATTTTCTATCCAGCTTCCTTACTCCAATAATGACATATTGACAGCTGGATTGATCTCAGCTAAGAGTCTAACACAGCTAAAAATGTTCAGAGTCAGATCGGGAGTCGTCTTGACAAATATTGAAATGTCTGCACTGCAACGCTGTTGGATAAAGAAGGGGAGAGGAATCATGGTGATGTAAAACATCCCTACTCTTCAACATCACCTTTAATTACATATCAGCCACTGACCCTTCTGGACATCATTTGATAATTACTTTAAGGCATTCTGTAGACCCTGAAATTTTCCATAAGTGTTTTAGAAAAAAAATATCTTCTCCAAAAATGGATTTTGGTTAAAGCTTCTTTCTAAATTTTTTTTTTTCCTGAATGAACAACTATAGAAAGACGTGGACTTTCAGGTGAATCTGTAAAAGAATTACAGACAGAATTAGGGGTTTCAGCAAGTGGGTTTTTTTAAACTTTTTTTTGATAGAACTACTTTACTGAAAAAAATGTTCATGCATCAAAAGGACAAAATAATGAATCAGAAGAATTATTAATTTTTTTTAAAAGTAGAAAATATGCAAAATTTTTAATCATAGAGTCATAAATAAGATAACAACATTTAATTAGACTAATGTAAACAAAATTGTAAGCAAGTTTTTGAACACAAAGAAGTGGGTTTTAAAGCTAAATTAAAACTAAAACCAAGTTATTAGCTTAATTAAATAAGCATCACTTCATAACTCTGGAAAAGGTGATTGGTACCAAGGACTAGAAGGAATGTTGTCACAGAACACATAGGTATTGATAGCCAGTGGGAGAAATATATTGTATCACAAAGTCATGGCTGATTTAATCCAAGTTTTCGGTAATCAATCAGGACATGAGTTTTAGTTCTCAGACTGATCTTAAGAAGGCTTTGTAAGTATGTTTTCTTCTCATGATTGAAACAGTAGTGAGTAACTGTTTTGTAGGAGAGAGAATCTCCCCGAGCAGAGGTGGTTTTGTCCCTTATTTATTGTCCACATGGCTCATTCTTGTGTTTTCATTTCACAAGTAAGACATTTGGTGAAATTCATGAAGTCTAATATGTTTTGCAAAAAGGCAAATGAAAGATCAAAGGCTTTATGAGTCCACTGTGGAAATATTTACTGTGGTTAAAGTGGAGATGCTTTAGTGCAGTTTAAACTTCTTCTTCAGCTATGATCTAAATCCCTTTGTCATGTTTGTGGCCTACAGGGAGTTTTTTTCTGATGAGTTTAGAGAGTTGCAGACTGTGAATGGTTGGAAGAGCTCTGAGCGGATATGATCTACCCATATAAGTTTAATGTATAATTAAACAAGTCACTTAATCATATTTTTCATTAATTTCCCACCAGTTTCCAGGGTAGAATGGCCTGCAACACATTGTGCATGTGATGTAATTCTTGTGAAGCATTCGAATGTTTCTTTCACAAGAGTCTATTCCCCTGGAAAAGTGCCTTGTTGGATAAAATTCCCCTTTTAATTATTTAGGTAGGTATCATGAGTGTTCTCTTCAAAGTAAAAATATTGGTGTCCAAGGATAATACAATTTTTCATGATGTATTTTGGATGTGTTCATGGAAACAGATGTATTGGTTTACAGGTTTTTCATAGATTTCACTTGGAAGGTTGTTGATTTTGATTCTGTCTTTAGTGTCTGAAGAAATGAAGATTATAGTCAAGGATTCCTGACAAAGTATAATGGAATGATGTTTGTTCCTGAAACAACAATGGAAGTCAATAAAAAAAATCCAGATTTGTAGGACCGATGATAAATTCATAATCTTTTTATCTTAGATAAAACACAAACTTCATGGTATGATAGCTAAAAAAAAAATCTATCTGCATTAACTTCTATGTAAACAACTTCTTTCAGATTATAGATATAAACTATAAATAGAAACTGATATGATGACCTTTATTAAAAAAAAAAAAAAGAGAGAAAAGCTCCAGCCAGCCATCAAGTATAGAATTCAACGAAATATTCCATGATTTCTCAGAATAGCATTTCTTGTCACTTCTACTTCAACTTATTTCTATGAAATACAGAGCGGTGTAATTTTTTTTTCTCAGTTCATAATGACAAAAGGGATGATCTGGCTCAGATTTAAATGTTCCACCCTCATGAGGCAGATTCATTGCAGATGGTGGAAACCAGTACAAGCAGCACCTGGTAAACTGTGACAAAGCCCTTAATGTGAATTCATGTTAAATGCCTTCACTGATGCTCTACCCTCTTCTCAAGATGGGGCTTTCCCTGGGATCATTTCTGTGCTTTTATATCTACGTTAAATAGTGTAACATCCCAACAGGAATATCTAAACACCAGGCAAAGACATTCATCAGTCAGGACTATGGGGGACAGGATTACCAGAACCTGGATCTGGAAGCAGGCTGGCAACAACAATTGATGTTCTTCTATGCAGTTTGGAAAATTTAACTTTAAATCAAGTTCATCACTCCAGATTTATCCGGGTATGGATGAATCATGTACAGATGAAACAAAAAATAAAGGGGGAAAAAAGGTAGCAAATGAAAAACTGAATGCTTAAAGAGAAGAATTAATTTATTTTCTTTCCTGTCCTCTCTAAGTTTGTGATAACTCCTACTTTTGATTTCTGTTTGCTTTTTTTTTTTTTTTTTAGCTACCTTAGCAAATTTGCATTGTGCAGTCTTTTGGTGCAGCAATGTGATTCAGGGGTATTGTGAGGATCACATAGAGCCATATGAGCTCAGCAGCATCACTAAAGGTACAAATGGGTTCAGACCTGCTCAGATGCAGGGATGTCTGGCAGCCAGGGTTAAATGTGCTGTACTCTGAAGGTACTGAGGAAACAATGGCTGATGGCGTTGCCCTAGTGATTTTTTTCTTTTTTTATCTTTACAAGTGCCTGTAAGAGAACTTTTTATTTTGGATTGAGCAAAATGGCACATCTTATTTCAAAAAAAACCCCTTCCCTCTCTCCTCCACCCCTTACACCCCCACTCCAAGTTTTACACTTAGCTCAAATTTTATTGCTGTTTTTTGTTGTTCTGTTGCTGCCATCACTGTTTTTCCCAATTTGGCAGCTAACTCTAAAAAAAAAAAAAATCAATTCTTCACACGGCTTTACTCAGGAATATGAGTTGGTGCTGGGCTGTAACCAAACACGGGGCTCTCAATGTGCCCTCCTTGCCATGTGCTCTGGAAGGATCTCTCCTCCGAGGCTCCCCCAGCCTGTGCATCCTTTATTGCTGTTGCAACAAGGGTGACAATGTGTGTCAGGCCTGGGGGGAGCTGATCCTGGCAGCAGCCACGCACTCAGCTATAGCCTGCTGTCAATTTTACTCGCCCACAACTCCTCCCGGAGGCCTGAGCCTGCCAGAGTTCACAAAAACCAGGACAAACAGTGCTGCTTCCTTTTTTTTTATTATTATTGTTTCATAAGGCAATTCAGGTGCTCGCAAAACAGGTCGAGCTGGGAGAGAAGACAAATGACAAATGGTAAAGGGACACCTGTGAAAAAAGATTTTTGTCTTGCTATTTGCACATACAAGTGAAATTCACAGTTAAATGGAGCTGGACAAGGAGAAAATAAATTCTCCCTGATTTATACTTTGCGCAAGACAATTTTGGGATCTCAGATGTTTAAGTAGCTTTGCAGGCTACTAGGAAGACAATATTCATACACATCCTGGTGCCTGTGGGAGTGGCACACCTGGATATTGTGAAATGCAAAGATTTCTCCTGCATTTCGCAACCCTGCCCAGAAGGGAGATACTGGGTATAATAAATCAGGCATTTAATTGAACCTGGTGAATGTTATGTCCCCCTCAGACAAAAGGCAAGGTAGGTGTCTCTGCACAAAATGTCTTTGGTCATTAGTAACTTTCTACGCCTTTGACTTGGCAGTGTGTCGATGAGAAGTTTGACATCATCTCTAGGGGAGAAATTCTAACTGATGTCCTGTTCCAAGAAGCCTTTAAAAAAAAGTAAAAAATAAATTAAAAAAAGATGATTTTCTGTACAAAACATGCCTTAGCACCTTAGGCATTGCAAGGATCCCCAGCCAATGTGCTGAGCATAGCAACCGTCACCAGGGAAAATGTCAAAACTCTGAGACATGCAAAAAAAGAAAAGAAGGCAGGCAACTGGGGAAAGTTCCAGCTTCCCTTACATCTCTGAGAAATTATTTAATTCCCACCTCTGGCAGATAAAATGCAGTTAAACTGCATTGAATCTAACAACATCAAAAAAAGGGGAGAAAAAATCACATGTGTTTGAAAATATATGAAGTCATTGAAAACATTTGTAGAGGAGGATGCAAACTTTGAAAGACCAAGAAAGTGAAAACCATATTTGGGTAGTATAATGCAAAAAAAAAAAAAAAAAAAAAAAAAAACCGATTGTCTTCAATAATACATTTTTCCCCTAGATAATAAGTCTTCTTTTTGCACCTCAGGTCTCCAAAGAGCAAGAACCATTTGTTCTTTTACGGCTACAAAGCTTAAGGCATGTATTTCTAAAAACAGATATTGGAGAGTAACTTTGTCAAACTTACGATATTTCGTGCTTTTCTTTCAGCCCTTGCTTAAGGGATGACGTGAAAGATCTCATAATTTACTTTAAGATTGTTTTTAAACAAGGAAGTACCATGATAGAGTCCCATGGCAGAAAAGAGCCTGTATGCACATCACATTCAGATATACGAAGACATGCATCAACTGCTTAACTATGTGAGCAGTTTTCTTCTGACTTTTTTTCTTTCCCATGATCGAGGAATTTGGCTGCACTGAAGCCTTTTTTTAATTGAGAGGTACCACTTCATCTCAAAAGAAATGAAAGAATGAAATCTTTATACCACTGCCTAAAGAGGGCCTACAGGAAAGCTGGAGAGGGAGTTTTTACGAGGGCATGGACAGATGGGAAAAGAGTGAATGGCTTTAAAGAGTGATAGTTTAGATCAGATATTGTGAAAAAATTCTTTAATGTGAAGATGGTGAGGCATTGGAACATGTTGCTTAGAGAACTTGTGCATGCTCCATCCCTGGAAGTGTTCAAGGCCAGGTTGGATGGGGCTTGGATCAACATGGCCTAGTGGAAGGTGTCCCTGCCCATGGCAGGGAGGCTGAAACTAGATGATTTTTAAGGTTCCTTCCAACCCAAACCATTCTGTGACTCAGTGGTGTTCTTTCTCTTGCAAGCCCAGTTTATTTATCCTGTAGGGGCCTTGCATTATTATTTTCCAAGCAGTAATTAACAATATGACAAGCTGAGGCCAAGAGCTTCTTACTTAGGCATTAGGGGATCCAAAGCAGATGTTTTGACCCTTTCCATTGCTCCAGCACTAAAAGATTTAAAATCTGGGAGAAATTTTTATTTCTCAACCTGAAGAATATTTTGCATTAACTCTGCTGAAGAAAACTGTGGACATATTGAAACTCTGGTTTGTATTTTTTTCCTTCATTCAGTACTTATAATTATTTACTTTCCTCTTGAATCATTGTCTGCAGAACTCTGACACTGTTATCTAGCTATATTAAAAATCTTGATGTAAAGTGCTCAGAATAGGCAAGAGAACTTACTGGGAAATTTTAAACTCTAATTTTGAAAACAGGGTTGATCTGCTGGAAACAAAGTATAAGGAAAATCTCACTTTTTAAAAACTGTAAATTTAGACTATAAATGCTTAAATGGAATGAGAAAAGAGATGTTTGTCAAGAGAATTTCTCCTAACTATAGAGTTAAAAATAATAAATGTCACATCCCTTTTTAACATATGTCTTCTTTAATAAAAACCCTACTATTTCTCCTAATGCTTTTTTTTAACCTTTGCATCCTCCAGACTCACAGGAGACATTGTATGAAATAGTTACATTTACCAAAGTTTATCTTCTGTATGTGTGTACAGTCATTAATATTTTATAAGATTTTGTCCAATTCAGAATTGAGAAAACGTGTAAAATACATCTTGACTTACAGTTCTCATCAATCTCTAAATGTGAGAGGGTTTTAAAATAAACATACAGATTATAGTAGAGAAAAGATAAATAAACAAACAATCTTGCTGTGTTTGAGCTGTTCAAAGTTATTCATGTTACAGTAAATTTTCTCTCTTCTTGTTACAGTCCCGATGAATGAATGGTCCTGGGAAGGCAAAAGAGAGCAAGTTTGGAACATACCAAGAAGCAAATCTGGATAATTCCCTACGAATGGAAATCATTGAGACAAATTCTGTGACTGCATCTAATAAGAAACTCAATAATTTTACGGCTATTAGCACCACAAACTAAATCTGTAAGGAATGGTAATCAAATATCACACTTCAGGGCATAAACTAATTGTCCAGAGGGTCAGGAAATTATCCGTTGCGCCTGTGTTGCACAAATGCTTAGATGTCCTCTGAATTTTCATCTCTTTTCCTGGGAAAAAAAAAAAGGGAAAACCGAGAACTGAATGAACATCTATTCTTGGATGGAGGAAAGAAGAAATCCAACTTTATAAGGGATGAGATAAATGTTGTATTAGTGTAAACCTCCTTTTCTTGCATAAGTCCACTATTTAACACATAACACCTTTCTGCTCTATCCTATTCCTCAATAGCTTAAATTAGAGCTGTGTCTGAGAGAAATTAAAAGAGATATGAAGACTCAAGGAGCATTATTTCAGGATTGCTGTCTGTCAGAAGTTTACCTATATAAGAGACTCTTTTTCTATTCATTTCCCTTGGTGGGTAAAATCAGAGATGATGATGTGACCCCAGCCTTCCAGGGTGAAACTGCTATGACAATTAATGGGAAAAAGAGAAGGACATGTCAGGACAGATCCCATCTCTATACAAAAACATATATTAGAGGCTGTATCCAATTTTTCTTTCTTAAAAGGCACAGAAAGAACAAAAGAGAGGAGAAAGCATCTTGCCTTAACGCTAGGAAGCCTCTATTTCATTGTTTGCCTACAGGGCTGCCCTGAATCCTTGATCCCATTCCATCATAATACAAGCAGCAATCATTTTTTCTTCAAAGGACAAAGTGTGGCCACTTATGGAGGGGGAAAAAAAAGGAAAGGATATGCCTCTCCTGGCTCAGAAGGTCTTTTCCAGGAAAAACCACCATTTGGGGGGAGATTTGCAAGGACGCATCTAAGTAGTGATTATCAGGAGCTGGGAGGGTCTGTGAGGGAAAGGTCAAGTCTATACATATCCTAAGCATTTGCTACTTGCTGTTGCCAGGCAAAGGTTAGCAGGCTAAATGAACCTTATGTCTAACCCCATGTGGTATTTTTTGTGTTCTTATCTGAACTCCTGTCATGCTGAGCAGAGCAGCTCATACCTGACATTTTTCCCTTTATGGCCTTTTAAGCTACTAAGTCTGATTGGTACAGCATCCTTAGGGAGTGGGAAGACGTGGGGCAGGGGGGAGAAGGGGGCAGGCACTTGTAAGTCAGGAAAAGGATATCTCTCCCTCATAGGCTTTCAGTCATCTGCATGGCTGTTTCTCTCCATCCCTTCCCCCAGTGACTAAAATCTGAGGTGACAATCTGATCCTCAGTCTTCTGGATCAGTGATACTGGTGGACACCCATGAAAAGGAAAAAAAAAACAAACAACAAGAATCTCTCTTTGTTAATGAAACATTTAAATCTTAAATTTTAATCACATGTCAGGATGCTCAAAGTTAAGGTTGCCACAGCAACATTACAATAAAGCTCTCTGCACAAAGCAGTTAGTGAAATTCACAGTTTAATTAAAAATTGTCTCAATTAACTGACAGTTTTCATCCCCCCAAATCCTGCCCTCTCCTTCTCCCTCTGAAATGCCAAGAAACGATAGGAAGGACAGGAGCCATGGTGGCAGAGCCAGGAAGGCAGGGCCTGAGTTTGGGTCATGGTGTCAGAGGCCAGTGCAATGCACATAAAGTTTGTTTTCCATCTGTTCAGGTCTCTAAATTCGTCACGAGTTGGCAGAAAAAATAGATTTGCTAGAGTCTAGGAGGAAAAAAGGAAACTAAATTCTGTCCTGCTTTCTGCCTCTGTGAAGGGTCTTCTGCTAACAGAGAGGTTGGGGTGTTTTGGGGATACAGAATATAGAAAGGTGAAAAGAGAAGGTGGGAAAAACTTCTGGGGTAGCAGCGTTGTCCAGTGCTTAGATGATCATAAGTGGTGGGCACTCACTGACCAACAGCGACATCAGTCAACTGATCTGCTCAAAAGAAAAAAGAAATTGGGATACTGATTCCTGCAAAATGATACCACAGTGCTCAGTTTTACAGGAAAAGCACCTTGGGATCCTCAAAGGGCAATTGTTAGAGAAATGTCTCATTAGCATGGCAAGGTAATTTTGCCTCGTGCTTTGTGCAAGGCAGGTGTCACTTCATGTCCTCCCTCATCTCCCTGCTTGGTACCTGCTGTGCTTTCCTGCCCCTTGGTGAATCACTGGTGCCCCATGCCAGGAGCAGCAGGTTACACCTGGCTCAATCCTGATGCTGTTGCAGCAGCAAGATGCAGTAAGTGCTGGGCCATTCAGCATTCACCTTCCCCCTTCCACTTCCCAGTCTGAGGTCAGAGCCTCCTGCTCCGTAGGCAGCAGCGATGGCAAAGCAGCCCTTTAAAAGACCGCAAGAGAAGCAGATTTGACGTGGACTCATGGGGAAGGAGCCAACAGAAATGAGAAGAGGCAGCCAAAGGTCACTCTGGCCTGCCAGCTGTAAAAACAATCCAAGTGACATGGCAATAAAATCCAGGCTTGGGAGCAACCTCCTCCAGCTCCTAATGGCGCACTCGCTTACCCCTCCGCGCTCCTGCCCGCTGCCTGCGGAATGCCAACATGGAGATGTAAAGAAACCAGCAGGAGGTATAAGGCAGGGAGCAAGGGTTGCACAGAGGGAGAGGAAGCTCTGTCTGGCAAAAGCCAGGGATGATGGGGGGGGAGCAGCCACTGCAGGACGCTGAGATCGAGCTTTTTAAGTACATTTCAGCAGAGCACGTTTGCTCCCAAGAAATCTAATATCGTTTGGGTCAGTGCAGGCCAACTGTTAGATATAAAGAATTCATAGCACTTGCAATCCCCAGATGAACCATTTTCAATTCTTCATGTTTCTGAAAAGCCGTTGTGTCGATCTATCAGCAGTGGCTGTGCTCCATAACGAGGGCCGTCTCCTGCCTTAATGCCAAAGTGTAAATATTGCATTGCAGCAAGCAGCAGTAGATAATGCATAATAATGAGCTGGATTTGTTATATGATGTGCTAACCAGAGCTCTTGAAAACAATGCATCAAGTTGTAAAAAAAACCCAAAAACCAAAAACAGAGACAGACAGAAAAAAAATATTTTCTCCAGAAAAATAAAATAGACTTTTTGTTGGATGTAGAAGTGAAGTAATCATTTAAAATTCTGAAAAAAAGAAAACATGGTCAGAAACATGAAGACAAGGGTAAAATACCGATTCTGATCTGATAAGCCATTGGAGTCATCAGTATAAATTCACTTAGACACTAGCAGAGCTCTAAGCGGAGTTGAATTTTCATGCTGAATAATTGTATGTTTTTATATAGTCTCTCTTATTTAATGGGGCAGGAGTTCTAGCACATGATTACACATGATGAAAAGAAATATGGTTTGAGCCAATAGTAATCAAGTGTGAGTTCCATGCTTTTCATAGCTAATTTTTCCAATTCTCATCAGTAACACATTTTTTCTCCCTCAAAAGGCAAGGTATAGCACTGTAATGGCTGTCAATCTTCTCGCTTTGTGAGCCACAAGCACTTTAGAAATTACTGAACCAGTGTTTGGCAGAGGCCAGAAAAATCACATGAATGCAGAGTGAGTTATCCGACTCGTGTATCTCCATCCAAGAATTTTAACAATGTGGGCCAAAACGAAGGGCAGTTTGCTCTCTTTTTCATGCATGATATGCTAAAGTGTCTGTGGCAGGAAATGAGCCAGTGGCCGACATTCAAGTTTCTCACTGCTGAGGGGATGTGATGTTTGCATGCACCCACATGGATCCCACCTGGCTCCCCCATGCTCCCTTGCCTGTGCAGCTCCCAGCAACTCAGATGGGATCAGGGACTGACAAGTTGCTAAATATCATCAGCTTTCATCGCAAGCAGTGGGAACTGGTGGGGTTCTGCATCTCTCAGGATTCAGTTCCGAAGGTGCCAGTAGTTTTACAATTCCATCCGCGAAGGAACAGGCTGAGAAAGCATTTTGTACAAATCAGAACGCAGACTAGGCAGCAACATCTCTTACTCATAGCAGGGCAAGGATCTATATGCCAAAGGCTCTGCAGGATGCATTTTTTTCACAAGCTGTGATAGTGCTGTTTCCAGGTGTTTATCCCTTTCTGAGGTGTCCAGGAGAACAAGTATTTGGCAGGTAGTCTGTTACTCAAAGATTTTTCATAATGAACCCTGCACTGAAGAAAATGGTTTGTACAAACCCAGCTCAACCCGGGGAAAACCAAAAAATCCAATAGTACCTAAATCTTTGAAACATCTGTGCTAAGTCGGATTTGTCTCATCCAGATTTGACCATCTAAGATTTAAACACCTTTACCATTCGTCTAGGTTTCCTCACTAGTGCTTACAGGAATAATATATCAAAGGCAAAGGGTCTAACTCCTTATTTTGACCCTACATATCTACTTTAGGCCAATAATAAATCACCTAATCACACTACAACATTCTTCTGCACTGCTTTTTAAAATCTTCTACATAGAACATTTCTTTTCCAGAACAAGTTAAATAGGAATACAATGGAGTATGAACACCTAGGGCGTTATTTAGCATCAGCAATGAGATGAGCCCCAGGGGTAGACCATATTCCCCAGGAATTCGGTTGAGAAAAAGAAGTTTGTTTCAGAAAACAATACTGTTCAAGCCAGGATTTCAAAAGTATAACAATAAATGGGCAACATTTAATGTAAGATGATTTAAATTGATTAAACTAGGGAATAAAGGAATAACTAGGGATAGTGTGTTATCAGGAAGCTTCACAATAGAATCCAGGGGCTTCTTGGATATATGGATTAAATTTTATCTAGACAAAGCAGTAAAGAAACAGGAGTGATTAAAAAAAGAATAAAAAAAAACCCCTTAAAAATAACAAAAGAAACCCACAAGTAACTGAATATTGTATTTCCTGCTTCTCATTGTAAGGGAAATTTCTTTTAAGAACATCTGATGGGGAAAAAACAGACTCCTTGAGCTTGGGTACTATCACTATCCACTATGCAAGAACCCTAAAGCTTATCAGACACCTCTTAAAATGGATTACTTTTTTTTTTTACAATACTTATACATTAAGGATAGACAGCTAAAAACCAAGAAGAACATTGCAAGTCAAGACTAGATGCAATTTATAGCTGGTAGTATGGACATTAAATACAGCAACACACCTCAATTTCTATTTCCACATGAAGCTGGTGTATTTTGCATACTGGACTGGAAACTAACAGGTTCCTATTATCCTGCCTATTGCTATTTGCTAGTATGGCCTACTGGCAGAGAAAAAGCCCCTAAACTAATTCTATTCAATGTCTTCAGCTGTAAGAGTGTATAAACACTTGAATATAGAATATCTTTTACCCAAGAGTGGCAAAATTATTCTGTTACTGCTTTTGTCACCCTGTTTATTTTTTATCATGTGAATCTTCAGATAACAGAGAACAACAACTTATGGGTTATATCCTTACCTGTGCATTCCTTTGAGCTAAAACAGAACCAAGTTCACCCATTCTCCTGCATTCTAAGTCAGCAGTTCACCAGCTTTGAGAATTCACTCACAGTATCAAAATGTAGTTATCATCTTTGGTTTGCTAAGCAAGACACACCTTAGAAACAGAACCATTTTTGTTACTGAATGCTTCTCAAAGAGCTTCATCAGTTGAAAACACAGAGAGATTTCAGATACAATACGATTACGGAAAACAGTTCTTCAACTCTACTAAGAGTAATCAAATGTTTAATTTCCATTGTTCTTTCTGTAAAGGTTGTGTCAAATACCAAACCTCCCTGGATTCTGAGAGTGCTTTATTTGATAGAAAAACTAAGTTTTTATCTTAATCATTGTGTCTGAAACAGAGATATCTGATGCCACAGATATAGATTTTCAAATTATCCATGAGTACTCTTAAGTATTTCCAAATTATTATTTGTGTGCCTTAACAGCATTTAAGTGTTACCTTTAGTTCCAGAAAAAATCTTATATAAAATAGTCTTCTGTGATTTCTACTGGTCAAAATGCAGATACTAGTAAATATGTAGCATTTTCAACTTGTCTAAAAATTTATTTAGGCATTTAATTTTGTATTTAAAGTACTCTGGATTCCGTCCAGTGACTGTTGCTGTGAGTGGAAGGCTTACATAAATTCACATATGCCTTAAAAAAAAAAAAAAAGTAGGCTTTGGGAATGCTAAACATCCATAGAAATTAATGAGTTCTTTTTAAAATACTGTCAAAGGTTCATCTGGGAAAATACAGATCACTTGGATAACTTAAGATCAGCTTCTGTATTAAAACAGAAGACATTTCACTGCTGGATCCTAAGAAAATACTGGAGCTTTGTGCTCAAAACATGCGTGAAGAAGCCAAGAAATTTTCAGTTTTATTATCAGATCAGCTAATTACTCCCAAGGTGGCTACAGGAGCTTAATACATCTCTCTGTCATTGTTTGTATATATGATATTTTTTGTAGTACATTACTAGCATGAAAAAGAATTAAAATGCATGGTACATTTGCTTTCTCTTGCAAATTACTCAGGGAAAAAAAAAACCCAAACCAAAACAAAACGTTCTCTTTCGTCAAAACCAAAATAGAAAGATAAAAAAAATTGAAAGCAACAGAAAAATGTTTTATGTGAGGAATAGCTTAACTTAGATTTTGAGCTTATCAGAAAAATGTCCATTACATCTGCATTTGAAGGATAAAAAATATCAGAATGAACCATTTCTTGAGAAAAATTATTCAATTAAAGCAAAAACTTTTCAGTTAATTGGTATTAGTATTTAAATCCCAGAACCACTTCCAGCAGGTATCCATTTCTGAATTTCACCAAATAATTTTGTTACTGCAAATTGGTTTTACCATTATTTATTGCTCTGCCTGGGAGGAATGAAAGGAAAATTGCTGTACAAATAATCTATTTAAAAGTTATGTTTACCTGGTCGTGAAACATAGACTTAACTGTGTCTATTAGTTAACAGTTTTGGGTGGCAAAGCTGTTTAATGTTTAGTGTCTGCAGACACAAAAGTTGTTGCTGACAGTATGACACACTAAAAATTAAATGTATTTATAAAATAAGTGGAGAAACTCTTGTCCTCAGAATACCTACTGTCAGAAAACACACAGGTGTATAACTGAGACAACCATTAATACTGAGTCTGAGTTTATATTTCTAGAAAAACTGAGCACAGCTCTGTATCAAGCTGCTTTTGTTGTCAATAGACCCTAGAAGCACCATGTGTCTTCCAGCCTCTGCAAAAAGAAGGCTAATAGAGAAAGAAAAAGATGTTCCTTTGCTGTCAGAGTGCATCACACTTCTTTTCCATCCTGCAAAGTGGAACCTGTGGCTTGAGGAGCTCTGATTGTCACATTGGGCAATTGGGCCATTGCTGGTGGTTTCAAAAGGCGTTTGTATGAATGTCTCCAGTGAGCTGTGAGATAGCAGGAGTTCATCTGTGGGCTGCTAGAGCAATTCTAGGCATCAGTGGAGGGCAGAGAGTATAAAATATTTAAATTGCCTTTTTCATCTCTAGAATATCAAGGAAAATAGCTGCACACTCTGGAGAATGAGTACTGGTATCTACTGCTACCACCTGATGAGCCTGTGGGTATCACCAGATCTTTTACATTTAGTGAAATTGCTGCTTACACAGTGTGATTTCCTTTCCCACCCTCCAACACAGAGTATTTTATTAACAGTTCGTGGATTTGCCAGTATACCAGGATCTCAATATTTCAGAACCCTGTTTTATGACATTATGTCTTGCATAAGAAAAGTTCTCAAGGTGAATATTAAAATATGTAATGATACGTGGGAAAAGTAAAGAAAGCTGCATGCCTATGCACTCTTCTTATTCATTTCAATATTCAGGCAATCTGCTTCTGTCTTCTAAAGATAATGCAGAATAAATTTGAAAGTTGGTCAGGCCTTTGAAAGACAATGTTGGACATTTTGCTCAGAAGTGTCCAGATTGGCGTTCAGAGTTCCAACTGGAGGGTTCACAGCTTGTTCAGAGTCACACAAGATAACTAAGTAGTGTCAGACTCACTACAGTATATGCTGATACCAGCACAAATATTTTGAAAACCAAGGTGTTTTAGTGATGATGTAGAAACTTCTGTCAATGACGTATTCTTTCCTCTTTGCTAGCTGTAGATTGGTCAGGTCCCTAGCTGAATGATAATTGTTCTGACTTTCATAAATGAAATTGTTTCTAGGTCTGACCTGATCTGGAATCATTTTTCTAGGAGGCAACAGCTGATGGTGTGATTTTCTTGTGTTAGCTGAAGTATGGAAACAGTTTCACCTACATTGTCCCTTACTGAGAAAGGACAAAAGCAGAAGAAAACATTCATAGGTGAGCAACATCAAGGCTATGACTTAATCAGAGAGGTTGATTGTTGTGGATTAATTCCATCTGGCAACTCAGCCCCACACAGACACTCACCCCGGTGAGATGGGGGAGAGAATCTGAAGGATAAAAGTGAGAAAATCCGTGGATGGAGACAGAGACAGCTCAATAGGTAAAACAAAAGCCACACACAAGTGAAGCAAAGAAACCTGGAGAGCTGCTGTAGGCTTCATGTACCCTGTTCTGAGTCTCTGATCACAAAATTCTAGTACTTCTCAAAAATATATATTTCATTGGTATTTCTAGAGCAGGTGGACTGGTCAACACGGGAAAAGCAGCACTTAGCAATCTTAGCAAGCCCTGGGTAAAATGTGGGGGAAGAAAGGATATTGCTCAATGATTTAGAATTCCTGGCTTATGATAGAACAACATGATCACTCAACATGGCAAGAAAAAATGTATTTTTATGGCCAAAACAACACCGCCCATAAAATTCTGACATATCAATTTAACACTGTTATTTGCTTCTGCTCTGGATTTTGGGGCTGATGCTGTTTATGCATTTCCAAAAACATCTTGAATTAATACTCAGTGTTTACTGAGCCCATTGGATTTCCTGATGTAATTTGCATTAGTTCATAGCAGCAGGGGCCTTGGGAGAGCCAGTACCAAAGAATTAAACAGTAAAAAAATGCTTTGATCTGTTAAAAAATAGGGTCTCCTTCACCTTTACTATATGATCATCTGTGAAAAGAAGCAAAAACAAATTATTCACATCCTTTCTTTATTCCATTAATAAAAAAACCCAATGTAACTCCAGTTAAGGGGATAAGTTAATGGCAGTACATTTGAATACCAGTGCTTACTGATTATTTGACAATTTTCTGTGATGAAATCTTCAGCCTCACCATGCTCATTACTAAGGGCTTCTGATCTTTTTCAGCTAAGCCAAACATCCAGCAAAAAAGGATGCATTTGTAACATAAAAGGTGGGTTGGGAGATCGGAGATCCAAGCTGTCCCAGAAAGAAACCTTTTTTGGTAACCTTTTTTATAACTTTGGAGAAGTCATTTGATCAGCTCGTGCCTGTTTTTTGTCTAGTAAATGTCTTGTTTGTTTACAGACAAGATTGTAGCAGGAAAGATTGGAAGCTGTTATATAAACTCATATCTGTACAGCAGATGTTAGAATCAGCCAATTCTGTCTGTCAGGGTCTTTTTCTTTTACAAATAAATAGTGAATCTTGACCTATTAGCCTTCACCCTAAATGTCCAACAGAAAAGAAATCCATAAACATTTATATATAACACTTCACATTGCCCTTGCGTGCGCTGCCTTCCATCTGAGAGTAGGACCAGTGTTACAAACCTTACATGGTCAGAGAGAGGTTCCAGAAATCCTCATACGAGGAAGCTGTATGCTAACATCCCACACCAAATGGTTTCTGTGTGATGGACCGGAGTGCATTTTCAACATCAGCTCTGAATATCTGAGTATTAAGGAGGTCATGTCTTCAATTCATGGTGTGTACTGAAGTTATTGAAAGCCATAACCTGATTAGGATAAATTGAGAGCTGCCTTGATGTAAGACCACAGTTCCCATCACCAGAATGCTGGAGATACCTCATTCTCCTATTTTGGGATCTCTGAATTACATCCTGGGCTAGGTCTTGAACCAAAGTCTTCACCAAGAAAACTTTGCAAAATCCCTACAATAGTTTGTATACCTTAATGTAAAGTTTGAATAAGTGTTTCACATTCTCTGAACACCTTTCCTAGCTAAGTGAAAGCTGTTCACTGGATGTGGTGATATTAGATGGCATAGCAAAGCAACTTCTTACTTTTCGTCAATGAAAATAAACTCTCTGTAAAGTAAACAGCTTTTGCATCCCTGAGATAATAGTTTAACAGAGGTGCACAAGTTAGGTGAGTAATGAAAGCCACTGTCAAATGTATTCAAAAATATAGAGAAATTCATCAAATGAATTATTCAGACAATGTTATGGTACCTATCTCTGTAAGTATTTGTACCACAGAATTATCTGTCAGCCTCTAGAGTAACCATATTTTTTTGTGTTAAATTATTAATGATGCTTTTATGCCTGAGGCCTTATGGAATACTACATTTTACTTTTTAGCTAAGGACCTCATCATGATACACGAAAATAAAACATCAAAATATCCTATAAAGAAACAGCCTGTACAGTATCGCTGCACTGTGTACAACTATAAACATAAACCCAGCACTCACACAAATTAACTCGGATTTTTCACTCTTTGTGCTTTGGTTTGAATCTCAAACTCTCAGTTCCTGCAATTTGTGGAGGAACCTCTAGGAAAAAAACAGTCTCAAAATCTGAGTCCAGGTAATTTCCAATTGACTATTCAGTCACCTGACCTCTTTTCTCTAGGACCTGAGAAATTAATCAACAACTCTCCTTTTCCAGCTCTGTACCAGGCTGGAAAATTATTGAAGCAGAGCTTCTCCTGAGATAGCTTTGTGGTAGGTGTTTAAACACACGGACAGTGCCTTTGACATAAACTACTAAATAGATGGGAAGCCTGCTATATATTTTTTTAAAAAATATGCAGTTTTTGATTACTAGGTCAGTGGTACCAGAAGCTTAAAGTAGCATTCCTATGAGATTTATGAGTATCCCTTAATCTCTATGAAAAATGGGGTGTATAATATGTCCCAGAATAGGGCAGAAACTCCAAATTTTAGTTTACAGTGCTGAGCCTGGCCATCCCACTCTTTACAGATGGATGAAACCACCCATTCTCTCAAGTCCTCAGTAAATTTGTGTCAACTTTTGGGAGCAGCTCATGTCACTTGCAAATAGCAACCCTCCTGGTGATTGCAGTGAGACTTTGGTTTGAAAATAAGCAGATGTCCATTTTATTGAAGGCTTAAAGTGAAGTAGGAATTCTAATAACTTGTCTGAGCTAGTAGGAGATTGTAGGAAAAACGTTTACAATGATACGTTTTAGCTACCAGGTTGGTTTTGTTGTTTCCCTTTCTTTTTCTGTTTTAGAAATATAAATGAAAGTGCTACCAGCCTGCCAATGCTGTCTGAGGAGACCTAGGGAAGCAGAACATCATTTTTAGATGCATATATTCCAGGCTCACCAGCATCTTGCCCTCAGCTTTTTCTCTTGTACAACAAGCACAATCAAAAACACAGAAACCAAGCAAAACAAAACCCACAAAGCCTTGCCACAAAGCCTTGTGGAAGGAGTTTGTCTGAACAGAAGAAAGTGGAGATGCAGCATCTCTGCTGCTTTTCAACAGAGAGACTTCACTTCTGATCTGGACAGTTGAGTTGGGAATTGCATCTGTGATAATAAAAGCATCAGGCAGAGTGGAGATATTTTTAAAAGAACTGCCTGCAGGCCAAAGGGTAGCCCCCAAGGGGGAAAATAATCAGCTCTGCCTTCTTTAAATTTAAGCCTATACCACTGTCAGGGCCTGATGGTACCAGCCAGCACTCATTTAACATAAGCAAAGAGAAGAAAAGACAAATACAAGAAAAAGACAGGAATGCATCAAAAGGACAAATGTCCCTGATTCTAGAGTTAAACTTGGCACGGTTGAACCAAAGCCCAGCATAAAAAAAGATGGATGGAAACTTTTCTCCATTAGCATACCTGCAACGTTAGAAAACATGAATTCCGGGAACAAAGGTTTCTATGAAGGTTTCAGTTTAAATGACACCAAATAAAGAGCCCGCTGCCTAATTTTGAAGCTGACAACAGAGTCCCCAAAAATATTTCTTATTTTGAAAATCCTCAAAAGTTGCAAAAGGTACATGAATATTGAAGTCATCTCATAGACCTGAGATGTGGGTGTCTGCATCATGGATGTCCAAATAAAGCAAAATGAATCTTACCTCCAATGCCTAGTTCACGGTGTAGCTGCAGAGGTCAGAGCAGAAAGAAGTGGGGATTCTCTGGTAGTACCTGGGCTTGCCAAAGGTACAGGAGCACAGGAGAGAGCTCCTGGACATTTTAGGGAAAAGATGAAGCTGTTTCACATGATCTGTCATCACAGCTGGTAAGTGAAAAAAAGACACAGGAAGATTCCTTAACTTTGAAATCATCCGTAACTTTGAAGCATCTCAAACTTTATGTGTAAGCACAGCCCAGACACACGGTAAACATGAGTTTTAGCAAACACTTGCAGTTTGAATTGTACTTCTGTAAAGGCTGATTTGAAATGCTTACAAAGCTCAACCTGACTAGATTAAATAGATTTTTTAAAGATACGTGGAAATCCTGAACTCACTCCCGATGGCAATCTCAGATGACAATAAAGCCATTTCTGTTTCTAAGTGATCCATTATAGTTGTATGCTTAATATAAAATTCTAGTCATTGTACTGCTACATTGCTTTATTTTCACAGCTTGGCATTTTGCATTGGTTAACTGCTACAAAGAAAGGACAGAGTGCCTTGAATAGACATGAAGAACTAACACGTTTGCTTCCAAACTCTTTTCTACACCTACAAAACAATATTGACTGCAGACTCACAATTACTCATAATTCCTTTGAACTTACTAGTCAAAGTGTTATTTAATATACTGGTAATTTACAGGAATTGTCATAGAAAGGGACAGAGTAGACTCCTGATGCTAAATATTGAAGTTTTTATTCTTCTACTGCCTTTAAAATGGCTGCAGGCACTGACATATCCCTCAAAGAAAATGTGTCATTTAAATAGTTAAAGGAATAAATGCAACCTCAAAGCATTATGAAGGTAGCAAGCAAAAAGTGAGTTCCAAAACACCAACTGTAAGGAGAAGGAAAAGAGGATAATTTCTTAGCCAATTAATATCAACTTTGCAGCTTATGCCCTGGTGTGCACATGTAACTCTATTTAATGTTAATGAAAGTTATGTGCATGCTACAGAGAAGGCTAAACTCCTTAAAAGGGGTTATTCAAATAATTCCAACAGATACAGGTCAAAGATTGATTATTCAATTTGGCTTCCTCTGCATTATAAAAAAAAGAGAAAAAATTGATATTCGCAACAATACACAGCACTTAACAGCAAAAGCTAGCTACAAGTATTGTTCTTACTATATTTTTTTTCAAGTTTTCAAGCTGTCAATGCCATTTCATTTCCCAAGTAAGAGGAAAAAATGCCAGATTACCGTAATGAAGTGTTTGAGGTTACTTGCACAAGTGTAAGGAGAGCTCAGAGTCTGACATTAAGCTGTCATTATACATGATTTTGATTTTTTCTTTGGTTAAGTAAGGAGAAAAAAAGTGAAGCTGGAACAGAGGGTCCAAAGACTTCAGTATTGCATAAGCAATAACAGATTTGTTCTGTTTTGCTGGGTTTGAGTAGCTCTAGTAGGCTGATGCAGAGTTAAATAAATGGAAATAGTGCTTATATTTGAACACCAACGGCCTAATCACCACAACAGGCACCGACATAAACCCATTAAAGCACTCTTCACTAGATTTTATTTCCACTCACAAATTTAAATCTTATTTTCTACACTCAGATGTAAGCATCAGCTGTACAAAAGTGACAGGAATAAAGGGCTCACTTTTCTGATGGCCTTTGTCTTACATGGTCCTATATGGACCTGATTTTGGAAATGCCACCCAACTGTAGATAACCAAAGCTGAAGTCAGTCAAGGCCTTGTATTTCTACCTTCACTAGGCATAAATGTCTTCAGCGAAATTCAAGGAAGAAAAAATAGTATTTATTAATCACGTTATGATGGAGGTTCCTTCTTTGGTCAGATGAATTTTGCTTTGAAATTATTGTGTTGAGGATAAAGAAAATCCAGCTAGGTAATTGAAATTATGGGGAAACATAAAGCCTTCGCTTAAGATTTGATTTAGTTGCCTAAAACCAGACAGTCAATGTCATTTGAAATGCCCCAGCTTATCCGAAATATCTTTTCAGGCCTGGAAGGTGCAATGCAAGACCCGTGTGAGAACCATACATGTCCAGATGGATGTCAGATTCCAGGAAAGCTGAAATGGCACCAGATATCTGTGTCTGAGTAACCAAAGAGAACCCCCAGACATCTGTATTTTGGAGTGGGCACTTGCTCTACACAGCTGTCTACACAGCTGTTGGAAGTCTAAGAACTTTTATAGTCACTGAAGATCGATGGCTTGACCTCTTTACTCACCCATGGGCACAGAGTGAGGTTTGTAATGCCCCAAATTTTTCTTGTGTATCTCCAGCTGGACACAGAACTTCATTATGCTCTATGGCATAACTGCCCAGACTAAACTAATGTTCTGGAGTCCATAACAAATTCCCTTCGTTCATCTCAAATGGCATTGGGAGTTTGGAGTATCCCCGTGGGTGGAATCTGTGGTCAACACAACCAAGGATGGCTTTGAAAACCAATAATTTCAGTCGACCTATATTTGGTCTTTCATGACCAATCCTCCCCCCCCCCCCCCAAACCCCCTAACAAAACAAACAAAACCAAAAATTCCCCATCAAAGCTGACACTCTCAAAATACCCAAACCACTAGAATACCTTTAAACATCCAACATAACATTTTTATCCTTTCACTTAAATTAAATTAAGCAAATTAAATTAAGTGCATCCCTCTCCTGGTCACACAAGCAATGCCTCTCTAAAGACCCACAAGTCTTCATTTGCTGCTTCTAGATTTTTGTGACTTTTGCCAGTTACTCACCCATCAAAAACACTGTGTCAGAACCCAGATTACGTTATCTGAGGACCTCAAAAAACAGCCCTAAATCCAGAATAACACTGGCTTGTTATTTTACAGCACTGTAGAAATTACTCTTGCACACTTGCTGTAATCCATAAAATAGAGATGGAATGGACACGGAGGGAAAAACTGGGGTTTTGGTTGTTTGGATGCATAGTTGGTTTGGAGTTTTTTGTTTTCCTGGGAGGAATAATGGCAATCTTAACAAGTGACTTTTGGGATACATTTCATAATGATTTAATGATAGGGTTTAGGAGGTCTTTAATTTCAGAAATTTTTGAAAAATGTTACCTAAATTAAAATGTTTGCCAAGCATCAAGGTTTGATATTGTAATTATTCTGCTATTAACAAAAGACACTTATTTGTCAGCCAAACCTCCAAGGACAGTATTGTACTGTATTTTGTCTCCATACAAACCCATATTTACAATTAGGAAACACAGATTTGCTCTTAATGAAAAACAATTATACTGAAAAAAAAGGAAAACGTTAAGATAGAATAAGAAAAGCAGTCCAAAAAACTATCACATAATCTCAGTGGTTTGCTTAAAGTCATTTGGTATTTAGATGCAAAGTATTTTTATTCCCGTGATTCCTTAAAACCTGCAACATATTTCTATGTCTTTACTTTGCTCTTCACTCCTAATGTAAAATTAACTCCAGCTAGACTGCTGAGCTACTGACTAATACTCTCAAATCAGCTCCAGTTTTACATTTCAGAATATCTATCAGCTCTGCAAAAAACTGTCTCCTGAGGGAAGGCAACAGTTGGCATTTTTAAAACCCAGAAGCAAGTGTTTGAGTTTGATGAGGCTATAAACTCCCTGACTGATGTTCCGTGCTCAGAAGGAGAACGTGGATGAGGAACAAAAGAGTCTCCAAGGAAAGGGTCTGCTCTGTGTCCAGACCCACTAAATCCTTTGCTGCTTCCTGAGGTTGCAAACAAGGTTGCTGATTACAGGCAATTTTATCCCAAGGTCTTTATTACTCTTCCTGACAGTTTGAGATTATTTATCAGCGAGATCTAATACCTTAAACATTTTTGGCAAGTCCTGTTCTTGAAAACCTGGCAAGAAAGAGTTGAGGCAGACAACATGGTGTTCCACAAGGGCAAGCAACCCTTGAATAAATCTAATATTTCTCTATAGAATAACCCTCAGTGATATTTCGGTAATGAAGCATTATTTGGCAGATTCATACTACTGCAGGATAACATAGCATGGCTCTGGAAACAAGCTTTCAAGCCTCAGGAGGTCAAAATGACTACATCTTTTTAATGGGTAGGCAAGGAGCAAGGCAATGACCTAAGTGCTGTGAGAAATAAAGAAACATTCTGTCATTGCTGCCTTTCTGATTAACTCCCTGGCTTTCTCCTGTGATTACTGGAGATTTTCCAGTCAAGGAACACCTTCTGCCTGACACTGATACATGCTGCTTATGTGACATGAGAGAATGTAGGAAGTTGTCATCTGCTCTCCGAGTGTAAAAAAAAGTGGGGAATGCTTTTTTCTTCAAATCCGTAACACGAGTGTTGCTATAAAGGACTAGGTTTATGCTTTTGGCCAAGCAAGAGGAAGAAAATAAAGAAAAATAAATGTTGCTACTGTTTGCAGTGGTTAAGAATTAAACTTGTAGAGGAGTTTCATATAAGTATTTGTATTTTCATACAATTCAGAAGTTCTTTGTCTGTCTACAGAAAAATGAACTCTTGCTGTGAGACTTTCAGGTACCCAGCACTCCAAAATGACAGAAATGTGTCCAGGGGTGTTCATTCCCAGAGACTCCAGCTATCCTCTCTAAAGCCACCTGATGCTTTCCAGGTAAAGCAGTATAAAGTATTATTCAGCCTGTTAAAATTAGTGGGCTATTTCACCTGTGCTATGTCACATTTGTTTCCTTAAATATGCTCTTTTAAATAAGCCAACATTAATTGACGCTGTGTAAGAAGGTTCACACCTGGGTTGCGCTCAGGTCACTTGGAGACAGATTTTGAGAAAGGGGGGGTTAAATATTCCCTTTCTTTTGAAACTTAGGTTGGCATCTTTTTAGCAGAAGTGTCAGACCGTGGAGATCTTCATGTAACCTCTGGTGAGTGAGTGCTTGAGGTTTCCTCTGTGCTTGTCTGTGGTGAGTGTGATTCATTAGTGCATGATGGAGTTACTCAGACTTTTGGCTCAGGAGGTCTTGGGTCAGGCATCAGATTGGTGTGTCAGGCACCAGAACTGCTGAGCTCACACATAGCCCTGGTGTTTGAATCAGGGAAAGTGACAACTGACAAAAATACAGCAGCTCTTATTCTTCTGTGGAATCACAGAAGAATTGGATCTCTTTCTCTCTTCCCTTTTGCCCTATCCCTTTATCCAACACCCACTCCTGTGTGCTTGCACAGTAGGTCAGGGACTATCACACTAATTTCCATGCAAGTGTGTAATTTGCTAATAAAACTTTGTGAGTTTTTGTGAACCCTCTGACTTTTGTTGCTCTTTTTTACCTTGAGCATTTATGAATCTTGGGTGCTACCTTGCCCTTACGGGTGGGATATCACAGACAGACACAGGTTGCACTCCTGGATAGTTCTCTAGTCTGGTCTGTACAGCCAACCCCTCAGCTTTCTTGTTTGGCATAAACTGGAAGTGGATTAGAAATATCTTCCAGAAACCTGTTCCAGGCAGACTAACACCAGGGCTACAAACATTTCCAGCAAAAATCCAGGATGGATGTGTGTTTCCTCCTTAGGCACGATGAAATAGAGGGCAGAGCCATTTCTGTTTCACGATCAGGAGGGAGTAGATTGTTGATATTGGAATCATCCAATTTAACACACAACCAAGCACAAATAATCCCCCATCTCTGGAAGGATATGAGCCTTGTGACAGAGGGGTATAGAACAAGGAAGGAGATGGACAGACACATCATGGCAATATTACATATATATATATTTTTTTTACCTCACAGGGGCAGCAGTTTCAAAGTCTGAATATGCTAGTGAAAGAGTTACTAAAATATACTGCTGAGAACATAAGAACAGACACACAGAGGCAGAAGGACCGTATAACCCCCTGAATCCTGTCTCTGACAACATCACAGAGCACGTGTTTAGGGAGGAATACGAAGAGAAGTCAAGATGCAGTGACACATGCATGGAAACTTCAGATCAGGGACTTCTGGGGAAAAGAGGGTATTTTTGTAGTCAGCACATTCAGTGGACTTTTATTCTATGGATTTACAGGTTAGTATTTGAACCTGTGCATATTCTTTTTACATCTCCAGAGCCCGGAAGCATGGAGTTCACAGATGTGCTCAAAAATCTCTCACACACTGTGTAAAGAAAGATCTGTTTCTGTTTTGTGTGACTTTCACAGTGCCACTGTGATCACTGCTTCACTGGAGGAGACATCTAACAGCCAATCCCTATTTACATTTGACAGTCCATCCCCTGATAAACAGGGTAGATGTCTATAATACCACTTTCAGTCTTCATTTTTTTTCAACATTCAGTCTTTTATTTTATTTTTCAGCATTAAAGGATCTTAGTCCATTTAGCTGTACCTCACACAGAAACAATACCACATCTTTGATTCACCCTTTGTCAACTTCTTCTCGTCCCATTTTACTTGTGGTACATCTTATCTGAAAAGGAGAATTGTGCTCTTCAAGGTATAGACATATGATAGTTTAATAGAAAATAAAAAAAAAATTTCTACATTGTCTTCTACTTTTTTTTTCTAATAATTTCCCAAAATGGCTTTTCTTTTTAACCTCTCCTAAACACTGAGCAGATGTTTTCAGCTAAGTATTGATTATAAGTTCAGAATCCAAATTCTATGAGTGCAAGGCAGTTTACCATTGTATGTGTGAAGATCACTGCTTTGTGTCTCTAGTGCATTTCTTTGTGTTTATCAAGACTGAATTTCATTTTAATTCATCATTTATCCCTGGTTATTCTGTAGTTTCCAATCATCCTGATTAACCTGAAGATCTTGGACTACACAGGTGACCAACCACCTCCACTGTCACTTGCAGTCTCATCAAGCACACATCTGTTGAACAGAGGCAGTCCTGGTGCAGCCTGGGTGAGACATTTCTGGTTCTTTTCTTACCCATTCTGAAAGAACAAAACATGAGAAGCAATGCTCTCTGTCAAGCAGCTCTTCATATTTCCTACAACCCAATCAGGATGGATTTGTTTTGTAAACTCTGTGACACACTTGGAAAGTTCTATTGACGTTTGAAGGTCCAAACAATTTCTTTTGCTATTAAATGGTTTAGATTTCTTTTGAGGTATCCAGACGGTGCTGACTAAACTGCTTTTCCAAAGTACTTACAGAACAATCATTCTAGCAAGGAAGGGACAATAGTCTGGGAACAAGAGTACTTGCTTCATGTCTGTGTCTGGCCGTTTTATGGCAAAAATTGAACCTGTCCAGATAACAGGAACAACACAATTAGAGGTAATTAACCCAGCAGGAAAATCATTGCCATAAAGGCATCTGAGAAGTTGGCAGTCTGAGAAAGGTCAAGATGGTCTCTAGAAATGGATATATAATTTGCCTATTTAGATCACAAGCTCTTCTGGGCTCACAGAAGGTCAAGTACAATGACTTCTTTGGGAGCCTTGGAGTGCTAAAGTGAAAAAAATGCAAATATATTTAATGATAAATATAACAACAAAGGTGATCCCCAGAGAGGAATCTGAGCTAGGTGAGGGGGATATTTTCTTTCAGAGGCCGTGAACTTAACTTAGATGCAATAGACTAATTTTCAGGAGCTCATAATCACTTAAAAGGAACATTTGATTATGAATTATAAGGTTTGGCCTTGTTTAAAAACAGCAGCAGTCTTCATCCCTTGGGCACAATGTGTAGGTATATACTTACATTTACTCCGAAAATGTTAATTTATTAGGTTAATTGGAAAGCAGAAGGTATGAAAGCTCTGCTGTTTTATATTTTAAGTTTGGCATCTTGACCTTGGGTGTTGAACTTGGCTATTTCCTGTCTCATGACAGCGTGTGGAAGCAGCCTGAGCACCAACCCACGGGAAATAACCATCCTCAAATTGAGGGAAGAGGAGCAGTTAATCATGGAGACAAAGCCCACATTACAATGCACCTTCTCACACAGACAGCTCTAGCCCCTGGAACTGCTTGGAACTTCTCAAATTGGGCGTCTTTCTGCTCGGTAGTCAATGGGATTATTGGTATGAGAACCACTGGTTTGGAAACAGTGACCTGGCCTGAGTCCTGTGGCAGCACTGACTTCCCACATCAGCCCTTGCCCTCAGCAGATTCAGTGTGAAAAAAAAAGCTGCAGAAAGCTGTGTCTCCTTCAAAACTCTACACCTGCAATGAAGACAAGCAGCTCTGCACCAGGCTAATAGCAATAACCTCAGGGAGTAGTTATGCTCTTATTTCAAACACTTGAAAGAGGAACAAAAAAGCTATGAAGTTGCTGTTGAAGTACAATTAAGATGGTGTTTTTCAAGTGCAGTGTAACCTTAAACTGGAGAAGCAAGAGAGTTAAAATGGAAGCACTTATATTGCAGTAAAAGCTCCTCTGCATGAGGCACTCTGCGTGCACAAAATTACAGGATTAGAAAGCTTTCAGCCAATCCAGTGCCTCTGTAGACAGAGGCTTGTAAAGGACTTTTAAAATGTTTTTCTATGAAAAAGGAGAACATGTATAAGTGGCCAGAAGGGTCGTTTGGCTCAAGGAGGCAGAAATCCAAACCACCGACTTTTGAAGCTTTTCTTGAACTTGTTTAAACTTACATAAAAATCATTGAAGCTTGTGGCTTCAGCATATACTGAATTTTTTTTAGATCAGATAAATCTTGGGAACTGCTTACAAGCAATTTATATCTTCAACCCATTTGTTGCCATTAGAAAAACTGGGGAAAAAAGTCTTTTTTGGTGAAAAAACCAATCCCAAAACAGAAACCTCATGTGTTCCCACTTTCAGCCCCTGACCTCCACTCAGGGAAACCAGTTCTCAGTGAAGCTTTCAGGATCATATTTTAAATTCCTGTAAAGTGCTGGGGTAGGAATACATTTCTATGCAGATATAAACTACAATGGAGTTTGACTTTAGGAGAGGGTTTGGGAACATAGCACATTTTTTGAGTCCAAACCTGAAAATGCCAGATTATTTTTGGTGAATGATTTAAGAAAAATAAAGCTCTTCCCATAGCTTTTATTCATTACATTCAACAGAGCTGTCTATTACCCTTCATTAACTAATAAAGAATCCTTGAATGGGTACCTTTATTTGAAAAAGTTAAATTCTAGACAATTTTAGTTAGGTCAGATTAAGGAAATAATATGTGGCATTTTATGAATATATAGCATATCTAAATTTTAAAGAAAAAAATCTCATTTTATTATTTTAATATGTTGAGCATGGAAAATATAGCAAATATTTTTTGTTGTTGGGTTTGGGTTTTTTTCCCTGCAACAAATAGCAAATGCACATACCAAGCAGGATTAAAATACAGAAGTGGTTTGGGCCATTTACTAGATGGATTTAGAAAAACTGTTAATAGCACTGTAAGGAAATCAGTAATACTTCCCACATAAAACTATTTTCCTTTCTGAGGAGTTCTCAGTCCAGTAATGTCTAAGGAAGGCCTGAAATAACATCCACTTGAATCTGAACATTTTTAAATGTGCAGAATCATACACAGGTTTTGTCTAATATAACCTGTGGCCCAGCAGCGGAAGTTTTAAATAATTACTAGAATGATATAAAAATTCCAGGTGGTTTGAAAAATGGTAATTGCTTAAGTATTTAATCTATCAATCCCTAACAGGAAGTACAGCAATATCAGATTTGATAGAATTGTGGTTAATTCAAATTAAGATGTAACTGCAAAAAACACTTTGCCAAAATGGTATCAATTCATGCATTTGTGACTATAGATGTAAAGTTACAAATAATGTACACAACAACAGATAAAATGTGAGAATCTAATAAATCTTGTGAAGTGTATTCAGTGGGGAATCATCATCACATTTGAGAATACAGTGCTGTGTTCTGCATGCTGACACCAAAAAATTAAACTTCTAGAGCCACTGTAGAATCTGGAGGAAGCTCTGGAAAAGGAGGCTTTTTATCTCATCAGCTACAGGAATGGCAAATGACTTCATGAGAGTGTTTCTGTGTGATCAGGAAAGAAAAGGCTGGGTAGTGTTAAAATAGGAAAGCCAAAAAACAGCAGCAACAATTAACTAGTCAAATACATTATTGCATCTTGGAGCTCTGTGTTCAGATATTGCAACTTCCTTTGCAGATGTTACAATTTACACAAATTCAATTTACTATCCTCAGTATGAAAGTAAAGTGGTTCAACATGGTGATATATTGTATAAAGATATCAGACCAAATGATCCAGTAGAATCATAGAATCATAGAATATGCTGAGTTGGAAGGGAACCATCAGGATCATCAAATCCAATGCCTGGACACCCCGAGAATCACTCCATGTGCCTGAGAGCATTGTCCAAAAGCTTCTTGAACTCTGTCCGTCTCGGTGTTGTGACCACTTCCCTGGGGAGCCTGTTCTCACTCATTTCAGACACTATGAATCTATGAATGAATTGTGTCTAATGGCTGATTAAAGCCATATTCAATGAGGAATCCAGACGTGAACAGCAGAGGAAACCCTGCAGAGATTCTCAGTGTGATACACATGCTTCTCTGAGAGTTGGAGAGTCAAACATTTCCACCCAGGATGCTTCTTTGTGGAGGAGTTTGTGAGGATGGATACAGTAGAGAAAAAAAAAAATCAAATTTGTAAATTAAACTCATCAGTGATGTTGGATCTCAAAAGCTCAGAGGCTTCCAGAGAGTTTCACAGATCACCTCTCCTTTATTTTGCTGTTCTCAACGTCCCCCACAAAGCTTGAGTTCTGGGAGTGCTGAGATTCTTGAAGCTGGCCTCAAAAGTGATACTTTGGTGTTGGGGCCAGAGAAAATCCACAAAAGCCTGTCAGGCCAGAAAACCTGGAGGTTAGATAGGTTGACATGTTATTTGGACAGGAAACATCTTGCAGTAAGGAGCTCCTGGTTGCTTCATATTTTTGGAGTTGTCATCAGAATCAAAACAGCTTGAAGCAGTACTTATGACTCATTTTCAGTGTGGAACAAAGCCATAAGTTAAGCACCACATGCTATGAGTGTAACACATAACAGGCCCCTGAACTAAATGGAAAAGTTTTACCCAGTTTTCAAGTGTCAATCTAGTTTTCCTTGTACCTAAGGCTCTTTGACATCTTGACATCTGTAATCAGGTTCATTTCTACCCTTACCAACCATTACAAGCTGTCACTCTTCAGCTTCTCCTCTTACTATTCCACTACTATGGATTTAATCTGCAGTTTTCTATGCACTGAATTTAAAGCCCAGCAGTTTTCATGTATTATTCACTTCCATTTGCTATACTTGTTAAACAGTATATGTTCATTTGAGTTAATAAATCACCATTCCCTTTCCTCCTTGTGTTTCCCAGGACAGAGTTATTACTCAATCTACCTCTACCGACAGCAGCTTCAGAGCTTCCACAGATTTCTCTGTATTCATGAACCTATTTATCATGTACCTGTCTTAAATATCAGCAAAGTAAGCGTGCTGGAAAGGCTTAAGCTGTAATCTGTCGGAGGTGTATGTGAAGGCCTACATATATCTGGCTCAAAACCAGGTGAAATCTCTACCTACTGGTTGTGTGACACCCACCCCGCTTTGGATAATCTGGAAGTTATCAATATGCTCATCAAAGAAGAATAGGAAGTACATTATCTTTCCTGTGTGTCTCATACAGATAAAGAAGGGACCAAAGTCTGAAGTCCTTGTTAATGTTGAATATCTGTTTTTGCTCTCACGCCCTCAGGAATACATTGCTGGAGTTGGTGACTGGGATTTTTTGCCCTTTCTGTGCCTCTGAAAGGATGTGCTTGACTCCTTCAATTTCACTTCTTTAGCACGGCATGGGGCTGTAGGTTGGTGCTGGAAGGTCAGGGCTGCCCGCACAGGCAGGTGCAAGCAGGTCTCAGTGCCTGTTGCCTGTGGCTTCAGTCAGCAAAAAGTTGCTATTTCTGTAATCAAAGCTCAGCTGCCAGTACCAAAGCAAACAAATCCATTCCAGCAGAGTTTCGCTGTGTGATTCGCTTCTTCAGGTCTGACCTCCATTCCTGTTTCCCATATCAAGTATTTTTCCTTTTGGCTCTATTAGAACATGTCCTGTCCTGTTGCAACCATTTTACTTCATCACACAGTGTGTTTGGTGCAATGAGACTTTTTAAAATTTAGTAATGCAATCACTTTTGTGTCAGCAAAAAAATATTATCGGTCTCACATGAATCTTTGCAGAAAGCCATTGGACATTACCCCATTCATGAATGTTTCCTCATTATCAAACTGAGGCTTTGAAAAACCAAAGAACTATTCAGAAAGTTTCAACTCCTTCTTTAGAACACAAGGAATTTAATTTTTTTTAATAATATTATTACCTTGGACTTTTATAATATTTTTTCAAAGTAGAACACTGGCTTTTGCCAGATTTAAAGAATGACAAATTCAGTTCATTGACAATTCAAACAGTTGACCTTTCATTCCTAAAAATCTGTTTCATTAGTATGACAAAACCCCTTGAATAGAACCCTTTTAAGCAACAGGAAGAAAATAATTCTTCTAATTTCAGTTTGAAAAGAAATACAGCCAACTATATGGACAGTGACGAAAATATGAAAACATTTTAAGCGCAGCTTGTTGGAACAATCAAATTATTTAGGTCCAGGTCATCAAAGTGCCTCATGTGCACCCTAGATTAGAGACATTCAGATAACTAAATTGTTTGAGAAACAGGGAAGCGTTCTCTCAGAGGGGGAAATTCATAATAGTTACTTTTGTCTAAGGAAGGACATCATCTGGACAACTTTTGGAACTGTGTTCCAAAACTTTCAGGCCTTTTGGGACTATGTTCTTTCAGGAAATATGAATCAAGTAGTTTTGCTAAGGCAGTGGTTTTGGATAAACTCTCAGAGCTCGCATTTCACATCTGTGAAGTGGGGATAATATAAGATTGCCCTCCTTCAAAACAGCATAATGATAAATATTGTCAGACTGTGAGATCTGCACCACTGATATCTGAGGTATTTGGGATCTAAGCTGGATATGCACGTTCATTAACTTCCAAAATAATGATAAAAAGCAGAAGCACATTTTGAATGAATCTGATGCAGAGCACTCGAGAAATCCTGTCCTGTCATGGTACTGCACCATCGGAGTTTAGAGCATTTGAATGTGTGCAGTCCATCCATCGTGGGGGAGATGTGCCAACTATTAACATCAGCTAGTGATAGGAAAACACGGTGTTTTTCTTCTGTTACAAAACTCAGTGAGATTTCAGAAATTCAGAAATGGAATTTTGCCACTTAAAAGAATCGATATAAGCCTTTTGATTTGAAGAACACAGCTTTTGAAATATCCAGCATTAATGTTCCAGTACTTTGTGCAGTAATGAACGAGAAATTAGTATTTTTCTTTTTTTTTACCCTTCCAAATGCCAAACCTTGCAAAGAGGTTAAACTTTTCAAAGTAGATATTAATTTATGACTTTATATGTGCTAATGCATAGGTAGGTAACTACAGGGAAAGGAGGACTAATTATCCTATTTTCACCATCAAAATTTAGGACAAATATTTAAGCTTTCATGCAACTACTGGAAAAGGGGAACACCTTCACAGTACAGTCCATCTAATCCTAAAATAGGTATTCGAAGCAGTTGGACAGTCACATCGTCCTTACACAGCTGAAATAGGGCAGACAAGTCCCATCTGAGGGGGTGACAGAGAAATAAGGTGTGTCTACAGATACAAATCCAATAGAAAGAACCGTGACACTCTAAAGGTGTCATCAACCAGAAACTGCTATTATTAAAAGACGCTGTTTCCTTTTTCTAAGGACTGATAATAACTGCTGACCAAAGACTGAAGCAAGCTCCTTTTTTCTTTTAATATTAGCTCTGTTAATCAAGAACAGTAGGACCAAGACCCCACCACCAATATGTGTTCTATGCAAATCCTCCGTGTTCACACCCGAAGCCTAAGGAACCCACATAGAGCTGCAGAACCAGATTGTTGTGTCTCAGTTCTAGCACAAAACTGAGAACAAGATGTGGGTATTTACTTGCAATGGATTGACAAAGCTTCAAGAAAATTCTCTTTTTCACATTATTGCTACAAAACTTACGTGTATATGTATATGTACTTGTATATGTATATGTATTCACTTACAGGTAGTTTGAAACTACTCTTTGACCAGCCTGGGTTATTTTCAACTTTCAATTGCAATCCTGCAAGCAAAAGTTTAAGCACAACTTAAATGAGTTCTCTAGGGAATGGTGATCTGGTGTGCCCAAGCGTGGGCGGGTTCCCAACTGTCCAAACCAGACTTGTCGATGGAAAGCAAAGAGAAAGTGGAATAAAATGGAATGTGCCATGTGTAAGGACTCAGCAGAACCACTCTTTCAAGGCCTACCAGCACTGTTGGCATTTGCAATGAAGCTCCCTGCTATGTTCTGGTACATTTCTAACTGAGTGGTGACAGAATTTGACATCTGTGCCTATTTATTATCTGCAGCTTGTTTGTGTTCAACTTCAGTCCTGGAAGCAAGGTGACATTTTGGAACCAGTGTTTCCATTAACTCAAATCAAGTAGGACCTTATTTCTGAAGCAGCCATATCTATTTTAATAGAGATATTTAATGGCACAGCACCCTCCTCAGTAAAAATGACAGTGACAGAGTAAAATCTTCTTTCTGCACTATATAACTTAGAAAAAGAAGACAAGAATAGGCCATAAAAGCGGGATTCATGGGAAGCTTTATCTAGTTTATCACCAAGGAAGGTGGCAGGAATGAGCCATCATATGTTTCTAAAGAATACTTTAAAACAGGAATAAAATAGCAGTTATTGGTAAAAAACAGGTAAGCCTTTCAGCCTTGCTAAATATTAAACCATAAATATTAATAGTTAACAAAATGTCTAGGAAGACAATGAAGAGTTCCTTCAAAGAGAGAAAAAAGAGGCAACTCTTTGCTTTTTTAACCCATCCTTATTCTTTATAATACAAGCAAAAAATAGAGCATTTTCTGAGACATTAATAGACTGAATTTTAATGTTTCTTTTTTTAGGGAAAAAAAGAAATCATGCCTCAATGTTAGGAAACAAAAGCCCAAACCACCAGAACACACAAAATTTTTGGCTGAATTTCTGAAACCTGTGTTACAACTACAGCTTGTGGGTGGATATTCTACTATCTCGTGAACTTTGTTTGAAGTTGGTTGTGTGGTTGGGGCTTCCATGATTTGTTTTACCCTTTCCTGTGTGAATCCTCCAGTGTCTAATTAGAAGTTATATTGCTGTCTTCTCCTCATCAGTAGGTGCTCCTCTGTCAGTCACTGATTTCCCTATGTCAGACCTTCATTACCTGGTGACCCCTATCCCATCCGTAAAATTTGGCTGAAATGGGCGAAAAAATTTAAAAATAGCCAAGGTAGGGTGGGGGGGGAAGAGAGACAGATAGAAAACCACAGAATTTTACATACACACTGAGCACAGTTCTCTTTTTCTTCAGAGTCTAAGTGACTTACGTGCTTGAGAAACAGATTTAGAGCACTCATGCTGAACAGTGATTAGCTCCCTTATTTACTTGGTGATCCTAGAAGCCTGAATATCTTATAGAGATAACAGACAGAAGTAGGATGCCACCAAACAGAAATTCAGGGTATTTACATCAATTATCCAGAAGAGCAGGGAAAATACTATTCCTTCTGTACTCATTCTTCCTCACATGTGACGTTCACTGTCACAAAGGCTTCAAACCTCATCCTCTGTATATCTTGCAGCTTCTTTATCAAATAAAGCATGGGTCTTAAACTACAGACTGGTTAGTACGCACTCATTATTAATTTCTTGATTAACATCCAAAATTTTCCGTATTTCAAGGAAAGTTACTTCAAAAAAAACCAGTATCTGATGAAGTAGGTAGCTTGAAGTCACCATTCTGGAGGAAATCGATCTTTAATTATCTAGAGGTTGAAGAGTGAATTTATTTGTAGGTTAATCTAGAAACATTAAAACTAGCATTGCCTCATTTCCCACTGTATTTTTTTAGCATAAGTAAAAATAAATATAATAGCCAAGACCTCTGCGGTAACATGACCTGTAAAGTTTTAAACCCAGCACCTTTACAAATTTACCTTTAAAAATGAAGAAGACTGATGAAAAGGTATCAGGGGGAAATGAAAAGCTGGCTGATACACATCAGACCAATTTGATTTGACACATTGAATCAATATAGATTTATATCAGGAGATTTTTTAAAAATAATTTTTGCTTTTCCTGACTTGTTGTGATTTTAATCTTTTCTTAGTCCATAATTTATTAGATTAAGTAAGAGAATTAGTAGCTCTTTGAAGAGATCAAAAAATGATTATTCAGAAATGACCAGTGAAAACTGATAGTTAAAAATCAGGTACTGATTATCTACAGAAAAACTCACTATGCAAGGGTACCTGTACCTTGCATACAAATCGTGTATGAGCCCTCAGAATTGTGAAAAAATCTTGACAGACAATTGCTCATTAAAATCAGATAATTGTAATCAGGGTTCTTTGACTCCCTTAATTGGTAACAACAGAATTAAAATAATCTGTGCTTTTGGCATTCTGTCTGTCTAATGCATTTCATAAGAATCAGAAAGCAGTGTCTAGAAAAAATCCCGCTTTATTAGTTATAGGATTCAAAAGACATCAATTAACTTCTTTACTCCCCACTTCTTTCCTATAAAAGACAAGGCAATTTGTTTCCTTGATGTGTGAGCCATCATCAAATCTAAATTCACAGCAAGAACACTTCTGAGATAGCCCAAACTTATCATAAGGTTAATGAACCATTGCACCAGTCCGATCTAAGCCATTTGTCAATGAATAAAATTGCTCATCTGCTATTGTGCAACACAATTTGTAATAAAACTGCCAAAATAAGAACTTATTTATGTTTCTCTTTAGCACAGATTGCTCCTTCAGATTGTAAAATGTGTGTATTACAGGTCAGTAATGTAAGGAGGGTTTATTATTTTCCAGTAAGAGTCATATATCCTGTGTGAACCAGTTTCTGATTTTTGGAACATAGATGTTCTGTGAGAGCAGACTCAGACCTACCACATTTTGAGTAATTTCTGCTGTGAAGTCCATCAAGACAGTTTAATACAGGATTGCGTATGGATTATGCTGCCCAGAATCTTTCAGGGAAAATCAGGGCGGAAAAAATAAGCACAGCAGGTCACTATCACCACGTTATAATGTTAGTCTGTTATTTTTTGCTTTTATTTAGTCAGTTATTATACACCATAAGCACAAATTAAGCTGGTTGCTTAATGTATCAAAACCTGAAGGTACCATGTTTGGAACAATCAACAAAGGAAAGCTGCTGATAAATAACCAAAGAGAAGCAGTGAAATAAACAGAGAGAAGGGGTGAGCAATGAAAGTAAATTTATTTCCATTTTGCAGAAAGAAATGATAGAGCAGTTGAGCAATTGATGCTGAGGGTGTAGGTGTGAGCAAGCAGTCTGGGAAACAAGCGGTTCAGAAGCTGGGTAATGTTCATTTCATCCACAGGAATTGCTGCCCCCTTCAGTCACAGGTGAACAAGTCCTGGAAGTTTGGTCAGAAGATAGAAGCAAACCAAAGAATTTGTCTTAGACCTCTGGGTCAGTAAAGGTGAAAAATGAGGAAATGAAGCGTAAGGTATTTGCTGTGGAGTTCACTTTCAGATTAGCTCACCTGAAGTTGGAGAAGACCTTAGGAAATTCTGCAAAACCTTTGCGTCTCCTACAGAGTTTTTTGTCAAGAAGAACGGCCTCCACAGAGCTGCTTAATTCTCCCCAGGTGACCAGAGCTGCAATATGAGAGCCCCTTTAGATGCTGAGTGTGTGAGGTGGCCAATCCTGCGAGTAGGAATGCCAAGGTGAAATTATATTTCCTCATATGATGTGAAAAGTTTTCTGTGCCACAACGTCCATAAAATAAATATCCATTAAAAAGGATACTTTGTGTTATTCTTGTCTATCTCTGTAACGACAAACACTGTGAAGAAGAAACAGAAGATCTTCAACAGATTAGAAATAGCCTCATACTGTTCCAACAAAGACCATTATATGCAGGACAGTTAAAAAAAGAGTTATCCTTTAGGCTTACAGCATTCCCTTGTACTCACATTGCTTGCTTAAAGTTTTTGCTTAAAATATCACTTTTCAGTTCTCAAGATTACCAGTAACATTTTTCAATTAAAGACAAGTTAAATGCATTGGGTACTTCTTTTCTAAAACCTACAACAACCTCATGGCTCTTCTGACAAGCAAAAAGACAAGAATTGAATACTGGCACAATGTTTCTTTGTTTTTCTTCCCTGAAAAATTTCCGTTCCTTCATAGCACCCAAACACTATTTTGATTTATTTCTTTCCTCTGGGCTCAAAATCAGTCAGTTACAAAAATACGGTATATCACCTAAAACTTCTTCAAATATGTTGGTGATCGTATATTTGCCAGAGGAAGAAAAAAAAAAAAGATAAAATTAAAGATGTAGAGGCAGAAAAAATATAAAGAAATGATGCTCAGTACAAACAAAGAAATTCAGCAGTAAAAAGTTATAAAGGGTTGATGTGTTCAATTCTGACTGCTTATAGCACAGATATATGCAGTTTTTAAATCCTTTTCTTGATTGAAATGTAGCATAACTTGCAAAAAAATATGTCTATTATTGTTGATCATGGAGAATCTCCAGCAACTGACATTAAATTATTGTGTTAATCAGCCTTACTATTAAGAAAAATTCTCATTTTCATCTTTACACTTTAACATGTATCAGTGGACCCTGTAGTATCTGATTTTAAGAAGAAGCTCTAAACAAAGCATTACTTGTGCTTCCTCGTCCTTAATGACTGGGGTCAAGTTCATCATTTGAAAATCTTATTTATAACATAAAGACAACGATCAGCTGGGATCTTTCATACTAAGGCTTGCAAAGGCAAATGGATAGGGTAAGGAAGTATTTTTCTATTCTGAGGAACACAGCTGTGCTTAAAATAGTCAAGGATAGGATCTTTTAAAGCAGTCTTCAGGAGTCACCAGCCAATTCAACTGTGGATGAGGGGCTCGCTTTCAAACCTCTTTGAAAATCCCAGAATTAATTATCAGTGCTTGTAAAACTCTTTGAACCTTCAAGATGTTCTTAAAAAAAAAAAAAAAATCAGTGTGATGATAGTTTGTATTAAACACAGCTTGTAAATTATATAAACCACACTTAAAATCCCTGAATAGATTGATCATGTTCTGGGAGTTTTCCCTGTAGGACACATATAAACAGATTCAGTTACAACTCCGGACTGCAGAACATCGTTTTACTGAGCAGATTATCGGGAACTACAAAGCAAGAGAGACTCTGAACTGACCCTGAGGTAAACATCTGAGGGTTTCACCTCACTTTCAGCATCATGTTTAAACACACACAAATTATATGTTGTATTTAAGTTTTTCTGGTAAAGCTAAATGATTGTACTTAGAGGTAGTTAATGTACGAATAATTCATGATCTACCTAATGTAAGATTTAGGAGGAAAGGACTGTCCCACATTGCTCCTCTTCCTGAAGTCACAAATACCACAGGTGGCTGATGATTGACATCTCTCTTAAGGTCTACAAGAGTCTAACAAATAATATATAGAGTTAAAACTCACATGATCAAGAGAAAAGAGAAAAGAGTTTACAGAAATAGATTATTTCAAGGTATCATTGTCCTATAGCTTAGTTTAAAAAAATATTACTTTAAAATACCACATAAATAAGCAATTTTCCAGTCCTTCTCTGACACCTTGGTTGCTACAAGGGGCATTCATTTGGTAGTGTTTTGAAGGTGTTGGGATGCTTAAACAGTATTAGCTTTTTTGGCTTTATCAGTGCTGCAAGGATGCTAACATTGTCATTTGTGTGGAGTGCCATAAAAATCACTGCAGATGAATCAGAGTACAGATAAGGAAAAATATCTTTATAATCAGTGTTGCAAAAACACTAAAGGGCTTTAAAGGTTCCAATTATACTAGAAAAGTTCTGGCTATAGTAGGAAAGCCACCATTTCTCAAAGCTTAGTTTTCAAGCAGATCACAGCCAAAGTGTGAAGGAGAGAGGCAGAGGAAAATGGTTACAAAGGAGGTAGCTGGTAGAAGCAACCCATCTTCACACCCTTTTCAAGACCTCAATCAATACTACTCCTCTGGAGCTATCTTTACTTTGAATCAAAATACGGAGCAAAATCCTCACTGTAAAAAATGAAAAGAAGCAAAGAATCTTTCACTTCAGAGGTGTTTTCTTTGAGAACAAACTTACTTAATTTAAACACTTTGTTTTCTTCATAAACCAGACCAGGCTGAGAAAAACCAACCCATTTGGGATAAAAAGCAATAACAGACCTTTGATCATCACTTAAATTAAAATATGATATTTAACATATAAAGTTTCTTTCCTATGCAAAGGCAACAGTTAGTTAATATCTTTTAGCACCATTTAAGATATTTTCTTTCTGAAACCTATAGGGCTCTTGTGCTGAATTCCAACCTGAGGGCTTCTAACACAGCAATCACTCTTTATTTTACATATGCTCCACTCAATATTCTCATGGTACAATTTCCATACTGCCTGCAGTTATATTCTAGAAACCACACCACAGATTTTTATGTCTGGGAGCTAAAGGGCTTTTGGATGGCGGCTCATTCTTGCATATGTATGTACACTATACACGTAGTGAAAGAGCCATTTGAGCTTCTGTGGCTTGTCATTTGTAGCAGTACTGGCTTCTGGGTATAAAAGACTCAGAATTACAAAGGTTTGCAGTAGGATGTTACTTAGCAAGTGCCTTCACTTTGGTACCCAGCACTAAATATAGGGAACACTACCAGTAAGGTAAGACCTCTCTCCACAGAGAGAGTGCCACTAAAAAATGTATTAAGTGTCATGGTTAAGCATTTCCTAGAAAGGTATTATTTTTGCTGACTGCCTAATTGTAGTTCTTTGTGGCTCAGCTAGTGGATGTTAGTGGATAATTCAAATTTCTCATGCATTCACATATGTGATATAAGACAGCCCCTGCCCTGCCTTTCCTGCAGAAATTTCAGTTTAAATACAGATGACCAGCGACCAATGTGTCCTCGTGGCCAAGAAGGCCAATGAGATTCTGGGGTGCATTAGAAAAAACATTGTCAGCAGGCTGAGGGATGTGATCCTGCCTCTCTACTCAGCCCTGGTGAGGCACATCTGGAGTGCTGTGTCCAGTCCTGGGCTCTTCAGGACAGGAGAGACATGGAGCTTGTGGAGAGGGTTTAGTGTAAGGCAGCAAGGATGATGAAGGCAAGAAAGTCTGAGGGAGATGAGACTGTTCAGCGAGAGATGTCTGAGAGGGGACCTCATCAGTGTCTGACAGCGTCTGCAAGGAGGGGTCAGAGGATGGGCCAGGCTCTGCTCAGTGGTGCCAAGGATTAGGACAGGAAGCAACGGGCAGAAACCGATTCCCGGGAAGTTCCACTTGAACGCGAGGAAAAAATTTACTCTGTGTGTGACTGAGCACTGGAACAGATTGTCCAGAGGGTGTGGAGTCTCCCTCACTGGAGATTTTCCAGAACTGTCTGGACTCAATCCTGTGCCATATGCTTTAGGACAATCCTACATGAGCAGGGAGGTTGGACCAGATGACCCACTGTGGTCCCTTTCACCCTAATCCATTCTGTGATTACGTGACAGTGAATCCTGCAAGCTACCTACCACAAGTGTACTATCTGGATCATCTTTTTCTTGAATTTTAGTTACTTAAATGCAGACAATTATTAAAATTATGACAATTAGTTGAAGGATTATACTTTTCCAATCCCTTTTTGGTCCTAAAATTGGGTGATACCATAATGACAGATAGAGTTTGTCCTTCCTATTACTTAAATGTAGAGAAAAGTTTGACTTGAAGGAAAATATCAAAGTTCTGGTTATGAGTGGACTGAAGTCCTTCTCAGGGGAACTGTGCCCAAAGCACCAATTCTTATCCTTATGTTTGTCATTTACATTTGTTAGAGTAGATTTCAATGGCATCTATCTAATACATTTAGCGTCCCTTCAGAACTTTGCGTCACTACATAGACTCACCTAGATGAGTGTAAATTCGATAAATTGATTCAGCGTAATAATAATACATCATAAATTAAACAAAACAGGAAATAGTGTGCTTACATTAAAATAAGTCGCACTTTTTATTTACAAATAATCTACCACTCCTCTCTTAAACCTTAGTTACCTCCCTTTAATAGGAAATTCTTGGAGTTTTGTTGCAGAAACATTTACACAGCGGCAAATCGTTTATAGGCTCTAACTCCACTCCACTCAGCATAAACACAACAGGGGAGAAATCCTGGCTTCATAGCAGTCAAGGAAGAGGATGTGGGAATTTCAGCACCCTGCAGTCCAGAGTCATTTTACTGACTTCACTGTAGCAATATTTCACACAATAATGTTTGCAAATGAAGGTAAGTCTTTTGAATGATGCTGGAAAATGAGGCAACTAGAATGTTTTAAATCACTCTGGTAAAAATTCTTGGTCCTGAAAATAAGTGTTTACTTTAAAAATACCTTATCACATCCTAGTTAGCAGGGGAAGTAAGTACAAAGTTACAGAGAGAGTAGAAAATTTTCTGGTAGAAACAATAGCTAGAAATTTTAATATATTTCTAAGTTAGATATCTTTGACTATACTGATGATTTAGCAGTGTACAACACAGTGGTGTTAATAGTTTTTTTCCCCAACAACATTTTTAATCCATCTATAGAAACAAAGTAATACTTCACTGCTAACTGACGAACTTTGTTTCTGTGTTTCTGGGTCAGCCTGGTCACTGTTGTGTTTAGCTCAGTTATCTCCTATGGACTGCCTGCCTTGTTTAAGTGGAGCTTGTGAAAGAAAGGGAACAGAAACCTTCATAAATGTCTGAGTTATTCCCTCACTTTGTAAATATTTTGTGGCCAGATCATTCCGTTATCAAAGTCTTTGAAAATTTCAATCTGGAAAGTACTTTATCAAGAGGCTGAGTTTCATGATGTTCTACAAGACCAAAGTATACTTTACTCTCTCATATGTTGCACTGGCCAAGACTTGATTTATCTATCTTTTCTTTATAACTATCAGTACCAAGCAGCTTTGACATATGTCATTGCTTCTAACAACTGTGGGCAAGTATTTCTTCAACTTGAAGAGAGAACAATTATAACCAGATTCTTAATCTCAGCTATGGTGCTCTTGTAACAGTGCAACATTGGTGCCTGTTGTGCTGGCGTAGCAAAAAGAAACCAGCCTGAGCAGAGCCTGTCTGGTTTTCTGTTCTGGTTACAGGACTACAGACGTTAATTTATTAACTTGGAAGTCAGTTCTCAACCATGTCCAGATTTCTCCTGGAGGAACTAGCAGGCAGTATTGGGCACTGGTGGAGCAAAACCTCGGTGGTGAGGGCAGTAAAATAACGTAATTTGTGACCTGTCATGAATTAGACAGAAAAGCCTTGTGCAGCCCAACATCTTCCTGCCTCTTCATGCATTTCCTTCATGTTTAAGAGGCATTGCTAGTAGTCAGGTAACCACCAGAAAATAAGGCCAGCAGATAGTAGTGATTATCATCCATTCATTATGAATTTGACCCACTTAAGAACAGCTACACTATCTGATACAATCAACCCCTGGAGTCATCTAGTCTCTCTCACACTTCTGATGCTCTCTGAAAGAGAAAATACAATATGAAAGAAAGGACCAAATTATGAAACTTATGATGGACAGTGGGCTAAGGGAATAATTTTCTGTTACAGCAGCATGAGAACTACAGCATGGTAAAAGAATGATACAAGTACTGTGTAATATCACAGATGCAAGCAGCATCATTTAGAGTTACGACTCTAGTTTATTTTGATATGGAAATAACGCTGTCCAGTCTTGGCTAATCTGGATTCAAACCAGGCATCCACAGAAGACACCTTCTGCTATAAGCAATTATTAATTCCCTTAGCCATCTAATTTTACTCTAGAAGACTTTTCTAAGTAGTGAACAGCCTCGCTTAAAGCAACATTGTGTGTTTTAGGTAAATTGGAGGTATTACAAAACTATATGTTTTTACAAGAATACAAAGTACTTTTCATCCAAGCCTGAGTTTTCATAGAATGACTGAATGGCTTGTACTGGAAGGGACTTTAAAGAACATCTCCTTGCAACCAACTCCTTGAGTGCAGCTGGCCAGCCAGTTCCTTATCTACTCAGTTTGGATGATGGTCCATCCATCAAATCCATATCTCTCCAGTTTAGAGACGAGGATGTTGTGCAGGATGTGTGAAATCCTTTGCAAAAGTCCAGGGAGGTGATGTCAGATGCTCTTCCCTTATCCATCAACATTGTAACCCCGTCAGAGAAGACCTTTCTGAGGCCATGTTGGCAATCACCAATCACCTTCTTGGGTTCCGTGTGACTTAGCATAATTTGTTGGGGGATCTGCTCCATGATCTTGCAGGGCACCAAGGGTAGAGTGACTGAACTGTAGGTCCCCAGGTCTTCCTTTTTTTACCTTTCCGAGAAAGGGAATTTTGTTTCCAGCCAGTGGGAACTTCACTGGGCTGCCACGATGTCTTGAAAACGATGGACAGTGATCAAACGACTTCAGACGCCAGTTCCCTCAGGATGCATGGGTATGTCGTCATATCCCATGGACTTGTACACCTTCAGGTTCCTTAGATATTGTCAAATCTGATCTTCTACAGCAGACATTTCTTTGTTCTCCCAGTTCCTGCTTCTGCCTTCTGTAACTTGGGTGGTGTGGTTGGTAAGACCAGGGCAAAAAACCCCTGGTGAGTCCTTCAAGTTTCTCCATGGCCCAAGGAAGATCTTGTATTTCCTTCTGAAGAGGATCCACATTTACTCTAGTCTTCCTTTTATCACCACCATGTCTAAAGAAGCTTTTCTTTTTTTCCCTTTGACATCCCTGGCCAGATTAAATTTTACACAGGCTTTAGCTTTCCTAACCTGATCCCTCCCTGCCCGGACAATTTCAAGTTTTGACAGAAAGCCAAAGCATTTCGAAATGCAAGTGGTTCATTTGTGAACATCTAATGGATATTTTGTATAGGCAAAATCTAATTTGTACTGGCCTTTAGGTTTTATGCAGTTCTCCTGATTATTTCTTATGAAACTAACTTCAGAGATGTGGAGATTTCATGCTGAGATGTAAAAAGAATAGCCACTGATTAAGGGTATACTACAAACAATACTTTTGCCTTATTGGTATTTTATTGCTCACCTGTGTTTATAGAGATTTTTCTGCTTTTCTTCTGAAGTAATTTGCAAAAGGTCTTACTGTACTGCTCGTTGAGTTAATGGGCTTGCTTAATCATCATGGTTTGGAGAACAACAAAGGAAACTGCATGTGTCCCAATTTATACTGCAAATGGAACAAATGTCTTCTGTAAGTATAAAAGGATCATTTCTTTTAAAGAATAAAGCCCTTTGAAACCAATTAATAGTTGACCTACATAGTAATGCACATATCTCCATGTTTTCTCCCTTTTCTTTGTGGAAGTGATTTTTCAGTAGCAGAAAAAGAGTAAATAAGCATGTGTGATCATCCACTTCTACAACAAAGATTTTGAGGTTAAATATTCAAACATTTTTTTTGCACCATTTCTATAAAATTAAGTTCATTTTATCTTTTTAACCTGCTACAACAGTAGCTGAAAAAACAGGCTTCAACAAATCTTTCCCTACCTAACAGCTTCCTCGGTGTCTTTGTGCAGCGTACAATGGCCAGTGAGAACTTGAAAACACACAGACTGATCCTTTCATTCTAAAGAACCAAATCCCCAAAACATTTGTCTAGCTGGAAGCATTTTCAGTCTGTGATTCTTCAACACACAGGCAGGGGAGTTATATGGAGGCTCGTGGGGAGCAGCATTGCACTTGCACAACATTTTGTTTGTTGCAACATCCTTATATCATTACCATCCTTGCTTATAACTCCTGATGTGTGTCATTACTATTCTTGCTTACAACTCCTGATGTGAGAAAAGAAACTTGGAAATATGAATTATGGATTTAATAAAAACATAGTATGTATACTGGGATAGAAGCAGTGTGTTAAAGGGATAGCAACTGTGCTGGTTGGTTTAGCAGCTGCAAAATCAAGGAGACAAAAACAAAAGGGGTCTAACACTTTATTGTATATGCACCATGGAAGACCAGTACACAGTGAGATTTTGGCCAACAGGTGTGCTCTGTATGGCTGCTTAAAAGAAAGCTCTCTCACCCTAACCTGAAATGTGAGGGTTTGTGTTGATGTCACCCTGAAACAACTGCAGCTCCTGAGCTGATCATAACAGATTGTACTCATGCTAGAGGAAGTCTAATGTTAATCTCTTCCTGAAAGATTTTTTTTTTTTTAATTAGAAACATAAATATGTGCTAAAGTGTTGAAACCAGACTTTAGCACTCACATGACAAGGAAAGAAGGTTGATCAAGAAAAATAACTATACTCTGACACTGAGACTAAAAGTCTCAAGCATAATGAGGAAATTTAAAGACTGAACCAAACGTCACTCCTCAAAACACTGCAGAGGAGAAAGGGTGCAGAATAATAGTGTCACATTCCAGAGTTGGTCAGGAATATAGACTGGAAACTGAAAGTAAAATGCTAATCAGAGTCATGAAGTTTGTCCAGTGTGAAAAGGGGAGGGCAACACTTTAATTACTCTCAGAACTGAGGTTATTGCATTTACAAATGAGATTACATACTTGCTAGAACTAGCAGGTAACAGAACCCGGTGATCTAGTCCTATCTACCAGTGAGAAAAAACAAGAAGTACTTCTATTTTCCACCAACAGTCCTTTGATATAAAATTTATCTCCCTCTGCCTGTTGCACCCTGATTTGGTCTGACTGAATGCTTTTGGTAGTAAATCCCATCACCATTTTCACAGTATCTTTGTATTGCTTTCAAGCACCTGTTAAATGAGTTACTCAAAAATAAACCTGTTACATAGACCACAGATGCACAGATGAGTGTAATTAGGCACCTCCATTCAAAAGGAAAAGGAAATTCATGTGTTGGCTTTATAGGCTGAACAACCAAATCATTATTTTCAGCACTGTATGTACAGATATGAAAAATGATATGGCCCTTGTACAAGATAATCCCTAAGTATTTAAATGGGACTGTACAAATCCATACTCTTTGTTCTGCCCATTTGTAGAGGGGTGACTACCCGCAGTATAAACCAGTGCTTTCTTCTCAGCTTTCCTCTTGTCTTGCTGATAACATTCTTTGTTCGGTAAATGGAGCCATATTTTACAATTAGACTGCAGACTTCCCTTTATTTCAAAGGGATGCAGCACTGCCAGCTTTGTATTTGCATTACATTGCCTTCAAACACAATTTTTGGATCACGGCACCTTGAGCTTATTTTCACTTTGAACCACTGTCTTCTCATTTACCCTCTCTAATATTATCTGTAAATTATTCTTTTGACATTATGTGTTACATGAAACCATTACTCACTGTCAATGTTCTCTGCCTGACTCAACTGCTTTGTCAGACATTCACTGCCCTGTCTCTATATGACTGTCTTCTACACTGGATTATCATCAAAATTAAATAATAGTATTTTCCATTGATATATCAAGTATAGGATGCCTACACATGACTTCATCTGTATCTGCTGCAGAGGTAAAATGCAATAATTATTACACAGACTATAGCAATGCTTTTTAGTAGTTCAGATCATCTGTTTTCAACCTGCAGACTCTGTGATGCTTTTGAGACCCTCACAAAAGTTAACTGAGAAAAACTAGCACGTTTTCTAGGTTGATATTCCCTACAGAGAAGTGTATATCAACAGTGATGTTTTCTCAGGGGTTCATAAAAACATCCAGCACCACTGGTTTAACATGAAAAATAAAAAGGAAAGACTCATCAAGTAGTAACTGAAGAAAAGCGCTTATGTGGCCAATGGAAATTAAATAAAATTTCAGAGAATACTAAACCTGCTCTGTGAGGAAGCAGTAAGGGATCTCTGAAGGCTGAATCATTCTAAAAATTGCATTTAAATTTCTTCCAGAAGACTGTGCCACCAGTGGAAATATGCTTCATAATACCCTTCTTTGCCAGCTGGAATTCCTGTATGCCAAGACAAAGTCATTTTGGGTTATCTCCCTAAAATTTCTTCCCGAAGTAAGGATTAGCTGGAAGGTTTTTTGAAAGACAACAGACAGAAGTTTTTACACTCTTGTCCTGCGCAGTAGTTTTATAATAGTTTTATAATAGTTCTATAATTACAGTTTATGCCACATAAACCATTGAAACATATGTGTAAGACATTAACTGCTGCAAGTTTAACACTGCACGCTCCTACCTCCTTCCAAACTAAGATGATAACCCATGCCACATACTCTCCACTCTTCCATTCTGAGATGGTTCATGGGAAAGTCAGCAAGCGATAGGATAGACACGGAAATTCTGCATCCAGGACAGTCCAGGACTTTACCCACTCAACTGCTGTTACTTGTTTTAGACTCACCATTCCAGTGGGAATGAGCACAACACAATGTTTATTTGATTTTGGAAATATGACCTCCTTTATAAAGCTTCTCATTTCCCTTCTGTTTGCAAACCTAGGAAGACATAAAAAAGTATGTCTTTCCAGCAGCAAGTGACAAAAAGAACTGTATAGTGCCTATGTTCAAACTACTAGTGCTGTTGCAACTTGGCCTTCTTCAAAATTGCTCAGCAGAAAGAGCTGCTGCTGAATACATCAAATCTGGTGCATTTTAACAAAAAAACCACCAAGGCCTTCAAGTGCAGATGAGATATTTTGATGCATGTTTCCTTAAAAATGTGAGGGACTTTAAAATCTCAAAGGGAAAAATCAGCATCATGTGTTGTGGCCGTTGCTATGGTAACTATACTTTTTGCTTTTATTCAATAACAGTGTGAACTAGCTCTTAAGCCTGTGCAGAAACACGACCTACTGAAGACTAAATTACTAGGGTTCTACATACTTATACACACTTTCTTTTTCGTTACATTTTGCCCAAGAATAAATGGATTTTACCATAAAAGTAAAGATTCTGACCAGCTGAAGTCTTTGCACTACTTGCTGTGCCTCTTACTTTGTAGTTCATAAAAATAAGAGGCAGGCAGTTGTGGAAAAGTGGGGGGGTCTTCACCAATCTAAAATTTTCATGTTTTTTTTAAACAGCAGGGAAAGCTTGATTTTACTGCACAGCAAAATTCCCTTCCATTCAGTTGTATTTTTCTTCAAGATTTAAAAAAAATATTTTTTCTCAAATGTCGACTAAAAAAAATATTTTTGTTATTGTATTATTTGTCTCACAGTAACACATAAAATCTCCGCTCAGTATTGGCTCTATTGAAGACTGGGCACACATAGAGAAAAGAAGAGCTTTTAAAAAAATCCTGCATTGCATAACTTGGAGATTTTTTTTATCTGCTTGTCTTTCAGAACCCAGAGGAAGGAAAGAGAATGGCAGTGCAGCAACTGAGATACAGGTGTTCACATAAACATAAAACTTAAAAAACCTAAATATCTTTTGTATTCTATGTAAAAGGATAAGCAGCTCAAGTTTCATCAGCAAGGACTTTCCAGGGATTCCAGGAACTTTTTTTCCATTTCTCTAGCACACTTTTGAGAGGACAAATGAGTACAGACGGGTAATCAAATCTCCGTCTGGGGGAGGAATTAAGCAGGAAGCAGTTTCTGATCCTGACATGGTTAGTGAGACACGTTTGAATCCCAAATTCCTGTAATATGTATTTTCATCCCAGAGCTGATGAAAAAAAAAGTCCACTCAGAAGGGGTTTTTATTTCCTTCCTGCAAACCATTCCTTGAGCTTTACCTTCTCTCACACTTCCGAAACATTTGATGTGCATCTGTTAAGCTACTGCAGTCCAGCCAAGACTACAGCCAATTTTCCCACACAGACCATGATCACAACACAGAATCTTGGTTTACTGAACATTATTTATGAGAATACCACCAAGAACTCAGTTGATCAAAAGGGTTTTAATATTCAAATCCTCCTCAGACATCGGTGTTCCAGTCGCCCAGTAGATTTCTAAATACTTTTAAGGGTCTTGCTCAAAATGGCTTCTAAAAGAAAATATGCAGAAAGTATGTACTGAAGGAAGAGCAGACATTCAATTTAGAAGAGAGGACAGAATCATCTTGGTTACCTGTAGATTCCAAACTAGAAAATCACAGCCCTTCAAATGCAATTTGAGCGAGAATGTATGTACAAGGTACTGTCATAGTAATTTACATTACTGCATTTCCTTCTCTTTAATCAATTGCATTGTGTTCTGCATTAAGGAAATACACTTTTCCTTACTGTCTTCCAATAGTTCTTTAATTTAAGGCTCTCATTGTTTCTGCTCCCTGTGAGTTGAATTCAGACACAGTGTTTGGAGCAGCAGGGTCCTGTAGCTGGTTTGTGCAGGAGCCACAGTCAAGAAAGAAGGTGTAAAATGTAAAGCTGTGTCCCGGTGGTTTGCCAACATTGATGCAAGAGCATATATGATGATCTTTTAGAGGCAGAATGTTTTACATAAACTATTTTCCCTCCTCAGAACACCATTACAGTTTTCCCTCTCTCTATTTTCCACATGCCACTTTCACCACTGCAGAATCTGAACACCTTCCCATAGTGCATGAGAGAATATGAGCAACATCTGTCGCAGGTGGTTTGCTCTTTATCTCATCTCCTCCCCAGAGAGCTCTGTGTGTAGTGGATAGAAATATAAATAATAGATTATTCCTCACTTAGTCAAACCAGGGAAGAAAAAAAGAAAAAAAAGGAAAAGTTTCATAGAGACTGAAATTTGTTTTGTTGCTTTCCCTAGGTGAATTGTTAAAAGGAAAGTCAGTGGCATATAAAACTTTCTATTCAGCTTCAGGTGAAACATTTTGGTTTTGAAGAAGAGACAAAAGAAATGGGAAATGAAAGGTTAGATTCATAAAACTTTGTGGAGAAGAAGCTGGCAAAGCAAAAACCAATTCATGCTTAGCAACTTAATGATTGTAATAGCCCAGAACATGACATCCTCAAGTCACTGCACATCTGGGTTCCAGATGATGCTCATTCACTAATTCACTGTTTAGGGTAAAATGGTGCAATCCTAATGGGAGGAAGTGAAAGGTCTTCTCCTTGGGGTTTATGGCATTTTCTTAAAGCAGGATATTCCTTTACTTGTGATTTTACAAGGAATGGCTCTTTTGCTTTCCATCCAAAATACTGAGTAATGCACTAAGAATTTCAAGATGATGAGAATCACAGTTATTCTGTGCATATTTTATGCTGCTCCAGAATTCATATTTAGTAGGAATTATTACGGTTTTAGGTAAACCCTATTTATCTCCTTCCTTTTGGCTCATTCTTCAAGAGTTCTTGCATTATTGTCATTTTTTTAAGGCATTTGCTTACTGGTAAATAGAAACTTATACTATTTTTCAAGTTGTATTGTTACATTATGGTTATTATTACTTCCCAGGCTCTAAATCAAAGAAACTCCTCACAGGATGAACACTTCCTAGGAGGGATTTTAATGCCAGAGAGGATCAGGGATGGTATAATTAGCACACCTTGGTATTCCCATAAGCCTCACTGATTTACACCTCCAGCCAAGTGACACTCTGAAGTGCAAGAAATTGCTTCTTACTATCAAAACCAAGTAGTTCTCTGGGCAGTGGAGCTAATGATGAACTAATGATGAATTCATCTTTCTGATGAACTGCCCTGTACCTTTTTTTATTTCTTCTTTGACTCCAACACCAACATCTCCACCTCTGCCCTGTATCCCTTGGATATCTCCATGAGCAGCAGGACAAAATCAATGTAAGAGGAAGGCCAAGGCTGGTTGGGAGCTCTTCATGTGCTCATTGCTCTGGTCAAACAGAATATTTACCAGCTGAGCCCTTTCTGCTTTTTCCTTACTAATGTGAACATTTGTCTTCTACTTGATTGCTGAGATTCACACAAATTTAATTCTCTTTTAAATAATGGTGCCCCTGCCAAATTTTGGTTGAAAGCAACCAGTGTGCTCAAAGCTTGCTGGGGTGAGGTAACCTAACAGATGGATAAACTCAATTGAATTGTTTATCCTTGTATTGGAAAGTAGTCTATAAAAGGAAATTGTTTCAACTAAACCACTTCCAAGCTAATGTACATTTGAAAAATAAATGTCAGGGTGTCAGGTGCATATTTGTGGCACTGAAGGTTATAATTTTTGGGGTTTTATTTTTGAAACATTAATGTCACTTGAGCACTCAAAAAAACTTTGTTAAACTCAGCTTCCACTCTAGCTAGTTTAAAATGATAGACACGAAATGACACCGTCTTGATATAGTTGAAAAAAACCCCAAAAAACACCACGACGTGCTTCCTAGCATTGATGTTCAGTTTTCAATTCTTCTGGTCACTTCCTCTCTGACCCTGAACAAGTCATGAGAAGATCTGAAGCAGATTGACATTCTGTTAAAAAAAATAGAAAACAGTGAAAAAGTGAAAAGAGAGAGTTTTCTTGCTTTCCTAAGAACAAGAATATTTATTTACCAAAAAAATTTCTGTGTTGCGTTCATTAGTAATACATAAATTCTTGCTCCTCTGCTAGGATGTCTGGAAAGAGAAAGGATGATGCAGGATGTATTCTAAGCATGTCAATCAAAATACCTTCTCTCTGCTTACCTTCCTTGGAGTTCACAACTGCATTGCCTCAAAAATATGGGATGCTGATTTTATCATTTTTTCTAACTTTTTCCCTATGATTAGTGCATGTTTTTCATGGCAGAAAGACCGTTACTCTAAAACAATAATGTCACCAAAAAAACCTGACAAAGTAGAATTTTCCTAAAATATTTTTAAATTTCGTAGCAGCTTGTGTATTCCCCCCCATAGAGACATTGTTATTACACACTAAGTTCTAGAAACAAGGATTATATTCACTGTGGATAGCAGATCCTCAGTGGTTTCTGTGGTTAATAAATCTTGTTTTAAAATACAGAACTCCCTAAATCTTTGTGGGCCCAGCATTTGGATATTTCCTTGGCTGCTATCGGATCAACACCTTTGAACTGCTGTGCTAAACCAAGTATAAATGACAGTTCCACCCTCACAAATACAAGGAGTCTCAAGTGTACCTTTTTTTTCTCCCCATTTACATTCTGATTACTGAAAAAACATAATTTCCAGTGTTAACATCAAATATCCTCAAGCAATATAAATCTTAATTACTGTATGCTAGAAGTGGTACTAACAAACACACGAGGCACTTTACAAGGACCAAGTGTGTCCCTATGCACACCTAAAGAATTTCATCAATTCCTTTCCTGCGGTTAACAAGACCTAAATCTGTTTAATGGTGAATAATCTCTAGGAAGCTGTATAACGTGGATAATTATTCAGAACTCTTCTTTTAACAGTGTTTTTCCTGAAAGCATTCACACTGGATCTGACTTCTAGCGAACTAATGATCTGTGAGTGACACTCGTCATTTAAAATTATTCACAGAACAACTTAGGCTGAAGTTGTGAGTCTGGATGATCCCGGATGCTGGGAAGTCAGGTGCAGAGATGCTTCAAAACTGTTCAGCAGAAATCCATCACCAGCTCATTTATGCAGGAGAAAGCTTTAAGGGAAAGACACTTGAAATGTTTTAATCAGAGTTTATGTTTCTGAAGGCAGAGAAAGCAGATAAAATGGCACTGGAAATAAGAGTTACCCCTCCTCATCTTAACAGCAAAAGTGGCTGAAACATCACTTGGCTTGACTCAACATTCTCGAGCCCATCAACTAGAAATAAATTATTCTAATTGTTTTGCATTTCTTATGGTTGGGAGGGCAATATTTGCATCTTCCTGGATTTTCAGGCAGTATGACAAGAAAGTAACAGCAGAAGGTCAAACAGTCAAAACAGTATATATATAAACATATATACATATATATATACACTGCTTTGACTGTTACATATATATACAATAGATAGATAGATATAACTTTTCTAATATTTATTCTATTATTTTTTAAGTTTAGATTGATCTAGAGAAGTAGTGAACAGTAATATTTTTGTCCTCAGTTAACCTCTTTGGGCCAGTAGAGTCTGGTTGCAAGGAATGACAAACTCTGTTTTATTCTAAGTTATTAAGTAATTTTATTTTAATTAATTTCTGTGCAGTCCAATGCATGTTGATTAATCACCATAAAAGATTTGTTCTGAGTGTTTTTCAAAACCTTGAAAAGAACTAAAGTTCACAAGACTGTTCATAAGAATTTATAAGAATTTTTAGCCATTTTAAGCTTTACTGGCAGCAGACAGAACACGCTTCTCTGCTCCAGAGCTTTTCAACACCTCACTTAAAATAAAAAATTGTCCTCTTCTGCTCTGGGATTGCCCAACCCAACATAGGGATAAATTGCTCCTTACAACCTGGGGACATTTCTTTTGTCTCTTTGGCCTAATCCACTACCAATCCTGTCATTATTATTCAGTGAAGAAAATGTCACAGCTAATGTACTGTAAGACCAAGATTTTAATTCAAAATCACTGTATGGACACTTCTTCTTTACTACAAGCTATATATCCATACACATAAAGTCTTTATCTATACATATAAAAAAAATGAGTTCACTGAAATTGCTTGGGTACTTACAGAAGAATGTCTTTTCAGGATGAAATACTCAGAAATATGTTAAATTTTTCCAAATTCCCCCTCCAGCACAACAATGTATCCCTGTCACATGGACAACCATGGTGGGGCTCCAAGAACAAAAACAGTTTTTCAGAGACAAAGATATGGTACCAAGACATCTAGACTGTGCTCATCTAATGGAAACTGGATTTCATATTTTATTTATTCTTTCAAAATTTCTAATTTTTTTAGTGCATCAGCGTCACTGCATCTCTATCAGCAGGCAGTCAAAATCAGCAGTGGCTAATACTTCAGGAAATTTTGACATTTTGGGAATAAAATTAATGAAAACAAATGGGAGAAACCTCCTGAAAAGTTTCATTTAGGTTTTGTCCATCCCTATTTGAAATATGGAACTCGAGAAGATAAATTTAGGTTTCTATATTTAAAATCTCAACTAAGCAGACAGATTTAAGGAAGATCCTTAATTTTTTCTCCCCTGTTCTCAGCTCCCACCAGTCTGAGGGGGAGTTGCCTGCTTAGCAATTCTCGGGGTTAAGTGCTAAGACAAGAAGGTTTCCATTTTGTGAGCAAGCTTAATACCCTGGTAATTGTGTGCATTGGGTCCATCTATCTCGCCCACGAGAGATACGAGCCTGCAGAAATCTTCATCTTTAGCGCTTCCTGCAGCGGCTCGTAGGCTAATCCTTAATGGCTTGTAATTTAATACCCACTCTGCTGGGGGATTTGATGGCCATTACAGCGGCTCTTTGGTTGGTTGCCTTGTGGCTCAGCCCGAGCTTTGCACAGCTTGGCAACTCCATCCCTGCCCGGGAGAGAACCAAGCTCTGCCTCACCGTGGTCAGGCCTGAGGTAACTCAATAACGGGGTGAAACAGTCCGGTGCACCAGGCTGGATAACCATATGGCTGCGTTTGTATCTCAGCGAGGGGAATCACAATTTCCTCTGTATCATTTCCACCAGAAGATATAATAAATTGGCTTGGGATTGCTCACCTTGAGAAAGCGATCCAAGCTCTCACTTTGTGAGGAAGTGCAAAACTAAGCAAAACTGCAGCTCCGTTTCATTACCAACATTTTGCTCAGCTCTAATATTAAAACCTTTCCGTTCTACTTTTATTTTTCGGTTGTCACCTTCCCTTGCAAGCCACCATTTTCTTTCATCAGGGCTTTAGAAACAGTGCCAATTTGTTTCCACCTCCTCTCTGTACAGCTGTGATCTTTAATCCCTGGTATCAATCTCTTTTTCTGTGGTTCCTGCCTCACTCTGTAACCCTTGAAACCTTGGAGCAAATGAGTCTATTTTTGTCTCTGGAGATTTGATGGCAGATAACACAGTTATTAGAGACATCTTTTTCTTGCTCTGATAATGACGGTCTGCCTTCAGTAATTTTTCCATGCCTAAACTGCCAGCATGGCTGGAGGGACACTGACATGTTTTTCCTGGGTGTGTAGATTGCTACTTTCCCCTTTTCCCCCCACCCTTTTTTTCTTTTTTTTTCCCCTTCTTCTCTCTGATATATTTATTTCAATTTTTGTTGCATCCAATCCCCTGGCATGACTTATCCATTCATGTGTAATTTATAGCTGTCAACATTTACACTAGGCTGCTCAAATTTATTGCTGACCACTGATACGGCTATAATTTCATTTTGGTCAAATACCTTAAGCTCTCCCACGTTCCCACAGTGTATTTCTTATGCCAGTGCCCCAGGAAAGAAATCCCCACTGCAGCATTTGTGCAGCTTTCCTGGATTGTGGCACAGAGATACAGAATGAGTTTGGACACACTGGGAATGACCTATTATCGTTTTCTCTTTTGCAGGATCAAAGCTGAGTATGAGCTACGGAAAGAGAAGGTATCTCAGGTAATGACAACCCCAAAATTTATAGTGCCAGAGGATGAAAGCCACATTTGCAAAACCCCACAGGCAACTCATGCAATCTGAAGGACATGAAGTATGTGATGTGATGTATGGAATGCATGTGATCCATGAGATCCAAGTGGAAAGCTTCACTTAATATTCAAACTTCAGCACCATGAATGATCTTCAGCTTCTGAGGCCGAGCTTTGGCTTGCAGTCTCTTGCCCACTGATGACAGGGGTTTTATTATGAAAAGACGAAAGGGAAAAAAAACCAGAAAATAAGAACTCTTGTGTGATGTAGTTTCCAATACCAGGCTACCAAAAATCTGCCGTGTTTCTAATCAAGTTGACTGCTTAAATATGTTTTTCAGAACTCTGCCTGGTTTTGTTTATTTTTTTTTTTTCTGTACATTTTCACAATCTTTTGTAAATCTAAATCTGCTTGGCTGAAAAGAAAAACAACTCTTGAAGAACACTTCTTTTCTGAAAAACATGTTCTCAGTTTTCAGGCCAAATATGGGGTTAATTTGAAGTTCACTTTGTACTTTGAAAAAGTAACATTGTTTAGTATCATATCCTTTAATACCTTTTATTTCTAACTGTGTAAAATTAGCACTGACTGGAACAAAAACTTAATAAAATGTTAAGAGTAAATGGTAAATGAGGAAACTGAGTTTGGTTGAAAAGGCAACCTTCAGTCAAAAAATTATTCACAAGAATAAGTAAGATATTGGAAGAACCCAGAGAAGCACATTTCTGGAGAAAAGGCTCAGTCAATGCTAACATCTGAAACTCCTGCCCGGAACAGTCCTTCAGTTCCAGAGACAGAAACAGGTGTCTCACAGATTTCACTCTTTCTAAGAGAGTTAAAGAAGACACATCATCCTAATATTTTCACAGTGAGGTAATTAGAAATAATTTTATCCTCTGATGATGTACTTTTTGATTTTGAAAACCTTTTGTCAGAAGTCAAACTTTGGATATTTAAAATTTTTTTTTCCTAACTCTCTAAGTCAGAGAAAATAAATATTTTCTTTTTTCTTCTCTTTTGCTTACATCCAATAACTCTTGCAATAGTGATTCTTCAGTCAACATTTGGCTGGGAGTGGAATTTTAATTTCCTAATCAGCTGAAGTGAGCCGTGCTGTTCAGACTTCATTTTAGTCATCTCAGGAATTTAGTGGGTTAAGACCATTTGTGCCTCAGTGGGATGCACGGCTCCTGACTCACATTTTGTAGCACCACAGTTGGATTGCTGCCACTTTGTGTTTGCAGCCTTCCTCGACCACACATTGTGTAAGGCCCTGGTTTGCACAAAATTCAGCATCTAGAATGGCCACTTGCATACATTGGCTGATCACATGGAGATGAAGGATGCTGCACAGGCTTCCAGTCAAATGCATAATTGCTTTTACAGTACTTATATATTCTTCACATCTTGTTTTCATCTCCACTTACCTCCCTGAACAGCTGATCAGTCACGGTCCTTGTAACTGAGATTTGTACTTGCCCTTTCCTTAAAATCTGATTTTTTTAAAAATAAGCTGCTTCCCATCAGAGCTATGAGAAACTTAATTTTGTTGAGCTTTTTGGGTTGTTTATTTTGGACATCTCATCTTGACTTCTCTAGCAGAATTTCTGTTTAATTGTAATGTAGTTTAAGTGTATAATGCCATGTGTTGCTTCTGCATGAAGTGTGCTATATAAATGTAAATGAGCTAATTAATTCATAACAACAAGTATTATAGCAATACATTGACTGTCATGCTCTGCAGTTTTCCAGTTGAACACTGTGTATATGCTTTGTTAGTAGAGGAGTTGCAAGCAGGAGGGTTAATAATTTCAAATCTAAGTAGTCTTGACTGTTTATACTGGCAAGACCTTTGTCTATCTGAACCTGTACAGATTAAGAGGCCAAATTCTCAGTCTTAGTTCACAGAACCATAGAATGTTTTGGGTTGAAAGGGACCTTAAAGATCATCTCTTTGCCATGGGGAGGGACAAAGTTGATGACATTCTGTGTAAATGTGGGAGAAATCACCTGTTTGGATGCTTTCAAACATTACCTGTTTGTGAAATGTGGAAAACAACTCCTTTTCTTCTCTGAAAGGTACCCAGAGAGACCTATGGATAAATTGACTTCTGTAAGTGGAAGTACTGAAAATGATCTTAATTCTCTATGAATCATTCTGAGTTCAGCTTTATCATTCTTTGTAACAGAATGTTGCAAAAACTGGCAAAATTACACTAAAATTACTCCTCTATTTCTCAGCTGTTTCTATATCCAGTTTATCTACAAGAACTAAAATTCTCTGGAGTTGCAGCAAGCTTTATGTAAGCCAGTATCTGACAGATAGAAAACACACTCCCTTCCAAGACAAGCTGCATGTTGATAGCTAACACGGTGGATTACCAATTTTCCTCTTTGCTCAGAAAGGCAAAATTTTTATTTAAAAATATTTAACTTTAAGCTACTGACTTTAAAGGCAAAAGATTCCTCTGAGCACATGTAATTCCTTTCATATGTGCCCAGTGCACCATGAAATCCACGGGAACGCTGCTGCGTGTGCATTGACAACCACAGAATCAGAATGGTTTGGGTTGGAAGGGATCTTAAAGCCCATCCACTTCCAACCCGTGCCGTGGGCAGAGACACCTTCCACTATCCCAGGCTGCTACAAGCCCTGTCCAGCCTGGCCATGGACACTTCCAGGGATGGGGCAGCCACAGCTTCTCTGGGAAACCTGTGCCAGGGCCTCACCACCCTCACAGTCAAGAATTTCTTCCTAATATCGCGTCTAAACGTATTCTCTTTCGTTTGAAGCCATTTCCCATTGTCTTGTCTCTTTATGTTCTTGTAAAGTCCATCTCCATCTTTCTTGTTAGGCTCCCTTCAGGCACTGGAAGACTGCAATTAGGTCACCCCAAAGCTTCTCCTTTCCAGGCTGACCAATCCCAATTCTCTCAGCCTTTCATCATAGCAGAGGTGCTCCATCCCCCTGATCATCTTGGTGGCCTCCTCTGGATTTGCTGTAGCAGGTCTCTGTCCTTCCTGGGTTTGAGGATCCCCAGGACCCCAGGTGGGGTCTCACCAGAGTGTTTATCAAGGGTATAAGTCTGACTGCTCCGAGAAGGTCTTCACAGCAGGAGTTTGGTCACTGTCAGAACAGTTCCCTAAAGGGAATTCTCAAGTGAGAAACAATTTCTCTTCAACTTCTCAATGGAGAGTGTTGGTTAGTTCTTGAAAAAGAAACAGAGAACAACTGAAGACTTTAAAACCTTGATACTCAGGTTTTAGAGAGTTTACAAGGAAAAAATGTGCAGACACTTTACACAAAATAAAATAAAACCTCCAAAACATTATTCTTCCAGAAAATATGGCTGGAAATATTACCCCTGATTTGTATGCACTACATCAGGTTGTCTGATATAGAAGCAAAATAGTTGGTGCTCAAACATTTTGTCTAATGCAGGGACTACTACAGCTTTGTGTAGCAATTTCTCAAGGTTTCCTCTCTCCGTTTCACATCTCTGAGCAAGTATGCAAAGGCTGAGACCAAAAATTCCCTTCCCTAAAACAGGGAGTATAACTTGAGAGCAGAAACATCCTTCCTCTCTGTAGCTGAATACTGGCAGCTGAGTGATGCATGTTGGCCCTTCCACAGCTGCCAAGTCAGATTTGTCCTGTATCAGCTTCTCACAAACAGCACTGAGCAACCACGGTGGATTAAGGTACACGGGGGGCACTGGGATCTAGAGGAAAACATTTGAGAGACAAAAGCAGCATTTTCATTTGGAGTTGTTTTTGTGATTTTTCCTCTCTTTCACCAATAAAATATGTCTCAAACTGAGCACTGTCCCTTGCAATTCTTTATAAATAATATCAGGAGTGACACACAGCATCCCCCAAATGGTTTGTTCTCTACCAGTATTCAGAAACTCATCAGAAAAAATCCTTCTCCTCCTTTATGCTATCAAAGCTTTCCTCAATTTATCAAAGTTATTAATACCCATTCTCCAGTGTAACTTCAAAATAAGTGACTTTTTAATATGACTGTACTTTCAAAGTCTAACAGTTGATTAAATACTTCTTGTATGTGCAAATGTGCTATGTATTCACACGCAAAAATCCACATGCATGCATGTTATCCAGAGAAAACACACAGCAAATGCACCGCTATGCATATTTTTCTGTGCCTCACTGTTTCCATGCACCTTTATGAAGCAAAAGCAAATGCTTCCTTCTTAGACACAGACACTTAACGAAGCTATGAGGAAAGAAAAGGAAAGATCCTAAAAGGCTCAGTTATGGAGAAAATTTCCAAGTGGAAGATTGAAAAAGACTCAAGGATATAATGCTGAAGTAGCTCTGTAATTATGCAAACCATCATATTTCTTTCTATTCTTTTGTTCCACAGTTAAATTAAATATATGACGGGTGCAAAAAAAAAAAAAAAAGATTTACATTGTATGAAGGCAGTTACACACTTCAGATTGCTGAAAACATTATCTTAATTATCTGCATATTATGCTCAGAAGAAAATCATTAGCTTTTTCTTTATGAGAATTGTCAATGCCAAAAATACTTAATTCCAGAAAACTGGATTTAAGGAAAAATATTCAAAACAACCCACAGTTAAGTCCTGAGTAGTTCACTTTGGATTTGTTGCTTTAAAGCACCTGCAAATTAAGTTATCCAGAGATAAGAGAACTTTGCTCGCAACATCTGTGAATCTCTGGAAAAAGAAGATTGACCCCTTTGGCCCCTTTTTAGCAATGAGACTTTGTGCTTAGGACAGGACTTAATTTGGAGTAAGAGAACAGCAAACTATGTCCTGAAACGGAGGAGTTATCCGTTCACAAAAGTTATGAGGAGATAACAAAAAAAAAACTGCACCTAATCACAGAAGTTGATATTAAATATTGAAATGAACAGACAAAAGAAAGGCTTTTTAATCAGTACGCCAGATGAATGATGAGCCCACAAAACATGTCTTGGACAAGGGCAAATAATGCAAAAATTAGAAAATCACAATCTGATGGTAGACATAAAAGTTTAAACAAGCCAAAAAAAATCTCCTCTTTGTGAATTCTTACTCTTTAAATATAAGAAATTTTGTGTTAAGGTGAGATTTGGCTATGGGAAGAACATGGGCGTTCCTTTGGCTCTATCATTTGCGGTTTGGCTTAAGGTGCATTATCTAATGTCATTCTTCCATGTGTGCAAAAGATGGTGGAAATATCCCTCTCCACTTGTCTTCTGTATTTATTTCACCCATTGAAAATCTTTCTTAACTATTTTCTTATCTGAAGTAGATAAGAAAAATCTCCTCCTGTATGTTTGCACAGCTTCTGGTACACCTGAATACCAATTTCCAGAAGTAACTTCTCAGTATTTCTACGATAAACCTGGATGCAAGAAGATACTTGGTCTTAAAGGATTCGGAGATTAATAAACAAGAACAACAACAAAATTAAACCTGAGGCTATGAAGATTTTGGCCTCCTCTACTTAGTGAGATTAAGCTTAGAGATCACCCATCCCGTGTATTAAAGACAGTGTTTGTTTTTAACGCAAATACTGACACTTTTGGGCGTGAAATTCAAACCACTTATTTTCCAAGCTGCTGTTATGGAACGTGACTTTCTACAGGGTCGGATGAGGCAGGAGGAGTGTGAAAATATGAGAGGGTCATGGCAATAACCAAAAAAATGCACCAAACTACAGGATCACAGCCCCAGAGCAAGGGAAGAGCTCAGGATGCAGTTTAACAGATGTGCTGTTATTAGCAATGGGGCTGGTGTCTAGAAATTGCAATGACTGACTGAAAACATATAAACCAAATGTAAAAGGTTTATGAACTGCCTCTTGAGAAAGCAGATTTAGCTAAAAAATTAATAGACTGAGGTGTGTCCTATTCAGCAGTTTCCTATGAGGAAGGCTCTCCTGGCTTCTGATTCGCTTTTTACAGCCTTTTCATGTCACTGCAGACAGGAGTACCAAAAGTTGCCTATCATTTGGAGTTGTTACATGATGCTACATAAATTCTGAGACACCTAAGACTTTATTTCAGCTGTGGTGAGAATTCAAAACAAAAAATGACCTCCCAAAACTTTGGTTTTGACCTGTCTTTCAGGGGCCCACCACATCTTCATTTCCACAACAGTTCTAAGGGTTAGCTGAAATTTGAAAGCGTTATCCTAATGATAAGTACACATGATAGGAATGAGAAACACATTTTCTCCAGATTCTAATTTAAAAAAAAAAGTCTACCTAAAAAACCATGATAACATAGTTTGTGGTACAAGGAAATTTGTGATCACTGTCAGGCAATGCTTGATTTATTCATTCATGGGGAAAAATTACAACACAACATACACAGTACGAAATTAAGATAGGATCCTAAACAATTTTATCCTTTAACATTTCTAGCTTTTCTGTGTGTGTGTGTCATAGAAAAACATGTGTTATTTACCCAATGGACCAGAGCATTTTCTCTGAAAAAGATGAGCTTGTAATGGAAATGCTGACACAACCTCAACTATAGCAGCATGAACAAAGACACTTTAATAACATTTTTATTGCTGTAACATCTTTTAAAAATGAAACACCTGGGACTTGTGCTTAAAAAAATAAAAACGAGCAGAATTGTAAGTTCTGCTCTCTTCATATGATGGGAAATTAACACAAGTCAAAGACCTACCAACATTTAAGATCATTCAAAGAAAAAATAATTAATAGATATATTCATGTATTTCCATGCAAATATATTGCTATATGAGCTAAGATTTAGAAATTTCTGGGTTTTAAAGAGCTTATAACTTCACAGATACCGAAGTCACTGTGACAACAGAAGAGTTTACTCTCCAGTACAATTTAACTTGGAAATTACAAAAGGAGTGATGAGGATTTTGTGACACTCTAAGGATGATATTCAGGGACATATTGCTACATAAGACATATCTTGGGAATGTCGTGTTAATACTAAAGTTATAAGAAGTTAGTAACATCTTTATAAGGACCATGTTGCACTGAGTGTGAGCAGTGTTTCTAGGAATTGGTTCAAGTATCACTTGGATCTCCTTCCTGGTAAATCTCAACTTTTGGGATTATAGAGGAAGAAGATGAAGAAAACAGAACTCAGGTACCAGAAGGTGAGAAAGGAATCTGTAGGATTATAACATGCAGTATTCCTGTACCGCGGGGGTTGCACTTCCAAACAAATTATCAGAGCATTGTTGAGAGGGACAAAATTGAACAAGTCATGTTAAATAACGTCATACTCAGAAGTTCAACTAACATCCAAACTCACGTCTCCAAGCTCTAACATAAATGTTGGCAGGGCCCACCTAAAAGGTTCTCTGAGTCTTGGACTTTACCATTAAGATTTATTATAGCCTCCCTCTTATGCTGACATTGTCTAAAAGATCAGGGATGGCATGAGAAGGAGCAACCAAACTGATGTGATTTTTAAAGATTTCGCATCTATAATCTCAGTGAAAAGTTCAGGAAGCTTGGGATTGTTCAGCCTGAAGAAAAGAAAGTTCTTGGGAAACCTTAGAGCTGGAGCAGCCTTTGGTACTAAAAGAGACTTACAAAGGGACTTTTGACAAAGTCATTAGTGACAGGACAAGGCAAAATGGCTTCAAACTGAATGCGGGTAGTTTTTGATCAGATATTAGGAAGAAATTCTTGACTGTGAGAGTGGTGAGGCCCTGGCACAGGGTGCCCAGAGGAGCTGTGGCTGCCCCTGGATCCCTGGAAATGTCCAAGGCAAGGCTGGATGGGACTCTGAGCAACCCGAGATAGTGGAAGGTGCCCTGCCCATAACAGGGGAGTTGGAACTGGATGGTCTTAAAGGTCCCTTCCAACCAAACCCATTCTATCAGTCTGGGAATCTTCTGTATCTTGAAGTTTCTCATTAATTTGACAGCAAGTGAATTTGACACCTGGTGAAGACTCATTTGGAAACCCCTGTTGCTATTAGGGGCTGCTTTCACCACATCTAAATCTAGTTGTGCAATAGTCAGTTTTTAGTTCAAGATTCAGTACTGTTCTGGCCAATGGACTTTGGTGATCCACATCATCGTACAATAACATTCAAGACAAGCAGAAGGCCAGTTTCCCTGTACAACATTTTGAGGGAGTCTACACAGCCATTGTAGAGAACGTCTGTGTATAACATGCCTCTATTTTGCCTAAAATAAACCCTTTTTGGTCTTTACAGCTGCAAAACCAACTAAATTTTCTAACTAAAAGTTTCATATAAATCTCCTGACTGTTTAAAATTTGAATCCCCAGTGATCAGGTTAAGGTCCTTATTATTGGTTTGAATAACCCACTGAAAAAACAATATCAAGATCCTAATATTTACATGTGCTTGGACTCATTCTTACCATTGATGCTGGTGAGATTTGAGTGCCATGTCATCTTTTTGTTACTCCTCTAGGTGCAAAATGAGGAAAAACTGACTTGCCTAGGACAGAAGATGTTGTGACAGCACAGTCAAAGGTTACACAGCCCTCAGATAAGATGCTATAAGTTGAAAAAACTGACTAGAAATTATTTGAATTTTTAAGGTTATTTCTACTGTGGTACAGAGAAAGAGTGACAAAAATGAATGATAGGTGTGTTATAGCTATTATCATTACCAACAAGAGTCACTACAAGAGCACAAGTATTGGATTCAATGCGTGGACCCTCTTCCAGACTCCTTTTCAGTGGGATGAGTTCCAATTGAATGGTGTCCTATTTACTTAAAGTCAGGGTTCAAACTTGACTGAAATTCAAAACTGCTGGGGGAACATCTATAGCAGATGACTGGTTTGTTTTACTCTCATTTATTTGTCCTGGTTTGGGACAGTATCAGATTACTGTGAGTCTTCATTAAATTCTATCTAAGCAATTGAGTTCCCTTACACTATGGGAGTAGTACAAAAGTACCCTTTATTGGACCATCTGTGCTCTCTCTGAAGCATATGTCTCAAAAGATAATCCAAAAATGAGTAGTTTTCTATTAATTCATACCTGATTATAAATGGGAGATTGTAGAAAGGAGACTTCACCAACATGGAGACCACAAATATAGTGATTTATATTTCTTGAAGAGCTGGTGCTGTTAATTGTGCAGAACTGGACATAAATTTATAGACTCCACACTAAAGCATCCCAGTCAATAAATTCTAAGAACTTCCAGTGTGCCTTAAGAAGGTCTTAATTTCACTTTCCCCTCTGCAAAGCGGTCTCCTCGAACTTCCTCTCTAAATAGCATGTGAAAAGAATTAACTTTTTCAATAGCAATCTGCATTTCCACTCTAGTTTGCTTACCAATCATGGATCTTTGAGAGAGGTTTTAGGAAAAAGGAAAAAAAAAATCATGTTCTATCTGAACCATCTATTTTCTGATCTTCTTCTGGTATAACTGCTTTAGTTAACAACTAGAAAGGTGATTGTATCATTCATTCAAAGTGGAAGAGATCCAACATGACAAAATTGGTAAGATTTACCTGAACTACCTCAATAGTCTGGTGATTTCATAGGTAGTGGAGGAATTTTGAGTTCAAGTGCCTGGTATACATCAAGTGGGGTTAGTGTTGAGGCAGTACTGGGTTGGAAAAGCCAGGAAAAAAAAAAGGCTCCATGAGTACTAAATTATTTCCTGTGTAATATTTCTGTTCAGCAAATGTATGTATTATCAAGGTTGATTTAGAAGTCATCTAAAAAATTCATAAACCAGTTTGGATTTTTTTTACACTTTTTGCTGAAATACATATTTAATACCAGTATTTTCCTGTTCGCTTAGAACAAGAAGCAGAACTGAGAAACTGAGCTCTCCCATACCAAAATTTTTCCTCAACAGAAGTTAAAGAAGGTGAAGTCAGAATTTTCAATCAGTGTCCAGAATTCCAGAATATAAAGATAAACCTTAGATCTATAGATTTTGTAGTCTATATTTATGATTAAATAAAACAGTAATGATGGAAAAGTGGGATTCTGCGAAATGAAGAGGAAGCAAATCACTTTGAGTAAATTGGAAAGAAAATGGTCAGGACGAGTGGTAGCCATAACTTGCAAGTTTTCTACTTGTGTCCAAAGATTAAATAAAGCACCATCAGCACCTTATTTCCCTTTATTTAACAAAGACTATGGAAAAGTTGGCAAAAAAAGCAGTCTCCAATGCCACCTACCAGGTACCAGTATCCTGAATTCTGTTCCATTGGTCCTCCAGTTCCTGTGGTATATCTCCCAGCCACAGACAACACAATTCCATCCAGTCTCATTCTCCTGTGATGTCTGCCATTAATCGTCACCCACTCCTGTTCCAGCCCAGGAGAGAGCAGATTGATCATAAATGCTTTGAAACACTTCAGGTTCTCTATCTCAGGTTTATCACTTGGTCAGTGAAGTTGTGGCTGCCCCGTCCCTGGGAGTGTCCAAGGCAAGGTTGGAGGGGGCTTGGAGCAGTCTGATTCAGTGGAAGGTGTTGCTGCCCATGACAGATGTCTCAGAACTGGGTGATCTTTAAGGTCCTTTCCAACCCAAACCATTTTTTGATTCTAAGATTCACTTTATGGACAACTAAGGAATTGTATGGGCTGCCTGTATATATTGACTTTTTCCTCAATAAGTACATACACTTTTTGGTGATTTGTTGCTATGCAGAAGACAGCTCTGTGAAAAATAAATGCACTGTGACTATATAAATCTTCTGGCAGAAGGTAAGATCTTCTGAGATACTTAGAAACAATTTAGTATATATTTTTCACAATGCAGAACTTCTTTGCCTCAACACTACAATTACAGCAGCTGTTAGTGTCATGAACTGAAAAGAAAGCACTTTAGTTAAGATTAGCTTTTAGTTTTCTTCCAAACATGAAATGGCTCAATTATAAAAATTTCCATTTTTTATTTTTTGATACTTCTATACTAAACCAAATAGCCTGTTCTCCTCCTTCATAAATTGCTCTAGAGGAACCATGGTTTCAAATATTGTATTAGCAATGAAAATACAAAACAAACGCAACACCCATTTGGATGATTTAAAAGCACTTGGTCTAAAAACAAGTTGCTGAATAAATAAATGGGTTCTTCAGACATTGTGTGCTTGTTAAAGCAGAAATCTTGGCAACAGCTTCGATTGCTGTTCAAAAAGTGTGAAGCTATCTTTAAATATACAGATAGCTTTATTTAAATCCCTGGGAGTATGCATGCATTGAAGTTAAATTCTGCTTAAGTATCATGCTGAATTGAGGCCACAAGAAAAAAAGGCAATTTTTAATTTAAAGTATCAGATAGATAAAAAATTTGCAGCAGACACAAATCATTCAGTAGTCCTTGTTATCCCAGCCATTAAGGTAGATGTCTACTGCACCTGCGCAGCACTGAACAGCAAACAAAATTGCATTTACATGTGAGCTGAAACGAAGGGCTCCTTCTTGCTTATACCAGAGGCAGTCAAACCTCTCACTGATTGAAATGAAGAGGAGATTGGGCACAGAACAGGCATTGTAAATAACTTCCTTTTTGTTCAGTGCTTAGTGGAATGAATTTAAGAGTCAAATGAAAAATGGGTAAGTGACCATGTACATCCAACGTAACACCCGTGTGCTCGCTGTGAAATTAAGTGACCCTGTTGTTATTGTTCAGCCTTTTCAACGTATGACATGCCAAACACATTAAGTGTTTAAGATGCTCCTAAACTCTAAGACTATCCAACAAAATGTAGAAGTCATTTCTTTTGTGATGTCCAGCTCTAACAAAAACCTTAAGACACTCAGCCCTGATCCGGCTAAAAATGCCAAGGTTTGCTTGCATTTTGAAGCTGTGAGTCTCACCAGTTTTACCAAACATCTCTTGGGAAATAACATCTCTTCTATCATATCGAGAATTTCCTGTTTGGGGGTTTCTGAAGTAGGACTGCAGTGGGAATAGTCAGGATTCCAGGATTTCAGCACTGCAAGCACCACAAGGAATTTGGAAACCTGTAGAATTTTAGCAATGAAATGTGATGGACAGAAAAGTTAACAAAAGATTTTGTTAGTTTTGGAAAAGAGAGTGGATTCCATTTTATATTTCATTATTAAAAAATACTCTTTCCCTAACCAATCTTCCATGAACTAGTTTAAAGACACTGACACTGTCCCATTTATATTATGTGCATTTCTTAATCTCTTTTTGCAAATTTTAGATGTTTATACTAATCCTGAGGGCAAACTAGTGAGAATTTTAGATGCTTATGTGTGGACAAAAAGAATTGTAGAAAAAAAGAGTGCTGCTGCATTTACAGGAGTAATTAACAGCATCTAAACTATTCATAGAGTAAGAGCCTCCCCTTTAAATATTTGCCTGGTCCTTGTTTCAGCAGCAGCCTGGAAAAGATCCCTGAAGGTTAGGAGAGTAAGAGGCAGGAATAGCAGTCTCCCTAAACTCCACCAAAGACAAAGATCCCAGCTCCCAGCCTTCAGACTGCTCTGCAGTATTAGAAATAATAGAAGAGAGTCTCATACATACACATTGGAATGTGTACAGTTGTCTCATTTATATGTTTTCATATACTTTAGAAATTATAAAGCTAATATTCCCTAATTTTCTATTTATAGATAGTAAAAAACTTTTTGTTTATTGGAGTTTGTATACTAATGGATGCAATGTCCAACAAAAAGCAGAATATTATAGTATAGTTCATATCTTCTTTATGTGCCTAAAACTCATGAGATTCTTTTTATTCATATATTGATGATGACAGTATGATTTTTTCAGTTAAAGTAATAATGAAATCTCATAAAGGGTTTGGTAATAATGGAAAATTTTCACAGTGATTTGTCTAATAAACCTATGCCAACAGCTCCCTCTATGTACCATATAAAGGATGCTAGCAAATGCGTTGAATGGAATATGTATTTCTCCTCCGGAGAAAGATATTATTAAGGAAGAAAAATAATTTCTGTGTCATTTAATTTTGTCTACAGTGAGGATTAAAAAAGTTTCAATAAAAAACATGAATTGGTGTTACCTGCATAATTATAGACGCATTTTCTTGTTTAAAATTTCCTTGATTATTTACTGTATAACTCTGGCTAATTCATTCAATTTCCTTCCTAATCCCATTTGACATACATAGATTATTGTAATGCAGATAGTTCTTTGAGTACACAAAATGGAACAATGCAATAAAAGGACAGTAACTAATGTTATCTGTCTAAAGCTGCGAAAGGGAAGATGAGGGAGCATGGGGGATTATCTCTAATGAGAGCTGTACATCTGCTTGAAAAAGTGATACACTATTAAAAGAAGAGCAGCACTGTTAACTAGGGACAGCACTAGAGAAGAAATCAAGAGTGTTTTATCCTCCTTTAGCTTGTTGCTTCTTTTCTGTGTGACAGCAGATGGGTGCCTTCCTCTCCCTGTCTTTCTGCCCCTTTCCTGTTTAACTCCTGAAATGTCAGAGTGAGGCTGCTCTTTCATTGTGGGCTGAAATGTGTCCGTCCCTATGGGCTGTGCTTGTTAAATATAATTTAACTGATTCCTGTGTGTCGGGTGAACTGAGATAATCTCTGCACAGGACTGTAAAAATAATGAAAAATGGGATTTTTTTTCATCTATTTCATAGCAGGTTACATCAGGTGACATTAACTTGCATTTTTCCATAGGCTGTAAGATGAGTACAGTCCCTGGTGCTCAGACGACACACAGGCAAGTTGTTTAACTGCAGACATTTGACTGTGACTCTAACCATGGGTGGTGCCTGCACAAATTTGTCTTGATAGATGCTTTTTGCCACCAGCTTCCTAAAACTAACAGCAGAATTAGCGAGTGCTCTTAGACCTGAATTCAGATCGATTCCACTAAGTACTTTTTACTTAATTAACGGAAAGTGATCTGCTTGCGAATTGGGGAGAAAAATAAATGAAGCTGCACGTGTGGAAAACAAGCAACACCTTTCTCTCTCTCTCACTCTGTCTCTTTTTTTTTAATCTGTGGATTCACAGTAGTTTATTCGGCATTGGGCATGTCTGCTTGCCAAAGAATTTATCAAGTACAATAAGGAGTCAGAACAGAACATAATTGCCATGTGGAAGTTTATCAGGCAGAGTGGTTCAGAAGCGCACATCACAGTTGTGCTGTTGCAGTTTAAAATTAAACCTTATTTTATGTGGAGTTGAGGGAACAGAAGGGAAAGCAAGGCAAGGCAAGGTAAGGCAAAGCAAAGCCTTGAAAGACTGGGCTCATTCTGGATACTCTGTAATTCTGAAATGATGTTTTAGAAATTTAACATGGGACTCGACCACCAAAGTGTGTATGTGACTGTGTTCACATACCAGCCCAGGAAGCTTTTCAGTACATGTACTTGCACGGGTGGAAAAGGGAATGAGCCAAAGCTCAGGGATCCCTTCTGAAGTGCTGTTCCCACCTTTCCTGTTTTCTTCTCAGTGTGTATGTTCTTTCTGTGTGGCTTTACCGTATTTGGATTCATAAACTAAGCAGATTCAGGGATGTCCTTCTTAGGCAATCCCCTCCTCTCCCCTCCAAAGATTGCAGGATACAAACCTGCTACTCTCTTCTATAATTGCCTTAATTTACTGGCTCCTAGACACTGCAGTGGAAAACATCCTTTTTTTCATTTTCCCTCCTAGTACTGTATTAAGATATCCGTGCGCCTGAGAATATTTGCAGTTGAATTGGTAGAATCAAACAAGAAACAAAGCACTCCAGTCCCAGTACCTGAGGGACTCATGGTCCAGACCCCCACAGCACCCCACTGTCAGCTGCCCCTTCTGTGAGAGACAAGACTACGGCAGTTTGCACTGCAGCCAAACTTCTCCATCCCAGCCTTCCTGCCAACACCTCTCATTTGGCTCTTTTTTCACTCCTCGCTGTCTCCTGTTCTCTTCAAACCAGTGCCCTTGTGTCACACACTCCCCCAAATGCCATCTGTGTGGTTTCTTTCAGACCACTAATGCAAAGCCCTTGGATAGCCCCCTATTTACTTGCCTCGGAGCTGCACTTAGAGGTCCCACTGCCTGAAACACTGCAATCAAGCTGACAACACAACCAATCAAGGTCTGACCTGCAGCCGTTTCCAAGGAAACTCAAGCCACTGTCACAGAAACAGATTGTACATAGTGGAAGGAAACATATATTTTGGGTGAAGGGGGAAAAAATAAAAAGAGGCATTTCAGATATTTTTTCCCGGTACTTCTGAGTTATTACAAAGCACTTCTAAAATAATAGTAATGAAAAATGCTCTTGTTAAGAAAGATTGAGTGATGATGGTCATGTAAGTACTTAAAGCCAAGCAGAGAGCCTCCAAGAAAGGTCATGAGCTAGAGCTGACTGAGAGCTTGTTCCTGCTTTGCTTCTGTCACTTCATAAACCTTACCAAGTCTTTGCAGAAGATTTCTAAGTCATTAAGTCAATAGTTTCAATGATCAATAAGTCCAGATCAAAACAGGATGCTCACCTGAAGAAGAAAACTTTGAAGAAAGCAACAAGATTATCATGGCCACACTGGAAACCCAGAGAAAATAACCTAACAGGCAAAGCCAGCTCTCCTTGAGGAAACACCACCACCACATTTTACACTGTAAGTCTGCTTAGTGGGTGTATTCATCAATTGGGAGAGCTTTCAATATATTATTTTTCCTTAGTGGAACAGTTTATTATACATCATGATTTACAATTTACTTGTAAACCAAGTAAATTCATCTGTGAATCAATGTCCAGCTGTAATTTGTTTGTGAATCTATATCTAGCTGTTTGAACACAGGGTGCATAAAGGAATAATCATATCCTTTGTAGGACGGCTGATGGGTGTTTTGGAAGTTGACTGCTGTAAACTGGGAGCTCTCAGTTTTAACAGTTATCAGTGCAATGAGGTAAAGGTCACAGGATGTTTTTCACCAGAATGGAACCTTCCACTAGACCAGGTTGTTCAGAGACTTGTCCAACCGGGCCTTGAAGACCTCCAGGGATGGGGCACCGACAACCTCTCTGGGCAACCTGTGCCAGAGCCTCACCACTCTCACAGTAAAGAATTTCTCCCTAATCCTATCTAAACCTACTCTCTCTCAGTTTTAAGCCATTCCCCCTGTCCTATCACCGCACACCCTTGTGAAAAATCCCTCTCCAGGTTTCTTGTAGGCTCCCTTCAAGTACTGAAAGGCTTCAATAAGGTCGCCCCAGAGCCTTCTCTTCTCCAGGCAGAACAATCTCAATTTTCTAATCCTATTCCTGGGTAGAGACACTTAATTCCAGGATATGGTTAGTTGCATCTCAAAGCAGACCAAATGGACTATGTTCTAAAGACAGATCTTGATTTCCAATGCTCCTGGAGGGAGTCCAGAGTGCCTCACTCAGGGCTGGATGTCTAACTTCAGTTCTCCACATTTAGTTAGATAATTCTCCCATCACTGACTGGGAGAGTAGAGCTTGGAAGAGGGCTGCCAACATCAAGGAGTAAGTAAACAAAAAGTTCTTTCAGATATGTGCTGGACAATTTGAGAGAAGGACTTTGGGAAAAAGGTGAGGTGGTTTTGTCGGGAGAATGAAGTCTCCTTTTGCACTGTTGTTCTACTCTATAAAGAACTATCATGGAAGACATAGGAAACTGAGTTTTTTCTGATTTTGGTGATTACTATGAGGAAGGAATCTCAGGAGGACAGAAAATGGAGTTAAGGACTTCCTCCTGTGATTTTACACTGACTCTGACAAATACAGCTTCACTCTGGACATGCATGGCTAACTCGTGGAACCTGACCCATAAATCTGTGCAAGAAGTATATCATAATTAATTAAACATGAGCTCAACCTCAGTGTAATCATGGTTTGTGACCCTGAGCAACTGTCTGTGATCTGCACCCAGAAAAATAAAACCCAAATACCAACAGAAAATAATATGAAGAGAAAGAGTTGTGTGTTGGAGGGAAAACTGACTACAGCAAACAATATTCAGACCAGTCAGTATTTGAACAACACGCTTATGAAATGGGGCTTTTTTTCCAAGGAAGCAGTACTTTTCTTCCCACCCTGAGTGCCTATTGCTCCTCCTAAAGTTCAGTTCTCTGCCAGGCACTTTCTGCTTTCACAGCTCCCTTCTATCCTGTATTGTGGCTGTAGCACAGCCTTATGTCACACAATATGTGACAATTAATAAGAATTGTGAAACAAAGCTTCCAGGTATGATGAGACAGCAGATAGATTAATTAACAAAAGAAGAGCTTTTGGGTAGGGACAGTGAAAGGAATCTCAGTCAGACTGCTCACACTCTAATGGTAATAAGAAGCTAGTTTTAACAAGAAGAGACCTGAGCTTCTCAGAGGGTTCTTCCTAAACCTCTGAATGTGACAGTTACCTTTTACAGTGGCCTTTCACAGATACATCAAATGGATCTAGGGAAATAAGATAAATCTTTAACTTTTAGCCATCCACTTTTATTTTTCTTTCTGGTGACAGAAGTACACTATCATACATTGCTCTGGAAGACTTTGTGCTGAAGATCTTTTACAATGAAAACTCATTATTCTGCTTATGAAGAGTATTAAATGACTTAAAATACAATCTCTCTATGTCTACAATTTGAAGTCAAGCATATTGTTCAGACAGAATCGAAGGCAATGTGTTTGTGCTCCCCAGTGGCCAAGGAAGAAGTGAGGAATTCAACTGTGTTTTCAGTAGTGTAATCAAAAAATTATGGATTTTTTTTTTTTAAATCAAGAGGCAGACAGAAGTTGCTTTTTATGGATTGAAAAAAATTTAGTTCAGATTTGAGTTATGAGAAATTTTGTAGTAGCCATATAAGCATGGCTCTTTATTTGCTTCTCAAGAGAGTTTTCTCACTTTGACAAATAATTTTTAGCAGATTATTTTAAATCCCCATTGCCTTTTCACCATTATACAACTCTAGCAGTGTCTCATTGCTCTGAATTTCCAGTGGTTCCTGTCAAGCACTCTTAGGAAGCGGTTTCTTTTAGACAGTGAAATTAGCTTGTGTCTGACAGGCAAGAGATACCTAGAGTGCCAAGGAAGTTGAAAGCTGGGTTCAATTTCCTCTTTCTCACAAGATTTCTCACACTAACACTTATAAGATGTCTAAAACCAATGATGTCACCATGTACAATATGATTTAGGTGGATGAATTTATCACCCAAACATTGTAGAGTTCAAAACTAACCAGACACCTTAGAGCTGGTAATTTTCAAGGTCTCTTGGCTATGGAGAGACCTTGTTGTCACTGTATCTGAATGGCATTTGGACACTGGGCCATGCAATTCATCAGCTCCTCAACAGCATTACAACAGACAGGAAAATAGCAAATATAGGCTAATAGGGCTGGGGCGGCTGACAAAGAACCACCAGTGATTGTAGCTGCTTCATTTTTTAAAGGCAGACAGAAAAAAACAGAGATTTGGCTTTCAATCATTTGTGTGTGTGTTTTCTGAGTGTGAAAGCACGGTGTGCCTCTGCTTAGAAAAGAATGCAAAAAGTGAAGAGCCAAAGACACAAAATCCAGCAGGTCTGATTAAGATATTTACCTAGATGGAAAGTCACAAATTTTTGTCATTGGATGAAAATGGAAAGAGCTCAGAAGCAGGCAGTTCAAACCAGGACTCCCCACTTCCATGTAGCCACAGCTCGAAGTTGTGCTGCTCCTCCACCCCCTGCCATGTCTTGGTCTCCTTCCCTTGATGGTTGCAGACTTAGGAGGAATAAGAAGTGATCTCAGCTTGTTCCATCTTCTGGTGTTCCATCAAATGCAGGATTGGTTGGGGAATATGAGCTCCTGCCCTTTTGGGGACAGTTTGTTACCCAGGACACACATTAATATGTAAAAGATAGAGCTGTGTCTTTTTTTCTCCAGTTATGTTATAAGAAGCCCCTATTCCAGTTTGAATTCTGGGTTCATGGAGAGTCTCCTCTGGTGATATGAATGAATCTCTCCGCTTCACACAGAGCTGAAGTTCAGATGCAACATGCAGATGTGACATTAACTTGTTTCACATAGCTCCTTATTTGATATCCTCTGTCTAAGGTACGTGGCTCTTACCCAGCACTAAACAAAGCACTCAGGTGTGTAATTTTGATCTTGGATTCTGTTTTTTAATCTCCACCCCTTAAAGTTAGTCAATAGAGATTGTGTGCTTTGTTGGACCTGCCCCTTCATTTGTCAGGTGTTGTGAACTATAAAGCAGTGATAATTAGCATTTCCCAAAACCTGCAGAAAATTATGAGGATAGTTACATTAAAGAGGGAGAACTACTCAAAGTCTGAGGTGACAAATAGAGCAGCATAGAAAGTAATTCTTTTCTGTCCTGTTAAAATTCTGTAGAATTCAATAGTATGTCTGCTCCAAGCTGAAATGAAAACATGAGAGAGATCTGTCCCACACTGATAAGGTCAGGGCACTCACCAGGCTTTAGCTCTACTGTTGCATCCATAATTTGAGTCAGTCAGAGATAGATCTTGCACTTTATTCATGTCTACAACTGCCTTGGTTGTGCTTGGTGGCTGCTCCAGAACAAGTCTCTTTCCAGTTTACTCCAGGCTTGTGATGTATTTCCTATCTAAAGTGTTTCTTTAAGCACTTCTGGACAAAGTTGGGTTGTGCACAGCAGATCTTTAATGAACAGTCATTTAAATGAACATCTTGCCAATGAGCTCTAGGAACTGGAGCCTGTCTGAAGATTTTTGCATTCATAAAGGTATTTCCACTTTGAGAGATATTTATTTTTCACAGGTAGAGGGGATTTTCTAGAATTTTTTTTATCCTGAAAACCAGAACAAACTTTCTCAAGGCTACCATGAGATCTAGCAAGATAGGCATACCAAAGCGGATGATGAAACCTGCCTTTTATTTCAGCTTTCTTCTTAACTCTGTCTTGGAGAAATACTTTAACTGGATGTACAAAACATAGTTAAGAATTATTGATCTTTGCTGAAATTCAGCCTTTGAGTATGTTTAGGGAGACAAACAGGAACAGATTGCATCAAATTTACAGAAAAAAGAAGTAACAACACTCATTATGCCACCAACTCATTCCATTCTGACACCAGGGGTCTACCCACTGGACACATTATATTTTCTTAAAACACATTGATTGAATACAGTGTGAGGTTTTGTTTGCTGGAATTCACTGCTTAGAAATGTTCCCAGGCTATCTGCTATTATTATGCCCTTACAATTCCTTTGGCTGTTTTGCTGTTTCTCTCGTTGATAACCCTGTTATTCCCCCATGCTTAATCCTCCCCTGGACTCTGCTGCTTGATTGTATGGGGGTGTTATCACCACTGATTGACTGGCCATGTCTTTTAGTCCCTTTCTGCTTGTGTGGGTGGGGGGTTAAAGCAGAAAAGAGGGATTAGATGCAGGTTTACAGCCCATAAACTCTGCACTTAGGTGAGTGACGTCACAGTAATTAGGCATTGGCAAGTTCCCTGTAATGCCATTTCATGGTTATCANTTTTTCTTCTTCTTCTTCTTTCCTCTCTGAGTTAAAAAAATCTCTTTTACTTCTTGAAAGAGTTTGTGCTGGTCTCTGCCTACACCTGATTTTGTCTCAAGTGTTACAAAATTCCTCTCCTGGTTTGCATAATCACAGGTTTATTCCTTTTTTCTTCTTTTTCATCATAAATTCTTATGTGTGGTGTCTGACCTGCTTGAAAGAAAATCACCACGTTACCTGCAAATGGGCTCGACTGCCTTTGACACCAGCCAACTCTCAGATTGATTTTCAGCAATAGTTATTCACACACAAACCTTAACAGCCTGGCACCTGCGTGTCTATCGACCCCTTTTGGTAGCCCTTGTTCCTGGCCATACCCCTGGGTCAGAGAACAAGCTGCTGCTGTCGATTGTATCCATTTGCCAGCATCTCTGGGGAATAAAGAGGGAGCACAGCTACAGAACCAAAGGTTGGGAAAATTCATTAAACAAAAATAATGAATCCCTCAGTTCCTAAGCACCAGTTCAGCAAAGATATTTAATTACTTGCTGGTCTTTACTCATATCCTCTCAGTGAGGTATGTGTTTATGAACTTGTGGTAGATTGGNTAATCCTCCCCTGGACTCTGCTGCTTGATTGTATGGGGGTGTTATCACCACTGATTGACTGGTCATGTCTTTTAGTCCCTTTCTGCTTGTGTGGGTGGGGGGTTACAGCAGAAAAGAGGGATTAGATGCAGGTTTACAGCCCATAACTCTGCACTTAGGTGAGTGACGTCACAGTAATTAGGCATTGGCAAGTTCCCTGTAATGCCATTTCATGGTTATCATTACAATTTAAAATCCAAATGGGTTCTCTGCATCCTGTAGTTATTTCTGNACAAAATTCCTCTCCTGGTTTGCATAATCACAGGTTTATTCCTTTTTTCTTCCTTTTCATCATAAATTCTTATGTGTGGTGTCTGACCTGCTTGAAAGAAAATCACCACGTTACCTGCAAATGGGCTCGACTGCCTTTGACACCAGCCAACTCTCAGATTGATTTTCAGCAATAGTTATTCACACACAAACCTTAACAGCCTGGCACCTGCGTGTCTATCGACCCCTTTTGGTAGCCCTTGTTCCTGGCCATACCCCTGGGTCAGAGAACAAGCTGCTGCTGTCGATTGTATCCATTTGCCAGCATCTCTGGGGAATAAAGAGGGAGCACAGCTACAGAACCAAAGGTTGGGAAAATTCATTAAACAAAAATAATGAATCCCTCAGTTCCTAAGCACCAGTTCAGCAAAGATATTTAATTACTTGCTGGTCTTTACTCATATCCTCTCAGTGAGGTATGTGTTTATGAACTTGTGGTAGATTGGAATCAAATAGGGTTTGAATTCAGTGTTTAAGATTTTAGAAAAAGGAAAAGGAAAAGGAAAAGAAAAAGAAAGAAAGAAAGACTTTCCAGATTAAATTTCTGAAATTATTGTGATAATCTTGATGTAAAAAGATTGCAAGTACTTTTGGCATGGCTATCTGATAATTTTGGTTTTCTTTTAAAAAGCGACAATTCCAATTGATATCTAGCAGTGAGTTATGAGTGCTTCTTTATCAGCTGGAATAGGATAGCTGTGCACATAAATTTGTCCAAGTGCACAGCTACTGAGTCCATCCTTCTGTCTACTCCTATACATTTTAAAGACAATTGCATTTTTATTTTGAGATTGCCTAGGAGGTACTTCCAAGGTTTGCAGCTCTGTTTATCTGTTTATCTCTATTAAATAATGCCTGTACGAAGTCCTGGAAAGGCTAAATGCAGCAAAACTTAAAAAATTTCCTCAAGAGACTTCTGCCCCCTGGTGATCCTCTTTCATGAATCTATGACTTTCTCAAGTGTGAATTTGGATCTTTGTCAATCCACAGTTCCTTGCAATTTTTGTCATAGAATCACAGAATCACCGAATAGTTTGGGTTGGAAGAGACCTTAAAGATCATCCCCTTCCAACCCCCCTGCCATGGCAGGGACTCCTTCCACTAGACCATGTGTCTCCAAGCCCTGTCCAACCTGGCCTTGAACACTTCCAGGAATGTGATATATGACATTTACAGATAAAATAAGAACAAACAGAAAGAGAACAGAAGAAACTGAAAACTTTTAGGCCAATACTGCTGTTTAGTCCAACCTGGCTTACTGGTGAGTGTGGTGTGCAGATGTTCCATGAAATGTCCTAGCATTTTTAATCAAGATTAAAACATCTAATCTTCTTCTGCTGAAGGTCCTCAGCTGAACGTCCCACAAACTGTTGGTTGACTGCCTCAGGAAAGGTGAAGATGAAGGACATAAAAGTAAAAGTCATAACATGTAAGTTAAATGTTTTAACATTTATTTAAAGGTATTAAGATCAGAGAAATACTTGTGATCAGCTAGACTATGGTTAAGTTTTTGGGTTTCGTTATTTTTTCCCCTCTAGAATGAAATCTTCCTTATTATGTTTTTCCTAGACAGAGAGTGAGTTATGGCATAACTTATCTGCCAATATCTTTTCAATAGCACTGTGGGGGTTCAGTGGTTTATTGTTCTATACGTCCATTGGGATCCAGGAAATGGAGGGTTTATTTCTGTCACTTCCTAATTGCAAATTATCTCTATTTCTGCTTCTCAGTTTCTTTTTATTGTCTTTCTCTAAAATGGAGAGAAAGATGCTGCTCACTTTGTAAGAGGCCTTCCAGATTCCTGGCATCCTGATATTTTTGAGCATCTAAGTTTTTAAAGATATGAGTTATTTTATTGAAATAAAACCCTTCAAATTTAATCATACTTAAGAAATCTGAGTTCAGTGCTTACTTGGTTGATTATTTCTGTGTTTTGGACAGTCCTCTGTTACTTCTGTCAACATGAGAAAGCTCCCATGAACTGGCTTTGTTAATGCATCTAAGAAATAAAGTGCTGTCGTTCTCATATTTGATAGCATAAATCTCTTCAACTTCTCAAAAAAACATCTGTGTCTACTCCAGTAGATGATTCTGACATTATTGTGCATCCTGTGGTTATTATTATGGGATGTTTGGAATATAATATAAATACAGACAGCAGAGTTAGTACACTTCCCTTAGCACCAATATTTCCAGATTCTTGGAACATAACTCTTTCATAACTTGCTTTTGACCCAAGGATTTTGTTTGATGTTGAAATAAAAGGGTTGATCCTCCTAATAATACAATGAATTTCCTGGGGGGAAAAAAAAAAAAGCAAAAGTACTTTTTGTTCTTTTTCTTTTTTTTCTTCCAGTTAGGTCTGGGAAGAGGTTGTCTGACATCCATTACTGACACAGGACAGATTTATAGGATGTTAATGCCTTTTACATTACTTTTTAGCTTGTCAGAGCTTAAACTCTGAGCCAAGTTCTCTTAAAAGGAGACCAAAAGGAAACAAAAGTAATGATGAAAATAAATATTATGGAAAGCCTCTTGAGATAGTCTGTTCTTTCTTTATTTTTTCTATATTTCAGTTTTTCACCAATAAAACACAAAGGATAAGAAATATATCTGAGAGTCATGGAGCTTAGGGGACTCCAGTGAGTAATATCTGCAAAATGAAGATATTTCAGAGGTGTATCCTTGCCACAAAAGCACAGGGTAGCCTCTGCCTATCCCAGTGCCTACTATTGCAATACTTGCTGGGTGGAATCATCCTTTGAAGGTTGTTTTGTGACCTGTATGAAATGAATTTAGCACCCACCAGCAATTACTGTGCTGACTGCTCTCTCCTTTATCTAAAGCCATATTGGCAGTGTTCTGGATCACCTCTGATGCCTCAGAGACAATATGTGCATTATGAACTCTTTTACAACTCCACTGCCAGTTTCCTTCCTGCCATACAGCAGAGTGATGAGCAACCAGAAGTAAACTTGCATTGTTCTTCCTTACTCACTGTCTGCTCTTGGGATGTCAAAACATTGGATACATAGGGATTTTATCTACTCTATTAAATTTTAATGTTGGCTGGCACTAAGACCACCCTCTATGCAATGATTCACATTCACACTCTTAAACCCTTCTCCTTCAAAGACAGCACAGTTGCCTTCCAGTTGTCTATTGGAAATAGTCCCTGGTCTGTGCAAGATCTCAGGCTGTGTTTGGGAAATGCTTGGAGGATATTTGTTTCCTCTCATGGAAACATTGCCAGGGATTGCTTTAACAATGTAGTAGCTTGAGGAACATTTTCTGTTATAATCTAATTTAGTGTTGATGGAGCCAGCCCGTCATTGCAGCGCTGCTGAATAGCAGTGAAATCCTTTTCTGAGCACATCACTGGATAATAATGCACAAAGATGTCTCAAGATGGTCCATAAAATGATTATAATACTTATACTATCCTGTTTGTGTAACACATGAAATTTTGGGGGTTGCTGTTGAAAATGTTGACTTCAGTTTTGAACTAAAACTTAAAAGGAGGGTTAGAGGAGAAAATTACTCTATGTTTTTGGCTGGGGTAGTGTTACTTTTCTTCACAGTAGCTGGTTCGGGGCTGTGTTTTGAATTTGTGCTGAAAACTGCATTGATAACACAGGGATGTTTTTCTTTCTGCTAGGCAGTGTTTACACACAGTCCAGGCTGTTTCTGCTCCTCACCCCACCCCACCAGTGAGCAGGCTGGGGATGCACAGGGAGCTGGCAGGGGACACAACTAGGACAGCTGACCCCAACTGACCCCAGGGAAATTCCATAACGTGGCACCACGCTCAGGAATAACAGCTGGGGGAGGAAGAAGGAACTGAGGGACGTTCAGAGTGATGGTGTTCATCCTCAGATCACTGTTATCCATGATAAATCCCTGCTTTCCTGGGTTTCCTGCCTGCCCATGGAAAGCAGCGAATGAATTCCTTAATTTGTTTTGTTTGTGTGTGCAGCTTTTGATTTACTTATTAAACTGTTTTTCTCTCAACCCACAAGTTTTGTCACTCCCAGCCTTCTGATTCTCTTCCCCATCAAAGTGGGTGGGAGTGAGTGAGCAGCTGTTTTGGGGCTGAGCTCCTGCCACGGCTAAACCACGACTCTGATTGACTGGTATTAGAGTCTGGGATTTGTGAGATGCCCTACTGAGGCTCCTGGACCGTGTCATGAGGTGTGCCTCAAGCAGACAGAATTACACTGGATATAATATCATGAAAGAGCAAGAAATGTTCTTATAGGGACTAAAACCACCTTTATTCTGCAAAACATTAGCCAATTTTACTGAGCACTGGTAGAGAAGAACCTTCTGCAATGAAGAAGTTATGCCACAAACACTCCCTGTTAGACTGGAATTACTTTATATTTGCACTTGGCTATGTCACACCTATTTTCAACAGCAACAGACAAGAGACTGTTTTCTCTTTTCTCTACAGCACAGATGACACTTTTGGGTGACATCCGAGGAGTGACCAAAGCCTACTTCAGGGAAGAATTGTGTACTTTTAAAAATTGGACTCTATTTGCCTAAATCGCACCAGTCCTAATTTGAAAAAAACATGTCCTGCAGTGACTCTACTAACAGCAAACTCTATCCAGACTGGCAGCAAAAATCCACCTAATCAGAGAAAAATACCAGATCAAACAATTAAAAAAAAAAAAAAAAAAAAGTGAGCTATTTTCCTGTCTTAGAGATTCAAATTACCTAGTGAGATGGCTATGATCAGTAGTTAAAAGAGAAACAAAACAAGAAATGGCCAAATTAAATGGGGAAAAAAAAAAGGTTAAAAAAAATCATTTATGAAGCAGACAGATAATTTCAAACAGCTTTCATACCAGGAATAGGGCACCATTACAATGAGAAAACCTTTAATTATGTTGTAAAGGTCTGATATTCCACTGAAATGTCATTTCAAAATAAACTTCTAACAGTTAATTATCAGTGATATTTAACTTGTGGGAAAATTAAATATCACCACATACTCCTGTGATCATTTTATTGCTTTTGTAGACATTTTAATATTTTAATGGTTTCCAAGTAACAATGAAAAAGGCATGCCACCAAGTATGTTTTCTTGGCTTTCTGTAGATAATCATATAACCTTTTCTTTGTCTTCTTCATACAAAACAGACCTCTGAGTCAGCGAGGGACAGGGCTGAAAGGAAAAACTTTGGGAATAAATATGGGAATAAACATTGCTCTGATTCCCGTAGCCAGCACGATTCCTGGGAAAGAAGTTTTATTAACTGTGATAACTGGAAATACAATGCTGAATGAACAAGCATTGAAGCCCTATTAGCATTCAGCTAGAAAATCAGATGAATGTGCAGTGTTCCAGTTAGTGACCTGTGTATTATCCAAAGCTTATAAAACGCGCCGAGCGATCGGACCCAAGGATGCAGCGACCCTGATCAGGCAGAGACTGGAAGGCTGGAAGAGGAAACCTCCTGTGCTCTTGTATAAATCAATACCATACAAGCTAAAGGACTGGGATTGTCGGGAAAAGGTATGAATTTTAAGGCCAGACATGACTATTATGTGAATGGCTATTCAATTAGAGGTTTTGATTGAATTGGCTCTAGAAATGGATGGATCCAACTTGCCACAACTGGCTGGGTGTTATTAATCCTTCTCCAGGGTGAGCCAATGCATCATGACTCATTAAAGGGGCTTAGCTCAAGAAGGTTGGTTTGTCTCTCACTGCAACATTTATTTGCCAGCTATTAGCCGTTGCCTCCAGTTTCAAATATTGTGCCACCAAGAGCTCCAAAATAAATACCATTATCTAAAGTATTCCAATCATCCTGAGAAGAACATTATAAACAAGAGTAGGAAGAGGATAGAAGAGCAATTGTAAGATCCATATAGGTCTTACTATTGTGTTGAGCATTAGCTGAGATGCCTATCCAAGTTCTGATCTCTGTGGGCTTTATGTACAATTAACATCAATGGCAAAGTATGACAAAAATCTTGGAAATGGAAGGTAATGGAATTTCTGACAAAGTCAAAAATCTCTTGCACGTAATCCCAAAATGAATAATTTTGCTTGTACCTATCAACCTATCATCAGAGACACTGTGAGACAGAATCTTTCCATGGCAGTAGGAAATCCATCTAATATTACTTCAGCATGTGAAGAAAGCAAAAAATACCTCTAAGCTAGAGCTTGCATGACTGTTTTTGACTCTTTTAGTGTGAACAGACCTCTGAACCTTTCATCAAGTTGCATTGTCTCCTAAGATCATATTGCTTAAACATTCAAATGCCCTCCAAATTCCGTGCTTAGTTCCTGACGAATGCCCCTCAGCAGCAGTCTTACAGTAAAGGCAGCAAAAAAGAGGGTGATGCTGTTGGACACAAGGCCAGACAGGAAGAGCAGCCAGTCCCTTGGAAACAAAGCTACCAGCAGAATAACAGAATCACAGGATGGCTTGGGCTCGTAAGGGACCTTAAAGATCACCCAGCTCCAACCCTCCCACCCTGGTGGGTTGGTACATCTGCACTCATAAAATGAAGTTTCTCAGAATACAAGAAAGACTGCTTTAGGAAGTGTTTTATTTGCCTTGGAGCTTCCTGGTAGTAAACCTTTTATGTTCACATGTTCAAAGGTCTGTTTAGAATCTGCTCCCATAGAAGCAGTTGGAGGTCTGTCAGGTAATTCCACTTGTACACAGGTGGCATCACAGATAGTGCCACTGGCATTTTAAAGGGCTCTTTGAGAACCTGGCTATTAAAATGAAGAGCTAACTCTGAAGAGAGAGGCAAAAGAAATTGCTAGAGCACTTTTTCTTTCTCTGGTAAAGAGCTCATGGTAGTGTCCAGAGATCTGTTAGAATAATCATAGCATTTTCTCCATCTTTTTCTGAAATGCAGGTCTGCTTCCAGTGAAAGATTAAGAATCTGGCAGCCTTAGGAGTTTGCTGGTTTGGAAAGTTGCCAGCCCCAACTCCATCTCTCTTCCCTCCCCGGAGGTAGCCATAATATCTCTTTTCCTCCAAAAATCCTTTTTGTCCTTAATTCTAAATGCCAGGTCTTAGCACTAAGCCAGATATTGAGGGGGGTGTGAACTGGAGTCAATTGATCTGTGTGGATTTATCTCTGCTAAAGATTTTTTTTACCATTATTTGTCAAACAGAGTCTCAGTGCTTTGTGGGGCAGAGGAAAAGCACAAACAATCTAGAGTGTAGGTGAAGATGATATTATTACTTAAACCATCTCATCTTTGACACTGGACTGTGATATTACTTCATAAAAAAATTGTATTTTACATCCACCTTTGCAAAGATATGTAGAACTATGCAAACTAATGGTTATAGAGAATGATACATTTATTTCTGCAACCTTTTTATTTACCTCTTACCACTGCAAAAGGTTGTAGTCTCCAATCACTCCAAATTACTACAAATTCACATCTCATGTTTTTAATTCTTTGGGTCCCCAGATAAAATTCTGTTGCAAATATAATGAGCAGCAGAATTAGATATGAAAGGCAGGGGAGAACCAGGCACTTACTAATGCATGGAGATGACTCAGAGTGTTTTGAACTACCTTGTTCCATCAAGGTCAACCAGTTTAAATTTCCAGAGAACGTGGATTTCCAAAGAAAATCAACAATTGCTTTCAATCTATTTTGAAACACTTTCATCCCAAGTCTTAAAACCCACAGAGAAATGTTTCTTGTTAAATTTGTATTTTGAAAGGCATTAAACAAAGCTTGACCTAAGATAAGCAATTGTCTGTTTTCTAAAGTAAACAATAAATTGTTGCATGGGGAACACTTTTCTTGCTTTTATAGGGCTTTTTTTTTTTAAAGTAGAAATAATATTGCTTGTGAGTTTATAAAGATATAAAAATCGTTACACAAACATTAAGAAAATTCCAAAATATTGAGTATTATATGTTGGCTAAAACTCTGATTCTAGAGATAGTGAAAAATAAGAATAAAATAAAATCAGTTTAACTTAAAATCCTTTTCTCTGACCTTCTTGGAGTTTGCGAGAGTGGCAGGGAATGAGTCAAAGCTTAACATCTGTAGGAGTTTTTCTGGGAGTGATTCTCAATTGGCTGAAGACTCTGAAAGTCCCACTGTCTCACTGAGCACACTTTAATTCAGACCAACAAGATGCTTTATGTGCAGCATTATTGGCTCTTCCACAACTTTTGTCATCTCTAGAGTCGAGTTTGCAGGAAATAGTAGAAAGAAAACATACACAGTGGCTCAGAACAGAAACTATTGAGTGAAAAATTTTGGCATGAATTGAGCAGAAGAGAAAACGCTATCAAAATGATCCATCCTAAAATCTCATGACTAAATCAAGGTTTTATTACAGTTCCTTTATGTTCACTTCATTAATGGCCTTCAATCTCATACTTTCTTTTTTTTCCCCCTTTTTAATGTGATATTAAGGAGCACAATAGAAGTTATTCCGAGTTAAATAGTAATCAGGTGGTTTTTTCCCCACATTAGTAGAAGACAGACTATTCAGATGTTTGGTACAATAAACTTAGTCTCTCTTTTCCCCAGTCTCTCCTGTCATGCCTCAGATTAGCCAGTTATTTGGGAAACCTCTGTAAAAGATGTAGTCAGAACAGTTACTCTTAGAGAGTAATGGTTTAGAAACTGAAAATGAAGAAGAGAAATGGGTGTTACCACTGAAAATTCCTGAGTAGTCCTTTTCTTACTAAAATTTACATATCACTAAAGACAATAAAGACATATGTTGGAGAAGAGAAGGCTTCAGAAAGACATTACAGAAGATTTCCAGTACCTAAAGGGGCTACAAGAGAGATGGAGAAGGACTTTTGACAAGGGTATGTAGTGATAGGACAAGAGGAAATGATTTTAAGCTGAAGGAGGGTAGATTTGGGAAGAAATTCCTTACTGTGAGGATGGTGAGGCCCTGGCACAGCTTGCCCAAAGAAGCTGTGGCTACCCCATCCCTGGAAGTGTCCAAGGCCAGGTTGGACACGGTTTGGAGCGACCTGGGATAGTGGAAGGTGTCCCTGCCCATGGCAGGGGTCAGAACTGAGGTCCTTTCCAAACCAAACCACTCTAGGATTCTATAATTCTATTTACACAGGCAGGTCTGTGCATACACACACACACACACAGAACTGAGGTCAATGGACCTTTATCCATATACGCCACTTGTGGATCTCTTCATTATATCAGAATGGAATGATGTTGTCTTACCGCAGCCTCATTAGTTCTGTCAGCAGCATAGAGCATGATTTTAGCTTGAGAAACAACTCCCATTGTTATTAAAAAACACTGAAAAAAGCACAGTGGATTGATTGGGTGTGGTTTTTGTTCTAATCCTGTCAAATGAAAGGCTGAAGAGAAAGAAGCAGCTGGTTGCTCAAGAAACTTGGGCAGCACTTTGGCCAGGCATGAATTGCAATGAAAAAACCCCGTGGTTAACAGCGAAAAGAGCTAATGCAAACAATATTGGAAAATGATTAGGAGGTGCTCAGAAGTAGAAACATTGTGAGGTATAACTGCAGGACTCAGGACATGAAAGAACTGGTTTGACTTTCTGTCCTCCATCTGCCAGGATGAACTCCTATGTACAATATAGGTTGCCATTTCCAGCACAGGTTTTGTGGTTCTAACCTTCTGGCAAACATATAAAAAATCCATTAAAGTGCGAGCCAAACTCCTGTCAACAGCCCAAGGAGAAGGATATAGCTCTGGCTTCTCTAATTTCACATAAAACCCAGATGGAAGTACAAGCACTTCTATGTTGAAGTGCCAAATAACTCTCACACGGCTTCTATTATCTTTTCTTCGTCTTGCCTCAGACAAACCTCCCTGCTCCTGGGGACTCCGCAGCTGTGTGAACTCCAGCAAAAGGCTGTGCGTGGCAAGCCAAGTCCTGGGTATTTGCTTTCCAGCTTCTGTAACGAGGCTTCCCTTCCCTCCCAATCCCATCAAGGACTGTTCAACCAGCAAAAGCAGCTGCAGAATCTTTACAGATTCTTTAAAGCAATATTTAAAGGCAAGGTCCCTTGTTTTCTTGAAGCAAGATGCATCGCAAACAAGAGTACACCAAAGCAGTAATGCAATAACTGCCTAGGAGAAAAGTGGAGAAAATAATATGGGGAGGTTGTAAGAGGGGAATTGGAATTTAGCAGAGCTGATAGCTTTTAAACATGAACCTGTGCTTTAATTCCATTGCTTTAACCTTGTCTTTGGCATCCTTTGTTCTGAAGAACATGCAGTTTGAGCTTGAAGTTCCTGTAAATCAGAGGATTAAGAAACAAAAGTGGAGTATAGAATGATTGTTAAGCCAAAATCATTAACATCAAATACAGTCATGCCTATAAATAGTGTTTCATTAAATATACTTTGAGTAATATTGGCTGATATTATCCCTTACTTCCTCATAAAGCCAAGTGTTGATTTGAGAAAAGAAGTGACCTCCAGATAAGGACTATATCAACCAAATCCATCTTACTTTAGTGCTGGATATGCTTTTCCCCCCTTCTGAATAAGAATAAAAGTATTCTTCATAATTTGACAGCATGATGACTGAGCTAGTGTTATTCAGGGAGTAGAGAAAAAAGAAGGAGGTAATATAAATTTGTAGTTTCACCAGGCAGATGTAAGAAGTAGAGTCTTGTTTCTAACTCAGTCAGTAATAGGAAGACATTTCTGATATATCAATCAATTCTATGTATTAGGCTGTATGGACATTTTGCTTCCTCCATTCAAAATCAAATTCTGGAAATCTTGGCCTCCCTTGAATGGCTAACTTCTGGGTAAAAATTCATTTGGCCTCAAGTATCATGGATTTGGATGTGGGAGAGAATAGGGCGATCAATAATCTTTGTGAACTCCCTATTACGGTACAGAATGTGCCTTTTCCCCCAGTGACTTCAAGACTAAAAGAGCCACCTTTCTTTTCTGGGGCACCTCTATAGCTTTTCTTAAAGAAGACTTAGCTACAGGAAACTCTCCACACCACAGCCTAAATGGGCCTGTGATCTCAAGACATCTCTCCTTGCTCTTGTGTCAGAGAGAAGATAACTTTGGTTCTTTCTTGCAGAGAGGACTGTAGTTCTTCCTAAAAGAACACTGATATAATTTGTTGCATCGGAATTCACAGTCAGCCCTCAGCTCAGTCTGCTCATAAGCTTTTGGAAAAAAGATGCCCAGGATTACAGCTGAGGCCATGGAGACTGTTGGAATTCAGGGAACAGCTAAGGTCATTTTTCAGTGTTTCACTGTAGTTCCAACAGTAGCAATCTTAAACATAAAATCAATAGCCTGTCCTACCATAAATTTCATCCATTCTCCTAAACAAGTTGCACTGAGTGTCTATATCTAGTGGTACATCTTAAACTAGGAATAGAAGAACACATCCTTTTTTTTTTGTTTGTTTCTCAGAGAGGTAGTAACAATAAATTCATGAAAAGAGTAAAGATGTTAAAACAGGCAACCATACGGAAGATATCTCTGCTTGTGTGGGTAAAAGGGCAACTTGTTTGATAATTTTTGATTGCACTGAGTTGCATTGATGCCCTCTTAGGCATATGAGGGGTATAATTTTATGTCATTCAAGGTAGGCTGAGATATGCTGAAGAGAGGTTGATTTGAAATGTGTACATAAATTTAAATAACAGTTCCTTAAGGACACATATAGTTCTTACAGTTAAATTATTTAGTTAACAGAAAAAAAAAAAAAAAAAAAAAGAATGGCAGGGAATTTTCTGCTTCATTCCACCCTGGCTGCAATAATTAAGACTGTGTTATTAGTACCTGTCTCTAGCAGCTGTAGCATCATTTTCAAAGCCACTACATGTGTTTAGAGGGGATGTTAAATCAGAATCAATGGGCCCGGGAAATTCTTATGCATCCTTTTGCGAAAAGTAAACTTTTAAAAAAAGAATTTAGTGTTAAATTGTTAATTTAGAGTTTAGAGTGGCAACTGTATGGATTCCTATAGGCAACTATTTTTCTCACAAATAGATTTTAGTATTTCAATCTTAATTTATATTTGGACATTTTCTATTTGATTCCTACATCTGGTGACTGCTCTGAGAGGGGTCACTTCAGCACAGTCCATCATTTATGAAGAGCCTTCCTGAGAAATCTCATTTTTTCCATTCTGTGTAAGCTGGCTGGCTACTATGACTTATTGCTAACTGAAGACAGGGTTCATGAGTAGCTGCTGGGGTGACCTGAAGGAATAAACCTCAAACCTCCAAAAGAAATAAAGTCTTTTACTGCCTGACTGATGGATGATAATAATCACACACACTCATGCAGCACTATTATTTCAGCTGTTATTATTTCAGAATGTAAGATAGGGCTGAAATTTCAGGCACGAATAAAAAAACCAAATTTTTTTATCAATAACATCTAGGAATAAGTATCAGCCAGAAGACAAAAAATATCACAGAATAAGAGTAACCAACATGTACCATGTTCCAGATCCCAACAACCATTAAATCATTGGATTCAATTAGATAAATTTCAAAGAAGAGCTATGGCAATGATCAGAAGGCTAAAGTCACACAGGAAAGAAGGAAAGACTAATTTAAAAGGATCTAAGAGAAGAGCAGGAGCTGGGTACTTGACAAAGTAAAAAGATGGGAAAATGCTACAAAGTTAAAGTGAAATACCCATTCTTCTCGGTCATGGCAGTCAGGACGTGTGCAATGGATGTTTAATTGCTACAACAAAGATTAAAATAAAGGAAATTTAATGCTAAGAAAAGTTTTTTAATAAGGTTAGTGAAGCACAAATTATGTTTTCTCAGTTGCTTACAGAGTCTTCACCTCCCTCTGTAAGAGGTTTTTAAAACAGGCCAGAAAAGGAACCGTGAGACATGAGATAAATGTGGTTCATTTCATCTCAGGAAAATGAATTTTCTAGAAAGCCTTTTGAGATCCTTTGAGACTAAAGAATCTATGGCTGAGTAAGAAAAATGAAATTAAGAAAACTGGATTTCTTTCGGCATTTAGTGCCATTTCCTGGTGGCTGACATTTGCTACCATTAGCACAGCCTCTGTCAAAAAAGCAAAAATTCAAAGAACATGTTCAGTCTTTCACCTACTGTGCTTTTATAAGATAGCACCAAGGTACCTCAGCAGCCAAAAAATGATGAGCTGTTTGAGGGGAAAACAGTCATTGAAGGAGAGGGAGAGGGAACTCGTGGAGAACAGAGTTCACTGAGCTGTTAGACACATTATCTGTGACGGAAGGTTCACAGAGCAGATAATCAGCCAGCACATACTGTAATCTGGAACAAACCCTTTGTTTCACATTAGTCCTAATACAAACTCATATTACAGATAAGTGCTGTCTTCTCAAAGACAGTACATAATCACAATTTTCCCGGTTTCTACCATGGCTTGTTTCGTGCATCAAAGTCATCTTTGTTTTACTTTCTGTTCACCAAAGCTTGGTGCAAGAAATGTCACAGGCTATCTTGTCGCATGCAAATGAGAAACTAAGACATGTCTCAGACGCTTGGTTCTGTGTGCAGGGATCTGTGACTTGCTTTTCTTTAGGACAGACAAGCAGTGAGTTCACTGCAATCTGGTTTCTGAGTGATAATGATTCAATGTTCGTAAACATGCCAAATATCTCCTGGTTCTCCCAGCCATGTTGGTCATGAACTGCCAGTGTCATTTTCTTTTCTTTTCTTTTTTC
>VZRV01009245.1:13083-44083 GCA_013398115.1 Falcunculus frontatus | reverse complement strand
TGGTGGGGCGGCGGCGGGCGGGTCGGTCGTGAGGGCTCGGAGCGTCGGAGCCCGGGATCCCCGCACGGCCGCGCTTCCCGCCGCCGCGGGATCGCTGTCACGGGGAACGACTGCGGCCGTCTTTGTCTGAGGGAAGGAGGTGCGGCAGCCGAGCTGAATGGTGCCGGGGTCTCCCTCCGCCCGGAGGGAGGGAAGCGGCTCTCCGAAAAGTTGCACCTTGCACGGAAGGTGAAGCAGCTTCTGTTCGGGGCAGGCGCTGGAAGCACCGGGTGGGATGCGCTGTTGCGCCCTGTTGAGTTCTTTGTAAGGGCTTCCAGTCGATGAAGTTGTGGTCGTAGCAGTGCTCGATTAGTCGGAGGTTCCTTATTAAGAACTTTTTAGGCTTTCTTATTAAAACATCAAATAACTCTATTATGCCTCAGAAATACACGTGTATAGCTTCTGTATATAATTCCATCAATAAGTCTTAAAGCACTACATGCAAGAGGTAAATGCTGTTCTCATTTCACAGATGAGAAAGGAGCCACAGGAATACAAGTATAATTGCACTAAAAATCTTATAACAGGCATGATACGGAAAGAATGTGCAATTTCCTTAAGAGCTTAGTGGCATTTATGACTGGTATTTACTTAAGTTACTTAGTTCTACTTTTTGTTCTTAATCCCGAGTTTATTTTGAAAGGCTAGCTCATAAAGTGGTGAAGTGGCTTCCTGCAAACCTGCTCCAGTCTTACGCATTTTGCTTTTATATTGAAATACATCAATTCTTGGGATTGGTGGGGGCTGCTGTACTGTAAACCACAGAGAAAGCTAAGCAGTATTCGCACTGAGATCAGGCATCTGACAGCAGAAACTTTTTTTAAAGACAGGAATAGGTCTGTCTACTTGTATGCTATATAAAATAGCTAACTGTTTGAAAGCTGTATTTAGGTACTCCTCACCCAAAATTGATGTTTTCCTTGCTCTAGGATACAAACAAATCAGTTTAAATAAGATTTTGAAACTACAGTTTGCTGTCAAAGGGAAGAGAGTGAAAAATTAGAAGACATGATTCAGTAATGTTTTTACTATGTCAGTGTTTATGGAATAGAAGACCTACAAAGAGACTTCACAGTGTATATCAACTGACTTCTTGCCTTCTTGATGTTTCTCTACTTTCATATTTTAATTAAAATGAGTGAAATAATCACCAGTTGACTCTGCTGTCAGCTTTTAAGAAACAGTATTCCATTCTAGAGGTTAGTGCATTTTGGGGGTTGGTTGATGTGCTCTTAACATGTGAACAATCTTTTCTGGGGATCCTCTCCTCTCAAGCTTAAATGGAAGCAACTAATAGCCTTGCCAAAAGGAAAAGGAGGAAAATAAACTGATGGGCAAGTTGAAATGCAAAGAAGGAATTCCTTACAGGAATGTTTTTCCAGCGTTGTGCTATACTTTATTTCTGGACTCTGAAGGATACTGCTCCTCCCTGCTGCTAGGGCTAAGACACAGGGATGTGTGTAAACAGGGTAGTAAGAGTGCTTATCAAGGTCTCGTGAAACCCTTCACAACCCAAACAATCAGTGCATGTTTAAAAACTGATGAGTATGATTATGAGAACCTAGGTTGTAAAACATTAGAAAGCACCCTGAAACAAGCCTGAAGTCCTTGTCAGCCAGTCTTTGAAACTTAAAATTAGGGTAGGGGTTTTGGAAAACCTTGACAGTCTTCCTACGTACCAAAGATATTTGCCTTGACAGTGGAGATGGGCATTTTCTGGCATACTGCTCATGCAAAAAGTGCTCACGTAATTCTTGTAAGGATGGGAACAGCCATCCTTCTGCAATGTTTTGCTGAAGTATGCTGACCTTTAAAAAAGAATTTTTTTATATGGCTGCTCTTTTTGCATCTTGCTGTTATTCACTTTCACAGGATAGAGGGTATTCTGAATAGAGAATAGGAAATAGGAAACTAAGTAAAAAAATAAAGGTTTAATTTTATAGTTAAGTAAATTTCAGCTAGGCTTTCTTATACATTTTGCACAATTGATGCCTTTTCCTGTTTAAAAGAACAGGCTTAAGTCTATATTGAAAATTTCTGAATAATTTTGTTAGGTGGGTTATGAAAAAGTAGAAGAGAAGGATTTTGGTACTGGTTTTATCTTTTTTTCAGTGATGGTAATGCAGTCAGATTGTAAGGCACTGGTAAGTGAGGGCTGTTCAACATCACAGAAGACATCCTTGAAGTCTGGTTTTGGAGATTTCTGATGGGGCTGGTAAACACCAGTAAAACTAATCAGATTTACAAAAACGAAGATCTTTAGATCTGCACATACGCATTTTGCATTATTAAAAACCTCTCTGCTTGTATCTTTATAGTGAAAAGGAAAAATGCATGTCTGTCAGAATTTAGCTGTTGCTTTGCATAAATTTACAACAGAAAATGCAGTTTTGCTTCTAGTGTTCTACCATAACTCTCTCCAGAGAAATGTAAATTAACACTTTCCATTTTGTATATGGAAAACATACATGGCACACCTCATTTGTAAAATTTGCTCCTAGTAGGGCTTCCAGGTACTTGACAATGTAGAAAAATGGATGCAAAAAATTCCAAATTTTAGAAGAGGTGAAATTATTTCAGTACTTGCTTTCTCTAGACTTAAGGTTTTATTTTATGTTCCTGAGTGCTCCCACTTTATTCTCCGCCTCAGAAACAAACTGTCTTAATTATAAAAGTGTTTCTCCCATAGAAACCCATTTGTGCTTCTGCCAGTCTAACAAACAGAATGAGTGTGAAGTATGACATGAATTCTGTTATTCACCTTGTATTCCAAGTACTGTGTGGTATGTGCTAGTTGATTTTGTAGATGAGGGGGCATTTAAGAATGAAACTACAAACTCCTAAATGTACTTAAACATGAAAACAAACTTTCACTTTGGGAAGGGAAACGGTAGTAATTCCATTATGCATTATGTCTTTAACATAATCCTAAATCCTCTCTAAAGCACTTATTCTACTCTAGTCTATTATTAAAATAATAGACTATTTAGTCTTTGCCTTGAATGGTGCTAGTATTGTTTTAAAGATTGTGGCTCCTAGTAAAGATCTGTGCAGTACAAGAACTTGTGAAGCAGGACTCCATTTTCTATAGGATAATGAATTCACTGAATTTGAAGACTACAGTATTCCGTAATGAGATAGAACAAACAGCTTGGTGTTTGACTGGGAGTTATTCTGTCCATGGGTAAACAATGTGCTATCTGTTTACCAAATGGGAAAAACTGAAGCAGGATGCCTTAAGGTTTCATTATCCAAATACTTTAAATCCAGTTTTAGCATAGGCTGCTTCATAATGAGTGGTGATACAGTGAAAAAGCAATGTGAGGATAAACTCCTAAGTACAGACCAGTATGCCTTGTGCCTTCTAATTGGACATCTTTTGAAACTGAAGAACTCCCATGCAGTGGGATTTCTTATAATTTTTATGGCATTTATGCTAAGAATCTGACCTTAAGGTAGGGAACAATGCATTGTGGCTGTAAAGAATGTGTAAAGAATAGCACAGCTGTTGTTTTGCCAGAATTGGACATCTATAACTTCATAGACAAATGTTTGTACTGACTTGTCCTTGTAAGTCTGAATTTGGTCTGAATAAGATCTTTGGCTTATGTATGGAGATGGAGTAATCATTTTGGACAGGCTGCCAAACTGAAGGTTAGCACAAAACAATCTTGGAACAGTATTGTATGTATTACAGTTCCTAGCTGATAAGATAAATGAGAAGGGGCAGGAAGGAGGTGTAGGATAACATGTTAAAAAATGGGCATTGCAGTCAAATGAAAATGGAATTAATGTGTTTTCTTCTCTGGCTGTAACTACAGATGATGCAATATACCTCTCCTGTTTATTAATTTAAGGCTTCTTGGTGTGACTCAAAGTTTTTCTTGACTTTCCTTCTGTCTCTTTTCCATTAATGATACAAGTTCTATGTGAGAACCAGCTAGGTTGTATTGCATGCATGCAGGTCATGGGTCATGTGAAGGGAAGGAGGTGGAAAATTTAGAGATTTCTTGATCCTTGACATGTAGTACCTTGCACAGAGTAATTACAATTTTAGCATTAATACCAAGATTTATTACTTTGTCACAATTAGCTAGCTTTTAAATTACACTTGTCTTTAAACATAATAATACTAGGATATCTAGCACTTCTGATGCTGTTGAGCAAATATCAGGCTTCCCTCTAGAAAGGAGCTGAGTGTTCAGATGACTTATTTCTTAATTTGCAACAACTACAGTCACTGTACCCTGGAGGTGATTGAAGATGAATGAAGTGAAATTGAGATTAAGTGCCTGAGAACAAATGACATTTAAAGAGATGTTTTGGAGCACATGAAACAATTCTTGTCACCTGGGTTTATGAGCTTGAAAAGCAGAATAGCTTCAAGTCTCCATCAGTTTTATGTGTTTTGATATTATTGTTTCACCATAAAAAGCATCTGAAACTTTCATTTAGCACTTTGATCCTGAGTGACCTGAACTCTTTGAAGGGGTAATGGGTAGGAACAGTCAAGTAAATAAAGAGTTCATCAGCTTTGGCCTGGGTCTACCCTGATGAACATTTACAGGGTCTGCTGAGCTTATTCTTCTGAGTGCTGTAAAGATGGTGAAGCCCAAGAGACCTTGGGCAGAGCTGCTGCAGACTGGGCACAGTGTGGGAGGTGAACGTGGCTGGGTGTGTCTGAAGGGCTTGTGGAGGAACTGAAGAATTTTTATGACATAAGAGTGTCTCTGCATCTCAGGGCCAACTTAGACTTGCATTAGAGATGGTAGATGAATGTTCTACTTCAGTGTAAGCTAACTTCCATTTTGGGTGCTGGAGATAACTTGGAGCAGTTATAACAGCAGTAAGAAAATACCTCAACAAGTATTTGATAACATGCTTTAGAATTAGATTACATTATTGTTTCTCTCACTTACGTGCAAACATGATTTCTTTGTTTAGATCTTCACCTTGCTGCTGAGCTTGGGAAGACACTACTGGACCGTAACACTGAACTAGAAGAATCTTTACAGCAAATGTATGCAACAAATCAAGAGCAATTGCAGGAGATAGAGGTAAAATATCTAAAGGATCCCCATGTGAAAGCATCTAGACCTGCAACATACAGTGTATAAATTAAGATCTGAATTCCTTGAGATCTGATGGAAAATACTGAACAATCTTTCACCACTTCTGCTGTTTTGAGAATTGGAGAACCAGTATAGGTAGATCATACTTAGAACTGTTTCTCTGATTACCAGAAGCTTCGTGCCACTAAATGTCATGTTGGGTTTGGTTTGTTTAATGGCAAATGACTGCTATTTTTCAGTGTGGTACAGAAAAGATACTTCAGTTATTTTTATTGCTAAACTTTCCTGATCTTGCCAGGTAAAATGACATTAAATTATATGTTGATAAATACATTAATAATTTAAAATATTACATGAGAATTTTAATAAATTCTCACTGAAATTTAAATGCCAATAAGTGCAGGAGTGAAATTTAAGTAAAATCTGAAGAAATATAGTTCCAGTAAACTGGGCCTTGATAAAGGGAGCTAAAGTCTATTTGGATGTAAAAGAAACCCTGCAAGGGCAAAAAAAACCAACAAGCAAACAATAAAAACGAGAAAAAAAAATCCCACTTAAGTAGTATCTAAATATAACACATAGTGGATATATTGTCCCATATTTTCTAGGGGAAAAACCCAAAAACATAACCATCCTTTCAGAACCACTCATCTTTAGGTAACAGAGTGGAAAAACCTGGCTATTTTGGGAACTTCTTTTTTTTCTTAATATTGCCTGTGTTCTTGCAGACCGAGCATTTGTCAGCGTAATGAGATTTTTTCAGCTATTAGAGGGCAATGCATGGTCTCTAATAATTAAATTATTAAATATTCAGGACTTTGCTGACTGACAACATATTGAAAATGTAGTCAGCATTTCTGTTTGGTTCTGGTATGAATCACAGGGAACAGGCTGTGACTGGTATATACCAGATTTTTACAAAATCTGAGTTCCTTTGTGCTAGCAGTACTTCTGCAGTTAGAGATGTGCATTTTGTACAGCTGCAACTCCAGAATGAAAACACTCACTATTGTAGTGGCAACAGGTAACTGAAAGAATCCTAAGCTTAATACTTACAGATATATAGGTGTCTTTAAAGTAGTCAATGCAAATGCAGCATTTTTAATAAGTGATGAGCAATTTCTGAGCGCAGGTTTGATTTGTGGGCATTTTTTTAGAAGTTATTTTTGTTTTGTACCTCATATATTGGCTTTCTTCTATTATGTGCTAAATGTAATCTTTATTATCCTATTCATTCTGGGATACAATGGTTGGAATGGCTGATATTTATATTAGTGCCACAGCATTAAAAGATGTATTTACTTATGCAGAGACTGAAAATAACTCATTGCCATGAATAGTTTTTATAAAAAGATCAATTATTAAGATGTAGAGAGGACAAACACTTCCAAGGTGCTGTACAAATACTGTAGACAAGGTTCAACACTTGTATGAACAACTGTGTGTAGGAAAGTGTTTAGCAGAGTTACAACACACCTTTTGAAATAACACACCAGAACTTTGTGATAGGCAACTAACCTGGCTCATTGACTGTAGCTACTTAATAAACAGCTGTATTTTAACACTACCTAGAAATATGAAAAATATATTATTGCTAAGCTACGTTGATTTACAGAAATAGTCTAGTGCTGTTAAGAATGCAATATCCTATTGGTTTAAGCCAGTTTATTTGCTTAAGCTGTTCTGGTGGGTCAGTGTTTATTGACTACATAAGAGAGCTTCAGCTCCAGGAAGTGTCATTAATGTCCTTCCAGCAGTGATCTATAGCTGGTGTGTTGCAGGGTCAAGGACTTGTGTGGTCAGACAACCTCAGATATGACAGATAAATTTTCTCTCGGTGTCTTGCTCTACCAAGACTTGGGCAATACTACTTTTTGAAGGCTTTATCTGATACCCCTTCAATCTCTTTCCTCCTCTCCCCCAAGGAGGGTAGGAGACGTGTATTGGATTGTCCTGTTAACTCCAAAAGGAGAGGGGGAGAGTGGGAGATCAGTTTTTGTGATGCTTCTGACATATAAATAGTGCCTGCACCTTTTATTTGCCCAGCTTGTTGAGCCAAAGGCTGTGTTTGTATCTGCTGTTGCAACACGCTGTCTTCTCAGTTCCATCTCCTGTCTCAATCTTTACTCTTTCCCCAGCGCCATTTAGAAGTCTAATAGCAACAAAAAATTTTTCTTCCACCACAGAAGTTTCTGTTGCATCTGGATTTCTGGCAGAAAAGGGAAAATGAACCCAGAGATCAAATACCCAGAGAAAGTCTCCAGTTGAGGAACTGAATATATTAGCTTACTGGCACGAGGAATTGTTACAGGAATTCACTGAAACAAATGGGAATAAAATTTGCACTTGCAAGGTGTAGTACTTAGCTGGTAAAGCAGTTCAGTCTATTAGTTTCATACCAGCATTTCTGTCTCTTGTGGGATCACAGGATACCCTGTTGCACAGGATACATATGCAAATAGCATAGTAGTCTCTATGCTTGATTTTTCCCAATTTTCAAGTGCTTGTCTCTGTAACCTACATGTGATCTTTCAGCTGTTCCTGCAGCTACTCTGCTGAATTTTTGTACTAGCTTTTACAGTGCAGTATCCATGTAAATTTTTGGGGTCTTTTTCCTATTAATTTGGATCTTACGGGTAGCAAAGTCTAGAACTGGCTGAGAAATCATTCTGAAATATGGCACTGCCTTGCCTGCACTGAAAGAGAAGGGTCAAAGGCTGTGGTGTGCTTAAGATTACATCTCATATATTAAATACTAACATATTAAGCATTTTACAGCTTTAGATCATTATATCTGACCTTTGTGCTGACACGTGTGCCACTAACTAATCACTGCAGATGTAATAAAGGCTGGGTGGAAACAGCAACTTTATTCCTGCCTGAATCTGTTCTCAGCACTCAGACATTGGAAATCCTGACACTATCCAATTTTCATGTCCTAGAATGCAAGGTGCTGCTCCATGCTAGGTGCTCAGTTGTAGGGGACATGGATTAAATGTAAACTTCTGAAGTATTGATTACATCATCTTTTGGTGGTCTGGTTATACCAGGACAACTGGACACCAGCCCTGAAGATACTGGAGATGGAAAGTGGAGGAAGTGGTGCTTCACCCCTTCCATTCATCTCAAACTTCTGCAAAAGCCCATTGTAATAAGTGGCAACATCTCTTCAGGCACCAAAGCCTTGGCTCCTGTGCTTAGCCACACTCGGATTGCTGAGGAAAGTCTGAGGATATCCAGCTCCTTCCTTCAGCTATAACCAATAGGGAAAGTTAATCTGAAATGGGTCACATTGAGATTCTACTGCTAATCTATGTTCTATTTTTGTGTAAATCCTCTGTCATGTGTGCCCAGGCTACAAAAGGATCTAGCCAACAGCTATCATGTTGATCTTCTAGAAGTCTGTATGGAGCAGTTACTAGTCCTAGATTAACTTATTATCTGTTCTTAAATTGCCTAAAATGTAAACCCACCAATCTTTTAATGAGGTAAAAGGTTAAGTAGAATATTAGAAGTTTTGAGTATGTAACAGGCCTATGTAAAGAGAAGTAATTCTTCCTAGGAGTTTGCTGGATGTTCCTACTTGAAGCTTACTTTTAAGAAAGTAACATATAGCAATACAGAATATATTGCAAAATACAAATTCTATGTCAGAACAAAATATTTCAGATTTAGGGGGTTAGACTCAAACAGAAAAAAACTGTCTCATGTAAATGCTCATGTCCTGGGTGGGAGAATAAGATAGTTTTTTTTAAGAGCTTTAGGTGATTGTGAACTGCTCAGACTAAGAATTCCAAGCTTTCTGACGTTATTCAGGAAACTAAACAGTCTACGTAGTTAACTGTAAAACCCAAGAGGATTAAATTGAGAATACTTCATGTGAGGCTTTATTTTTTAAAAAAGGCCAGGAGACCTTTGTTTGGGATTACAGTAACTGGAACAGTTCCCTGTGAGTAGTTAAAGATTTAAATTCAATAACTTGATTATACTTCTTGACACATATTAGCCCACATATTGTCTTAAGTGTGACCAGAACCTAAATTCTGCTGTGTTGAACCTAATGCTGCTTCAGACTGGACGAACTTAGGTCAGCTGAAAGTAAATTTAGTTACAGATGGTGCTACCCAATATTTCAGTTTTAATGCTGAGAAAGTTGTTGGGTCAACACAGTTAAGAAATTTCTTTTGGAGCCCACTGCAACCTTTAGGCCACAGCAGACAGTCGAGGGCTGTGTTGGAGTCTGAAGGCTCTATCAGTGCTGACTGCAGCACAGCCCCATCAGAAGGCATGGACAGAGATAAAGAGAGCTGGCACCATCAAACCCAGCTCCTCCAGGTAAAAGGCTGCTGGATCAGCCTGAGGTGACCTCCACGACAAAGGCAAGCTGCCTAATGAGTTACTGATAGTGCCTTTTCAGCTTACCAAAGCAAACACGGGAATTTACATTTGTACAACTCAGGAGTTTCTCCCTGAATGGGAATAAAAATGTAAAATAGGAGTTGTGGCTTGTGTTTCAAGTGTAAACCAGTAAGAGCAGAACTTTCTTGCAGTACCTCACAAAGCAAGTGGAGCTCTTGCGGCAGATGAATGACCAGCATGCAAAAGTCTATGAACAGCTGGATGTGACAGCAAGAGAATTGGAAGACACTAATCAAAAACTAGTTGCAGAGAGTAGAGCTTCACAACAAAAGATATTAAGGTAACAAACTTCTACAGATTCCCTCCCCATATCAGCTGATAATATCAATAAGAGCAATCCAGGTGTTTTTGTGTAGTTATCGGGTGGCTGTCTCTGTCTAGTGGTGTTCTACACTACTAGTAAATTGAAAGGTCAGTTTTATTTAAAGGTCTTTTCACTTTTTAGCTTGACAGAGACTATTGAAAGTCTACAAACACACATAGATGACCTGCAACGCCAAGTGGAAGAACTGAAAAAGCCTGGACGAGGCCGGATGAGCCAGGAGAGATCTGAGCAGCCAAGATCAATGCACAGTTTCTCGTGTTTGAAGGAGCTGTATGACCTCCGCCAGTAAGACTTTTTACCTTACATAGCAAAGAACACTGAAACTATTTTAAGCAAGGCTTTAAAAGCTAAGACACAAGCACAGATACCAGTCAAACTGGAAGAAAAATTATCTGATGTTCACAGTTAGCAAAGTATCTGCACTGCGTGGTGCTACCATTACTTCTGGCCTGCTTCTAGACCACACCAGTATTGGTGCTCCACTTTCTCCCCCAGAGCCAGCCATATCAAATGGTAGCCTAGGAAGCTTACAACAATTTGCACCCCAGTGTTTTCAGTCAGATAAAAGCAAACACATGGATAATCAGGAAAACAAACTTACTCAATGTAAAATATTTTCTGTAACTTACCCTTTCCTTGAACGTCCATGGATATTTCCTTAGCTTACCTGAACTTAAGTTGGTTAAAATGATACTAAAAGCTAGGAAAATGGTGCGTGTGGAGCATTGGGTTGCCTTTTAAATGCAGAGCCATTTGACCCAGCTGAACTGCATTAGTGGGGCCATCGGGACAATCACGTGGCAAAAGCTCAGACTGACTGCAAGCGTAGGGGGCAATTTTGTAAGGGAAGCACCTCCACAGACAGAACAGGCTCTTGTGTCTGGGCTTCAGCACTGCATGGAGGTAGTACTCCAGAACAAATCGTACATCCAAAAAGAAGTTATTTCTTGACAATTCAAAAGATAAATGGATCCTTCAAGCTGCCAGAGGCTTGTGAAAATACCAGCCTACAGCAATGCTTGGTTAATTATGAAGCTTGTTCCTACCATCAGTAGTAGCAAAAGTTACATGAGTGGAGTGCTGTAGAAAAAAATCAGTGTCAGAAAGTGTATTTAAACTTAAATTATAATTTAAACTTACATTATTCAATCAGCGTATCTGTAACTTGAAACTGTTAAGGAGCTGCCATTCTGCCTAAGCTGTGAGCTTGGTTCAATGGCATGTAAGTCCTTACAAACTGTTCTGATTACTAAATCGACTGATTGGTTAGTGCAATGGCCCCTGTGAGTGCACAGTTTAAATATATCATTAGTTACCCAGCACAGGAAAACTTTAGGTGTGGTCAGCTGTACTTCCTATGTTTGATAATCCTTATTTTATTTCTGCAGGTATTTTGTTTATGATCACGTGTTCGCAGAAAAGATTACCTCGATGGATAGTCAGCTAAGTCCTCTAGAAGAAGAAAATGAGAAGTTAAAGAAGGCAGTGACAGTTCTGCAAGCCCAGCTGAACCTAGAGAAAGAGAAGAGGGTAACCATGGAAGAGGAATACAGTCTTATGGTGAAAGAAAACTGTGACCTGGAGCGGAGGCTCGTTGATACAGACTTGTATCGGGCTCGCGCAGAGGAGCTGGAAGCAGAAGTAGCTGAAATGCGACAGATACTTCAATCTGAAAACACAGTCCATAATGCAGAGAAATTGGTGCCAGAATCCTTTTTCATTTCATTCAAGGAATCTCTAGACAGGGAGCTTGCTCAGAGCCTGGCAGATGATGGACTTCTGACAGTATCGGAGCTTGAGAAGAAGGCGCTGAAGCGGAGCAGCAGCGAAAGCCTCCTGAGCAGCGCTGCTGGGGCAGACATTCTCAGGGGCCATGAAGAAACGTGTATTAGGAGAGCTGAAGCTGTGAAACAACGAGGAATCTCTGTACTCAATGAAGTTGATGCTCAGTATAATGCTCTGAAAGTGAAGTATGAGGAACTTTTGAAGAAGTGTCAAATGGATGAAGACTCTTTGAAACACAAGGCTGTACAAACACTGAAGCAGTATTCCAAAGACCTAAATGTGGGAAACAGCCAGTATGATCTTTCAGCTAGCAATCAAGAATTCACAATTGCTGAGCTAAGTGACTCTTCCACAAATGCTCTCCCTGAATATAAAGCACTCTTCAAGGAGATTTTTAGCTGTATCAGAAAAACAAAGGAAGAAATAGATGAACACAGAGCGAAGTACAAGACTCTCTCCTCTCAGCCATAACCTTATCTGTTAGTCAAGAACACACTTCATATGAATGTCAGAAGACCCCTTAAATGGATGTATTTCTTAAGCACTCAAAATGAATGTTTTGGATTGGCTGGTAGCCCTGTAGTTAACAAGCTAGTTAGTTATCAGCTAGATTCCCTGTTCTATGTAGCAGTAGATGTAATGTTTAGCACTGTCACACAAACTAGTGGTTGTAAAGCAAACAAACATCATAGCTTAATGCTCCACTACTACTTCATATTACACTTCATCTCTGGCCAGAGCAGTGACTGACACTTGTTTCCTTATTCCACTTCAGAAATAACAGAGCTAAGAACTCTGAATCTCTCACAAGAACCAGACTGAAGCTTTCCTTTGGTTCACAGGGATGATCTAGCCCTGTGACTATGCTGATGTAGAAAATTAACAAAAGCAAAGCCCCGACCAGTCTCGGGCAGCATCTCCTCAGCTCCAGAAGGAGGGAGCAGTCCAGCTGAGCTTGCTTTGGCAGGGTGGTGGAAAGCTGTGCTTGCTTTAAGCCAATACCATGTTTTCACAATCACTAAGCTCTCCCACAGACTAGTATAAATGTCTTCCTACTAAGAAACGATTTGATGTAAAGTTTGTGTGGCTTTTTAGGTACCGTTTCCTTTGTAGGGCACTTTGTCTTCAGGCAAGATACTGTGAATTGACTGTGTGTTATTTGGGACCTACTGTTCTCTGGTGGAATGTCTGCAAAGTACATTTTTATGTGTATTTGGTAAGTTAGAGAGTTGTTATTTAGCTATTTAACTTTAGAAGTAGCATTGACATGGTGGAGTAGCTTTTAATGTTACATACCACAAACTCTAAGTGCTTGAGGAGACAGGCCAGGTAAAACCTTATATTGTTTTGTCTGTTGCTTCCAGTGTCAGCCTCTCTGGACCTATTCCATGCTGCCTGGAGGGTGGGAGGGTGGACACAACACTGCTGGCACATATCCTTCTGAAAACAGGGGATCACATTCTTGTTCTTCCTCTCCTTTTCCACTCCCTAGTAGTAATTCATATGTACTTAATTTCTGGAAAACAACATGGAGATGGTTGTTCTTTAGAATAGCTTCAAGCTGTGAAGAAAACAGATGAAGAGGGAGAAAAAAAGGCACAATGAAAAGGTGACATCCTTCTCCTTGTAAAGGGTCTCATACCTTAATGTGGCCAGCAGTTCCTGGAAAGCAGCTTCCTGCTGAGTTGCTGCGAGGTACCAGACCCTTGACCTGGAATGTTGAGAGTCTCTCAGCTTCAGTCCAGCTGCTGCTGCTGCAGCTCTGCTGCCTTATGCTGTTCTCTGTTCAGTTCATCCTTCAGGTGCAGTATTAAGACTTCATGTTGTGGGAGTTTCTCTAAAACATGTATTGCAGTCTGAAAATTATTTAAAAATGGGAATCTGAATCTTCTGAATATTTTTCTAAGCAAATAAATAATCCAGTCAAGCTGCATGTGTAAGTAGTAATTATATCCATCTGTGCCAATCAGGAAACTGTACTTGGTGCAGATGACACCTGCATTATCTAGTCTTGCCATCTTTCCTGCAGAATGGAGTTCCCATGAAATTTGTATTTTAGAAAAGTTATGCTACACGGAAAAGAACAGGCCTGTCTAGGACAGAAATCCAGATGAAAGTAAGTAGTTTTTCCTCATTGTTGTGGTTTATTTCAGTGGTGTTCAAAGAAGAGGTGAGTGGAAGGAAAGCAGAAAAGCCCTTCTGCTGTGAGGTTACTGTGCTGTCAGTGTCCCTGCCACCTGTCTCACCCCAGTTCAGAGACTGGAAAGCAGGAACCTGAGAAAGGCACAAGGTAGTTCACTACCAGTATTCCTTACCACTTCAGGGACAATCCACACCTGCTGGGTAGAAGACATGTAAAAAGCAGTTTGAAATTTTTGGTTAAATACGTGATCTTCAGTGGTTTATTCCTTTTGGCTAATTTAGAGCACTTTGATAGATACAATTTTTGTGCTTTAAAAATACCAAAAATACGTCCTCAGAACTTTTTGATTCTTCTGTACTGTACCTCCCCCTTGGCTACCTGTGCCATTGCTGAGCTCTGGCTGTCCTGCAGCACTTACCTGTGCAGGCTGTGCAATAAATCCCTCCAGGCTGGGCTCTTCTTAGGGCTTCTCTTGGAGCGTGACTCTCCCAGAGAGCTTTCCAGCCACAGCCAGTGGGTCAGTGCCAGCCAGGGCTGCCTGAACATAAAACACATCCCAGTTTTATTTAGTTAATAAACTACACTAGCCTATTAAATAAGGTAGAGTTTTAGCAGTTTGAAAATAGCCATTTTCCACCAAAATGCCCTAAGTATGGTAACAATATTCTTAGCCAATCTTATCTGGATTAACTACCTTAATCTGCTTATTTTAGTCAACAACTCAACACAGCCTTTCTGAGCATAAGTAGATGAAATCAATAGAATCCCCTTGAGCTTCTCATGTGATGGAAGAGGCTACAGCAGAGAGCAGGACCAGCAGTGGCTGTGCTGTGCAGTGCCCACAGCAGATAACTCCTGCTGGCACTGCAGCTATGCTCAGTTCAGGATGAGCCACCAGGGCTGGGTCCCTGTCCCTGCTGCTGCTGCACAGCCCCAGGGAGCTCGGGGACTGCACTGCAGTTTGCTCTCCACCTCTGTCCTTCCTCCCCAGGCCTTCAAGGATGTAAAACAATGTGCAGCTTCTGTTTCTTCTTGGACAAATACAAGGCGGGGTAGAATTGACCTTTGAGATAAAATTTTATTTAAAAATTACACAAAATAGAGGTTTTACATGGTTGCCGTGTGGTAACTACAGCTGGATGCCTTCCAGAGGGTGCCCTCGGTTACTTACCTCACTCTATCACATACAGTAATGCACAGTCCCTCAAACCAACCCCACCAGGAGAAGAAATCCAGTAGTTGTTCCCCATGTTTCAGATGTAGGTACTTTTCCAAGTAATTCATTTCACAGACAAGAGGTGAGAACAATTGCTATGTAGTACAGAGTTCACAGACAGTGATTTTGTTCCCCCCTCCCAGGCCTGACATTCCCATGAACATGACTACCTGCTCTCTTATGGAGAGGGCTGCAAGGGCTATGACAATGCTCAGACTAAAGTATGAGCATCCAGGGATTTAACAAAAACTGGGATGTTTGTAAACAATTTTAATTTATTGGCATTACTTACAAAATAAAGTTTTAGACCATGATTTTCCATCATGTCTGTGTCACTATATGGTTTTATTTTTTCATAACGAAAACAGAAGGAGAATTGCAATACATTAGAAATCCCAGATTAATCAAGCTGCAGACAGGGTCCCACGGTGCCTTCCCGGCGGCTCCCGCGCCTCGGAGGCCATGCAAACTCTGAGTGTTGGGATGGCAGTGGCTGCCCACAATGCCCACGTGCCCCAGAGCAGCTCGGATCCTGCCCCGGCTGCCGAGGCCTCGGCATTGCTCCGGCTGTGCCACCCACTGCAGGTTCCTCTTGCGTCCCAGAGATCCCCCGACACCGCTGCCACCGCTGTCAGGACTGCACCGTCCCCTTAAGATACCACATCCCACCGTAGCTCACGCAGCAGTCCTGGGGAGACAGGGAAAGGCTCTGTTAGGCTGCTCAGGCACTGGAAGGGGCTGAGCAGGGACATGGTGGAGGTACCATCCCTGGAGGTGTTGAAGAGGTCCTGGATCTGGTGCTGGGCGATGTTCCGTGGTTACAGTGGTAGTGCTGCATTGATGGTTGGACTGCATGATCTCAAAGGTCTCTTCCAACCTTGAAGATTCTATGATTCTAAAGTCCATAAAATCTTAGGAACAACTGGCTGGCTCTGGGACAAACGTGATGAGAATGTTTACAGATGCCCTTCTCCAGGGCGCAGGAGAGAGCACAAACCCAGAGCACGGGGTATCCCCACCTTAAAGGACAGATGGCTTCAATGGAGGGGACACATGGCAGGGAAAGGTTGAGAGCCACAAAGGGACAAATGATGCCAACGCAGTGAGGAACAGCAGCGGCTCCTGGGGGAGAACCTGGGGCTTGTGCAGAAGCCAGCTGAGGAAGGGAAAGGTGTGCGAGGGCTGAGGAGCAGGGCAATAGAGGGGTAAACGGGCTGAAGCTCAGGGGAAGAGGCTGAGGGGAGCAGCAGGACAGAGCAGGGAGTGAGGGCAGTCACTGGATCTGAAGCCTTTGAAGAAGCCCGTTCTGTGATAATGAAGTGTCAAACCTCAGAAGCCTGCTGTGACCAGGGGTGTGCTGTGCTTACAGCACGAGAGCACCTCAGCAAAGGAGCTCAGGGACTGGCTTGGGGCTCATTTCCTTGTTTCTATAGGTGAGCACAAAATCTCTGCACTTCTGAGCTAACAGCTTCCCTTTCTTTTGCTCCAACCTCCCACTTAGGTAATTCAACACAGGCTCAAGGACTGCAGCGGAACTGAGGCTGTGGAGCTTAAATGGATCTTTGTTTCTGAAGTCTTGGGGTTCGTCCATCACGAAAACCAACCCAGAGGTTAGAAAGAGAGTTTGCAGACTTGATCTGCAGATGCAAAAATATAAACCCTGTCAGTCTGTTCCTCTGTGTATAAAAATGAGCACAGGCAGATGGGGAAATAGGAGTCAACAAATCCAATTTCACTCGAAGACGAATGCAATCTCTTGGGGCTTAAAGAAGCCAGAAAATCTTCCCATTTCATTAAATCATACTCCTAAATTTTATTTCAGAAACAAAGGTAATTTCCCATACTCCTGTGACAAATGTATTCAAGGCAATAAAGCCTGCCACAGCACAAGGCTGGTCACCCGCTGACTTAGTGACAAATAAAAACAGTGCCTGATGTGACTTAGGGGCAGGTATTTTTTCTAGAAATAGGTTATCTGTTAAATAGCAACAGCATCATGAAAAACTAATGCCAGTACATTGTCTAGATGTTCCAGGAGAGCTGATACTTGAGCTCACGTAGTGGCTGACAAATCCCCCAGCACAGGGAGCCACAGGAAATAATGTCTAGCAGGCAGAAATGTCTGAGCTTATTTTACTGCCAAGACGCTCGGGTTCTTTCAAGCAAGACCAGTTTGCTTATTATCACAGCAACAGATCTGTAGCTCTTCAAAGATGCTATTATTCATTTGTAGATCACAATGTAATAAAGTACTTAAGCACTTGTCTTATTGAAGTGGGTGACAGTGAGCAAAGGCCCAGCCACAATGATTAAAGTATTACATTAGTTGGCAACTTTCTGCTTGGCCATCCTGCATCTCTTTTAAACTCATGGCCTGTGTGGTCTGTACTTTATACCTTAAACTTCTTGAGCAAGTAAATGGTGCATCTTCAAAGACACATGAAAGGATTCAAATAAACACTGACAATGAGATGTGTTAACTACTACTCTGCCTGCTGGGTTTGGCCAGGGTTTTGCTCTGTACAAAGCTGCACATCCTGCTAGAGAATGAAATGCATTTCCTTCTGAACATGTGGCACTCGTGCTCTTCAGCATTAACCAGCAGCAGTCAGTTGGCAACTCAGAGCACTGGGCAGAGCCCTCCCACCTCCTTAATGTTTAATTCTGCATTATTTAAAAATAACTATCACATTTTCTACACTCTATTCTCTGCTGCTCCAAGCTGACAGATTTGTTGCAATAATACAAAATAATGTGTGAGCCATTGCTCCTTGAAGGGAAAGAAGATAAAATGAGGCAAGTGCATTTTTAAGAAAACAAGCTGAAACAAAGGCTTTGTCCATATTCCAACAACAACTGCTCCAGCATCCTTATCATCTGTCAGTTCAAGGTAAAATATAATCCTTTGCTCAAATCAAGCATTTAAAACTCACGTATTAATTGGATCAAACCCAAAGTGAACAGAAGCTTACCTTTAACACTCTATCCACCTCCTGCTTGTTTAGATCCTCTCCACACTCCTGGCTCAGCTGGTTCTGGATGACATTCCTGCGCACTCGGTAGTTTTTCGAAAAGATTTCAAGCAAAACTTGGCGATGCTTTAAAAGAAAATGTATCATAAGTACACAGAGAACAATTATTCCTGCCTTCCTCTCAAAACTGCACGTGCCTTAAGTCTGTACAAAACATTCTCTGAACTACATTAGAGGACTCTTGCTTCATAATCCTGAAACCATCCCATATATTCCTGCTCTCCAGCACTGCCTTATCCTCCAAGGGCTCTACAGGGGTCCCTCCACACCCTGTGGCCACACCTGCACCTGTCCTGTGACCCGGGGCACCCCCAAAGGTACAAAAACACACTGAAGAAGGGGTTGCAATGTATTCCTCTCAAATGCTTCCACGGGAGTTCACATCACTCCAGACAAGAGGCTGGCAAGTGCTTGCCTCTTTCCTATAAACATGCATTTAGTTCATGGAGCTAGGAATTGCACTGCCCATCCACAGGTCATCAGGCACCTTCCCTTTCACCTCGTTTACTCTGACAGCAGTTAGGAGATGCTCACATATGCTGTAATCATTTCCTACTCTAAGTATAAACAGATACAACAGATATGCCTGTTAATCTCTGGTTAATGTTGCATTATCATCAAAAGGATAAAAAACCTTGGACTGGATCCTGGTCTGAGGCCTGCAATGAAGAATCCTGTCTTCTCACAGGTTCAGAAATAGCCACTGAGCTGGTTACTGACATGATTACCAACATGTTATGAGCTAAGAGCTTCCTTTCAGCTGGAAGCAGGTTGGTGTTGAAAACAACAGTAGAGAAAGAGGAACACTACCTGCTGTACCAGTTCCAGAAACATGGATACAAACAATGCCAAATGCTCAATAAACAGGGGGGAATATCACTTATCTTTACCTGATCGTAAGTGTCACCAGCTTCCCAAAGTGCATAGACCTTTAGTTCATCTGGCGAGGCAGCAGTCTGTGGAGGAAACTGAGAACAAGAGGCTGTTAAAAATAACCAGCTATTTAATGAGTTTTGCTTAATGACTCTCTGATATTGTATCCCTGGACAGCCATTACTGAATCAGAACCCTGGTTGCCATGGAATAACTGCTGAAACAACCCAGCTGCTGTCCCACCCCACACTGGAAGGGGTGCCTTGGCTCTGGCAGCCCTGTGCTTGCTGAGCACCTTCTCACAGCCCCAAAGACAGAGCAGAAACAAGGTCTGTGTCACACCTGTGACCCAGGGAATGGGATGAGCACCATGGCACCCTGAGGTGTGCCTCAATGTGCCCAGGTTTGACTGAGGGCTCTGGTCAGGGTGGGACAACCTGCACAGGGCACTGGTGCCACTTCTGTCACACACCAACCACAGCTGGGCTTTCAAGGGAACTGCTGGATGTACTGGAATCCCGTGAACTGTGCATGGGGACAGTTTCCCACTCGTGGAGGGTCAACCACCACGTACCAGAACAATCCCAGGGCTTGGACCTTGATGGTATCCCCATGGCAAGATGTCTGGAGATTTGTCCTGTCAGCAGTGTTTGCTTCCAGACCATCCAGAACAGGACTCAGCTGAGAGCACCAAGTGCATTGCAGGGCCTTTCTGGAGGTTTTTACCTTTACAGTGGCAGGTTTTAGAGATTCAGCCTCTATCCTGTTGTTATCTGCTTCACTAATCCTGAGTCAGTGTTACTGACAAGCAGGTGCTTCTGGGGTATTGCCATCTCTATTTTGAGGCAGACTGCAGGATTCCAGAAGACTGAACACTGATGGACAGTGAACCAAATACTTGCTCATTTCAGGCTCCAAAAGTGACAGTGCTTTTGTGTATTTTGTTTTTTCCCCATGTGCCAAGCTAGAGAAACACATTCATTTTTTCTGAGGCAGAAGCCTCACACTCCTGCAGACAGGAAGGAGCACAACTGCCTCTTCTCCATGCCCTGAGCTCCTAAAAAAATAAAATACCATCCATTTGCCTTAACATTTCCCCTTGGAGCAGTGACTAATGAGCACTGCTGGAATATGCCTTCACTCCTGACACGTCTCATCCTGTCTGTCACTAACGATTTATTCCTTGCTAACCGCCCAGACGACCTAAATCAATCATCTATGAAAAGCTAACAAGCCAGTCCCAATTGTTCCAGCATCCCTCAATCCTGGCTGCTGGTACAAACCAAACCCTTCTTCCCAGCCTCCCTCACACCAGCCAAAAGACTTGTGCATCACAGAGTGAAGAGATCAGCATTTCCTTTCATGCTCTGCCTCTGATCTTATTGCAAAGGGGAAGGGTTTTGTCCAGTGGGAGCTGCCTGGTGGGATTAGCAGCTCTGACTTTCAGGTTAGTCCAAATGGCTGGAATATAACAAGGTTTTACACTTGGTTTAGAGCCAGGATTCAGGTTGATTAGGCTCACAGCACCTGACAAAATTCTCATCCCGTAAGGACACTTGCTTTTGAAGAATAATCTCTCTTGTAGGTTTTCAGCAGAGATAAAATCAAATACTCCAGCTTCCCTTCACAAAACAGCTGCAGCAGGAATGGCAAAGTGCAGGGCACTGGGAGCACCCAGGCACAACCTGCTGGGCTCAACAAAGTGAGTCAGCACAGCCCTGGAGTGCAAACTCGTCCTGCCTCAGCCACAGGGCTGAAACACAGCTGTGTTTATCCAGCCCTTCTGTGAGGAAACGGCTTCCAAACAAACACAACACTTAGCTGGGAAGAAAAAGGCACAGAATCTCCTCCTCCCTCCAGCCTTCCTCTGCAAACTGCTGCAAGCTCTGGTGCCAGCAGCTCCCTGCTCCCTTGCTGCTGTCACACACGGGAGTGGGAAATGCCATCAGGGATTCCTTGGAGAGACACTGCCCAAACAGCTCCACTGCCTTGCCATCTGCTGTCCCTTTACTGATTTATGTCACCTTGATCTTTCCAGCCTCACCTTGATACAGCTCTCTGCTACCCTAAAATCCTTTTAAAAATATTTGTCCTGTGCCCCTTCCTGCTCTAAGCCCCCGGAGCAAGTGCAGGGCTCTTGGGAGATGAATTGGTGCCCCAGGTCCCAGGGCTGCCACGTCCAAATGCAGCCTCTCAGGGAGGAGCCCTTGGCTCTGGACGTGTCTCACTCCAGCATTGAGCCACTGCCAGGCAGCCTCACGTTAGAGCTGAACCAGATGGAAGGGGCTGAGTGGGCCAGAAAATAACTTATCAGCTGGAGTAATCCTGGAGGCAAACTGCTGATCTCACCTCTCTGGGAGACTGGCATTGGTACCAGCCTGCAGTACCCCCTGTGAGTGCAGGGCTGCACTCCCCTCCTGTCAGCCCAGCCAGGCAGGATGCCCACAAGTTACATCATGTCCTGTGGCCTCAAAAATATCCTCAGGTTCTGGCAGAACCTTGCCACTCCATGGGCCTTGGGAAGGGAGCTGGCAGGAGCCAGTCACCTCCCAGTGTGCAGGAAATGGGTGCAGATCCTCAGGAGCCAGAGTCCTGCACAGACGCTTCCCACGGGCTGGGAGAGCAGCTCAGCCTGAGCAGCTCCAGGCACAGGCACCCAGGACTCCTCTCCTCTCCTCTGGGTCTGTCCCCTCTCCTCACTCTCTCCCAAGGCAGCACCAGCCCAGGATTTGCTCTTTCCTGACCTGTGCTTTTCCCTCCTGCTTGATGAGGCTACGAAGCCCAGCAAGCACAGGGCCCTGCAGGCATCCCCACGGCCTCAGCTGCAGCTGGAGTGGCCTCTTCTGGCTCCCCACAAATACTGTTTATCTCATACCCCGGGTGCTGTTGGTCAGCTCTGTAATAGATCCTGCATTCCCCTGGTATGGTTTCAATTGCCATTTTCAGCCACATGTTTTCTGTAATAGGTAAGCACTCAAGCCAAGAGTGTCTTCACCCCCCACAGAACATCATTTTAATTACCTCAGATCATTGATTTTTATCACCAAAGCACTTTCAATTACAGAAAACTAATGAGTAACTATGAAATCCCATGCTAAACAACCCTCCAGGCTTTCCCTGAGCTCAGGCGCCCTTGGTTGGGTTCTGACAAAATTGTCCAGGGGAACAATCAAGAAACTCCAAAGTGTCTGAGCCCATGCAAAGTGTAAACCCAGCCCCAGCCCCTCTGCCATCTGCACAGAGCATCAGGGGGAGGCTTGGGGGCAATGATTTACATTGCTGCCAGCAGTACAGGCTCATACAGGCTCCTGTACAAGAGTTCAAATGTTGCAGTAAATTCTGAGTCAGCAGAACTAAAATCTGAAACAATCTCCTCCAGAGACATTCCAGGGACCACTTCTGCACCTCTGCACGTCTCCTGTGACAGGTTTTTCCAGACAGAAGGAAGTTCCTGGCCACCTCTCTTCAGCAGGATTTTATTTTGCTTTTTGAAAAGAGAAACGATCTCACTTTCACTCCTCATGTGGATTTTCAAAATCCCCAAATTTCCAAAGCAACCAAGTCCCAGTCCCAAGGAACAGAGCAGGAACGACCTCAGCTGTTCACTATCAGCATGGCAGAGGCACACACTGCACCAGGTGCAGGGGAGAGCCTGGCCAGCACTGAGACAGCTCCAGGAAAGCACCACCCCAGGACCTGCAAACTGCCAGGGGAGGAAGCAGAAAGCACCACAATTGGTGCTCTCCCTGGCGACATTTCCAGGCTGTTACTGGGTTCCCAGGTGCCACAACATGTACTTTGCACACGACTGAACACGTCCCTGCTGCCCCCCCAGCAGCTCCCATGCTCCAGGCTCTCCCAGCCCTCCTGCTTCCTGCTCTTTTGAGCAGTTCACACGTTCCTTCTCCTCTCTCCCCAAAGGCAGCTGCTCCCAAGCTCCTTCTGGTTGTAACCCAATCAGCAGTGCCAGATGTCTTGTAAAATTAATTTCCTTTTAGGCTCTTTCCCATGATGCCAGACTCCCTTTCCTCTCCCCTGAGCAATCCCCTGTCTCACAGCCCTGCTCTGTCTCACGCAATCACACACGTCATTTCCACACAGACAAAGAAACAGACACCTCTGAACAGCCTGGGAGGAAACAGACTGGCCAAGGAAACCTGCTGCAGATGGGCTTTGTCGCTTCCCAGAGGCTCTGCTGGGTGTGCCCTGGCAGTCAGTGTCACCTTTCCTCTCCCAGCTGGGTCCCTGTCCCCGAGGGAAGGAGCTTGTGCAATTCCAGGAGAGCTGATGGGAATCTGGGACTGCCTTAGATCAAGTGAACAGGAGCAAGTTGGGACAGCAAATCACTATGGTTTAACACCTTGGATGTGGAAACAGAGCCCCAAGGACAACAGGGCAGAGAGAGGACAGTGCAGGGCCTGCCAGAAGCAGGACTCCAGACAGAATTCCAGCAGTTTCAACACATCCACCACTGGACAGTTACCCCAAGCACATCTGTCCTTCTGGTCCACCAGCACAGGACACAAATATTTCACAGCTCAGATGTTTAACTGCCCCCCAAACCTCTTCCCCAAAGCACACCGAAGGAAAAACCATACTTACAGGCACCAAAATCTGTTTGCAGCCAGTGTCCAACACCATGTCCTGTAACATTTTGTCCGAAATGCCACTGAACAAGGTATGTCCTGGAGGCAGGCTGGCTAAGTGGAGGTTAAATAACCGTTTAAGCTCACTCAGGGTGAGTACAAATTGTTTCTTAAATGTCGACGACACAAAGGCCTTCAGTTCCTGAGCGACCCTGTCCATGCAGCCCCCGGGCAGGTGGCCATTCACGGGGTCTGGGGAGCCCTGGGCCAGGTGCAGGCCATTGACCAGGCCGTTGTTCAGGCCCTCGCTGTGGGCCGAGGTATCCATGGGCTCCTCCACACTCACGGGCTCCTCTTTAATTCGGATATTGGGAACGTCCGTCTTGGCCGAGGCATCGTTTGATTTCATCTCTGCCTTCTGCTTCTGGAACTCCTTCTCCAGCTGCCCATAGTTCTGCTTGACTTTTGCTTTAGCCATGTTGACCCTCTGCTCCCCAGAAACCAGCAAGGGATGAGCTGGTAAGAAACAAAAGGTACCATAAATCTCAGCAGGGCTCATAGTGAAATAAAACCAGGAAATATCATCTGCTTATGAAATCTAAGGCATAAACCCGGTCTGTTGATTAGATTTTACATAAGTTTTGGGGGGTTTTGTTGGTTTTTTGAGGGCAGTGTGTGTTTGTTTTTCTAAAGCCAAATGCTTGGGGAAGGGTGCTCCAGAGAAGGAACCTGAAGCAAAGGCAAAGTGTGTTTGTTCAGTCACCAGGGCCTTTCCACAATTCAGGAAACCAGGATACAGGCTAACACATCTCTGCTTGTGACCCAAATACTTCTTTGTCCAACAGCTCTTCTGTCTTTCAGATTCTCCAGTGGCTGGTTGGGCCTGGTGCAGCCCCTGCCAGAGGCAGCACCAGGATGGCACCAGGCACAGGGAGAAGTGTGGAAGAAGGGTTAACAGAGAACCTGAACACCCTTGCAGCACGAGGTACACAGTAGGAGAGGCTGAGACCCTCTGCTGAGTGTAATCACCCCGCAATGGGGAGAAAGGGACAGGAGGAATTCTCTCCCATGGAATCCTGCACTTCTTCCCCTCTCCACACCCAGCCATCCAAAGGTGAAAGGAAGGGGCGTGTTGGCAGCAGAGGAATCCAGTCCTTGCCAAAGCAAGGAGTGCAGTGTTCAAGGCAAAGGCATGCCCAGCACAGATGCTGTTATCTTCTGTAGGCTCACTAATCCTCTCCAAATAACCCAACACCTAATCCTTCTGAGCAGATCAGACACAGGGTATTGAAATGGATTCATATGCTCCTTTGTCAGTTCTGCTTACACTCCTCAATAGCTCCAGTGTCTGGCACTGAGCCAAATGGCCAGTTAAAACTCTGGAAACTCAAGTTTTCACAATCTTTTAGGATTTTGGAGAAGCTACTTTAATACTTTCACTGGCATCCATAGTGGAGAAGGATGTCAAAAAGAGACAGCTTCACACCTTCTTACAGCCTCCTGCCTTTACATTCTCCAGTAATTGCTTGGCCCTCAACCACACCAGAGAGCACAGTGCAAATCAGGGAAGTAAAAAAATCACCTCATGCACATTAAGTTGCATTAACATTAAACTGAGAGGTGAGAATTGTGCACTGGCCCTGTCTGTCCTCCCTTCAGGAGCTGCTTACACCCCACAAGCTGCCTTAAATGAGCAAGTGGGTAACAGAACCAGCTGATTTTACAGTGTCAAATAGTGAGTCCCCAGGGCCACAGACTCCTCCCTGCCCTTCTACAAGGATGCCACAGTAGCTGGTGTCACCCCAACATCAGTGACATCAGTACAGACCAAGATCTGTCTTAAATATCCCAGAGGAAATAGTAAGAAAGAAAAAACATTAAATGAGACCAGTCTCCACCACATTCAAAACCAGAAAGAAACTCCAAAACATCACTCAGGAATATGGATGGGTGGATGAATAAAAGCATGTGCTCCAACATGATCCAAGCACAACTCCATTTACCTGATTGTGCCTCTTGTTTCTTTGGTGTCAAGTGCTCCTTTAAGAGATTATAGACCTTTTCTAATCTGAAAGACAAAGACACAATATTCCAGGACAGTTTCAGTTGTTACCTCTGCATGCAGCCATGCCAGCTTTAGCCATTAGCTAGAACCTTCCCTCTCTCCAGGGAGCCAAGAACCAGGAATGACTTGAGTGATGCAGTAACACCCCCCACCACACCACTGCCTGGGCACTGTGAGGGAGAAATTGGAGGCAATACAGATCAAATTATCTATCAGTGTCTACAGAACCTTCCAACCAGGCAGTTCTTCGCTTTTAGCTCATTCCCCAAAATACAGTAAGTTATTTACTTGGCCTGAATGCCCATCCACAGCATCTGTTGCCTCTGAACTATATCTGGATGCTTCTTAACAAAATCTTCATCGTAAGGGAGCATGAACTCCCAACCTTTGTTTATTCTTGCCACAGACATGTGCTCTAGGAAGTCTTTCACATCTTCTGGGCAAAGCTAAAAGAAAAAGAAAAAGCATAAATGACATGGAAGTCAGTTCACAGAGGACAGATGCAGCAATGAGCACTGTGCCACGAGACAGGAGAGATTTGGTGTATATGGGGCACCTCCATGGGCACACACCCAGCTAAGTCAGAGATACTCATCCTGCTCTGCAGCACCAACACTTTCACACACTGTTAAAAGCCCAGGACTTCAGAGAGCAGTGGTGATTAATCACCCCAGAGTCAAATAGCTCACGGCATGTTTTGTGAAGAAAAGGGAGTTTCCAAACTGAGATGAAAAGGCTCTACGGGGAAGAGAAGCATATTCTACAATGTTAATCTTATTTTAGAGCTGCAGGCCAGACATGCAGCACCTACACAAGCCCAGCTTTTATGCAGCACTGGTTCTTACATTCCAAAAATAGATGGTCTGTGCATAAACTGACTCGTGTTTTATCATTTTACTGCCATTTTGAAGAATTTGGGTTTTGTCTTTTTTACTTAACGTTTCTCATTCATTTGCCACTTTTTACAGAATGTTCAGGTGCCTGAGCTGCTTTGAAGCTTTTACCCAATACTGCAACTGGCAAATGCCAGCAGAAGAGTTGCTCTTAACATACCCAAAGCAGAGCAGCCACTCAGGGCTGTGTAAGCACCTTCAGTCAGCTCAACTCCAGCTGTGCCCAGCTTTCCACTGAAACACGTGAGAGGACACAATGATTCCAGTGGCTCAGCTGCAAGCCCAGTCTGGTGGGAGCTGCTCAGAATGTTTTTGTCTAGAAAGAGTATTACCTCTAGCTGTTCCAAACGGAGAGCAAAGCAGGCACAGTGAGAGGAAAGGCTTGCAGCAGCACCCACACAATGCCCAGCAGCATTTAGCAACTTATCACCACCTTCTGATTTAGGAAGAAAAGAAATCCACTCACTTTTGTAACTGCTGCTACTTCCTTTCTCACAACCCAGCGGTCCTGTGTGAACTTCCACATCTAGGAAGGGAACAAAAGAGGAAAACCTGATCACTGCATGTAGCAGTGGCTTTACTGAAGTTGTAGCAATGACCCTGTTCAATGACGTGACCACAAAAATAGAACCCCCATTCCTTTCAAGAATGTAGAAGTAAGTGATTCTCAGCCAGGTACAGGAAAAGCATTTTCTGGCTCCTTCTGTCCTCAAATGGCCATGAACAAAGGACCAAAAGCTTTCAGAGTCCACGGTGTGCCTTGGCAAATCTATGACTACAAAAGCTATGAGGAATCTCTTGAACCCAAACTCCATTTAGAATCTAAACAAAAAAAAAAAACAAAACCAAAACTCCAACAAAACCACTGCAGTGATGCTGGGAGCCCAGAAGTCACTCCTGAGGCTCAGCTTCTCACATAACTCATCACCAGCCTAGAGAAACTCCCCATGGTTTACAAAGGGGCCTGTGGAGGCTGGTGGCTGTTGCCCTTCAGCAGCACAGAGCCCCTACAAAGTGCCTGTTCCCTTCTCCTGTCCCCATCACAGTCACTTACACTTATGCCAAGGTGTCCTGTCACTCACACACTTGTCCCCAGGTAGGGGACAGCCAGGTGCTCTGCAGAGCAGCTCCTGAGGTCCAGATCCTGAGGTCCTGAGCTCCTGAGGGGCAGCTGCTGACAGAACTTGGGTAAAACACTGTCTAAACACAACCTTTCATTTCTTCCTGTCTCCATTTAAACAGGCTACAGCCTCTTTTAGTCTGTGTGTATTAATAATGTTGTTAAGAATCCAAAATCTCATTACTGACAATTTCTTCCTGCCCTACTACGTCACCCATGCCTCCTTCTCTCCCATTCAGCTTCTCTCTGCCCATAAACACACAAACCCACCCACCCCACTCACTTTAGGGCACAGGGCATTTCTGTCTTAAAGCACAAGAAGTCCATAAATGTTTTTTTGAACTTATTAATTACTTTACACAAATATATCCAGGGAAATAAAGTTCACTTTTCAAGCTAGAACACATTTTCTCCACAGATGCAATCCAGCATTACATACTATTTCTGAGTCTTAAAACCAGACATTTCTCTTTGTCTGAAAGAACGAAATATTGATCCTTTTTATCTTTTAACATTTTAACTTCTTCCTTGTTGTAGTACTAATCAGCAAATGATTTGCCTTTACATAGAAGGTATATTTGACATGATTCAAATGAAAATAATGGTTTTTTTCATCCTAATTGTTAAAACAGTATCCCTTACTTAACTGAGCATAATAATTGTGGTCCCTGAACTTTATGCACAACATGTCACCTAATCTGCTGTGTCCTAAACACCTCTGTCACTGGGTCACACCTGAATCCAGGTCTCCATATGGCAGTGTCTTGGGCAGACACCAAGGGACAATGAGAAGTCAGTTTCAATCACCATCAGTTTGACCTTACAGTAGTACTGTAATACCCTTAAAGTCTCTTGCACAGCATTCTCCTGTTCAGAGCTCACCCTCACGAACAAACTCTGCAAAAACAGTCAGGTCTGACTGAAACAAATGAGAGCTGTGCACTCATCAGATTTGCTCTGGTGGGGCGGAAGCCATAAACTGATTATGAACTTAGGAACCACTTAGGAACTTAATTCTTTCCATGGTTAGTGAAAATAAACACAATGCAGAGGTTGTTCTTTTTTGCTGTGGTTATGTGTGTGTTTACAAGACCCGTATTCATTTCAACTTCCATGTGCAGCCACTGCTCACAAAAGGTGCCTGGGAACAAAGTCCTTTCACTGATTAGCAGCCCTAGGGAATAAAGTCCTTTTTAAAGATCAACAGTGCACACTCAGGGAGCACAAGGCTTACCCACACTGCCCTCCTGAGCCCTCAGTCCTGAGCCCACAGAAACTGAGCTGGAGAAACAAGCACTTTATTATCCAGTCCTGGCTGTTCTGCAAGCCCCACATGGTGGGGGCAATGTGATAGTGGCTCTACAGCATGTGTTAGAAAGGGATGAATGCTGCTAATGACACATGATCTGAACCTGCCAGCCAGACACAATGTCAGCCTACGCCAACACTCCCACGGCAGACTTGGAACAACAACTTCAGGATTAAAGCACAAACAACTTCCTTGGAGGAAACACCTCACTGCAGAAGAGCAGAAGAGTTTTGCAATGCTGTGGCCTCTCAGGCAAACTTCACCTATGTTTTCCTTTAAAAGTAACAAACACTTTTATACTTACAACAAAGTCTCTCCCTCTACAGAGCACTTCTGCAGGAACTCCACTATGGGGACTAGAAGTATCTTTCGGGTAGAGGACATCACTGTTAATTAAAAAGGAAGAGGAATTAGTTACTAGGTACTCCAGAAAAATGGCATTAGTGAAGATTAACATAACAAACATGCCCTCCCTGTTCTGCAGTTAAATTATACCCTTATCCAAAGCATGGTTTTCATTAAAGGCATTAATATTGGTGTAATTCCACCACTGCAATTACACCAGTGCAGAAAGGCTTACACCAGCAAAGCACAGCCTTGTGGCAAGCAGGTGTGTGCAACACAGCTACAAGCTCTGCTTTGTTCTTGCAAAGCCTACTCTCCCCTGGATCCATGTAAACAAGACCAGAATGATCCTAAGAAGTGCTTAGGCTAACCTGGTATGCAGCCTTGAAGGCAGCATTTAGCCAAAATGCTGATGTACGGCCATGAGAGTTTTTTATTTCCTTCCCAGCAATCAAGGGTTTAACAGAGCAATATTACAGAACCTCATACTCAAACCAACAGCCCCAAGACCAGCATTACTCTGTGTCTTTGTCTGCTTGCAGGGCCAGCTGGTAACGTGTTACCAGGCTCTCCAAAGCCCCACAGCAACTTAGGTTCATGATCTTGATCCTACCTAAGCCAAAGAAATGGCTCCCCACTCTGTTCAAGGCTCTGATGTGTGCTGCTCTATGCCCAAACACCACAAGAACTACAGATCCACACACCCTCCTCAGACTAGCAGCAAAGAATCAGTTATGGATAACCTAAGAACAATCTGAATGCTAAAATACTGTCTTTTAACTTGCTTCCAGCTTCCTCCTGTAACAGCTAGAGGGACAGCAGGGTTGCTGTAAAAGCTGGTCACATTGCTAACAGAGGCTTGTACCACAGTAGATGAAACATCCTGCTGGCACACTTGGACTGGTAGCTGATGCCATTCATCTTAACACAGCTATTCCAGAGATTGCAATTCTCTGCATGCAGGGCTCCACCCAGGTAAAAAAAAATCATACTGCATTTTAGACTCCAATTCCCAATAGGATGCTCTATCCTATTGGAGGATGGTACAGACTCAAATTCACGTGGTACATTCAGTACCCCCATGCTTGATTTATTAAGTGAGCAATGCCTTCTAGAGGGTAGTGTTCAGCTGACAAGAGCAGCATCCACTGAGGAGCAGCAAGGGGACTGCAGAGATCCTTATAGGACTGAATTTTGCTAAGAAATACTATAGCTGACATTAGTTTAATTTTCTGTGTTTCTATTTGACACTGATGTCTGGAAGAATTCAGAACAGCTCTCTCACAAAAGAACGTGAGTGCAGACATCAGAAACCCATCCTAACTCAGATGCAAACACAGATTACATCACTGCTCAGCCATGATCCCACTTGGGATTATCCTTTCACAGCAACCCTTTGGATAGGGCACAGCTGACTGCAAAAAGACGCAGACAACGCGAAACCAAAGGTTTGCAGAGCTGCGAGTTGGGAGCAGCACGGGTGTTCTGGGCCGGGAGGAGCAGCGCGGTCCCGGTGCATTCCCGGGGCATTCCCGGTACGACCCCGGCGTGATCCCAGCGCATTCCCGGTACAATCCCGGTGCATTCCCAGGGCATTCCCGGTACGATCCTGGTACAATCCCGGAGCAAACCCGGAGCAAACCCGGAGCGAACCCGGGGCGATCCCGGCGCAATCCCAGCACAATCCCGGCGCAATCCCGGCGCAATCCCGGCGCATTCCCGGCGCAATCCCGGCGCAATCCCGCCACAATCCCGGCGCAATCCCGGCGCATTCCCGG
>VZRV01009245.1:394-12691 GCA_013398115.1 Falcunculus frontatus | reverse complement strand
CGACCACCCCCGCCGCATTCCCGCGACCACCCCGCCCCATTCCCGGTACAACCCCGGCGCATTCCCGGTACAATCCCGGCGCATTCCCGGTACAACCCCGGCGCATTCCCAGGGACAAAGCGGGGCCGTACCTCTTCACCACCCAGTTTCCCTGCACCAGCAGCGCCACCTGCTGCACGCAGCGCAGCACTGCCGTGGGGTCGGTGCCCGAGCCCAGCAGACTCATCAGGTTGGCGAACGGCATCACCTTCACTGCAAGGCAAACACAGCGTCACACACACGCCACTTACACAGCCGGCAGCCGGGATTCAGGGTGTTCACGGGCAGGGATTTGTCTTGGGAAAAGAAATAAAGCCTAAGTTTTACTCGGTCACACCCTGTGCTATAGGTATTGTCTGTTCTAAAAGTATCTGCGGGTGTTGCAGCAGAGTTGACTGGCGGAAGTGGTCACAGATTAATGTATTAGACAAATAATAGTTTTTTTAAAATCTATGCCTTTGGCAATATCTGTAAGCAGAGATACTTGACAAGGCAGGACGCTCCTGAGGAAGAATCCTCAGGATTTGCTCTCATCAGAGAGTAACGCTGAAGAGACAAAATAAAATTCCTAGGTGACACTCATGAAGCGTGTATCATTAAAAACTTTCCAGAAAATGCCAAAGTGCAGGCTGTACATGCTCAGACCCAACACTCCAGGAGATACCCACTGAAATAAGTGTATCCAAAAAGCTACCATCAAATTAGAAATTTTTCTAAGAGTAAATTGATGGCAAGTGTATCAGCAGTCAGATCAGCTGTCACTGCTCTTTTTAAGGAAAGGCTTGCAATTCAGATTCTTCAGAGAAAAAGAGAGCCAGTCTGTCTAGTGGGGTGACAGAACTGGTAATACTGGGGAAGGAACCTTATCTGAGGCAACTGGAAGTCACAAAGTGAAGTGCAAATGTATTACAAAAGCTACAAACCGTTTTTCATCAGGATCTTGATCTGATCAGCAAGAGGTAAAGTTCTCAGCTGGGCCATAGAAAGCACATTGCTTGGAGCCATTGGTTTGTCACTGCAGATAAACAAACAGATTTGCAGCCCATGAAAAAGAGCATCCAGCCAATGTGGACTTTGAACATTATGTACAAGCACTTACTTCTCTTCCTCTACGCTTGGAGGCATCAGCATCATTAAATATTCACTAAAAGAAAAGAAAACACATCCTTTAAAAAGCTCGTCTTGGGACTTCCCAGGTTTAAGTACAGTAATTTCTCACTTAAAGTAAACCTGCTTGTGTAAATCTACTTAACAAACAGCAACCTGAAAAGAGCTCTCCCTTCCACTCCCATCTCCTCTGTAAATTCAGAACTAGTAAAAGCTACTGACATTCATCTGCCCAAAGAGAGGGTATGAAGTAAATGTGAGCCAGAATCCCAGCTCTTTTGTACAGCAGAGGTGTCCAAACAGAGGATCTGCACGAGGAAATACATTAAACACAGGTGCTCTCACAGCAGTCAGCGGGGTCATGTGAAGCCCCACAGACAGAATCACGCCAGCAACAAGCAAAAACTCTGTCCCATCCATGAAATTACCAGTGTCTGTGAGAAAGAATCTGATCCAAAAGACTCCTCAGAACACCTACCATTGATCCACTGATGTTAAATGTTACGAAAAACATGCCCACACCATTAACCAGAGCCAGACTCTGCCACTTCACTGTTACTTGGGCCGTGGTTATATCAGGTGATAGGGAAGCACTGACTGCATTGTGGAAGGCTCCTGTAGAGCTGCAGTCACCAAGAAACAGACACAAACACCTTTCGAGTAGTTTCAGTTGTCCCCACAAATCACAAAAGGAAGATTTATAAGATTTGCTAACAATAGAAGTCATTGGCTTCAGAGTATTAATTTATATTAACCACAAGAAGCTTTTGTTTCAATTTTCCTTTGCAGTATTCACAGTCCAAATAATGTAGGGTTGTGATAATGTACAAGAAGCTACAACCCTGAGTAAAAACAAGAGGTTTTAATCTCAAGAGTATAAGGAAACAAAGAAAGCAACCTCAATAAGATGAAAGCTAGTTTGTTTCTGTATTTTTTTTTAACCAATTCAACTTTTATCATGAATAGGATTTTCAAAGAGCAGATTTTTAAAGAACATACCTGCTCATTACTCTGAAAACAATCCCAACTAATTAATGCCATTTCTGTAGGAAACCACCAAACCATTACCTGGGAGATTTAATTAATTCCGTGTTTTCAGCAAGGCCATGACCTTGACTAAACAAATACTGGCGCTCGTGTTCAGAACGGCTATCCTGGAGACAGGGAAAACACAGGAGTCATTATCACATACTGAAACTGCACAAAATACCAGAGAGAGCTGGATTTCTCATTCCAAACTATGACCACCCTGTCATTACTGCACCACTCAAGTGTTCCACCTCGCTAACTGATGTTCTGCTTTCACTTCCTTGTACGATGCTCGTGTGATGTGGGAACATTTCCCTTGCTACGCCTTTGAAACCTCCTGACAGACATGCACAAGGCAGCCAAACAGGATTGCTCACACTTGACTGAATGGGTTTCCCAAGTCCTTCACAAAGTCCAGCTCATAATCCAAGACCTGAGTGATTCTTACATTCAGATCCCTCTTTATGTTTGTCCAGCTCTCAGTTTTTAAAGTGTGGAGACCCCAAAGCATTGTCCAGCAGAGGAGATTCAGAGCACTGCAGGGTGTGTTGCAGCCTACAGACCTCTTCATTATCTTTTGATGATCCCCTGATTCCCATGGGCCTGCATTTAAAAACAATTCTAGACTTGGCTGAGCCTTCAGGCCCAGGCAGCCTCCTCAGCAGCCAGCACACACCTACCTTCAAGCCATAATAATGTAGGTGAACCCAGTGCTCTTCTGCTTGTCTCTTCTGCAGGAACTCATAGGACTGGACACGTCGCTGTCGAGCTTGTTCAGTCTCAGGGCGGGAGAATCGGACCTACAAGATTTGGGCATCATTTAATATAGCCCCAAAACCCTTGGAACAACCCCACCTGCATCACTGATTTGGTGTATCAGTAACAAGATAAGGGCCTTAGCTCCAATGAATCACCCCTTGCTCTCAGTGCCATCTTTATGCCTGTGCAACAAGGGTGAGTCCACCTGGCCTCCCCCTCCCAAGCCCAGGGCCAGCAGGACTGGCTGAGGTTTTCTGTCCTTTCATTTGGCTCTGAACTCTCAAGCTTTCTTGTGAACTGTTGCCTGAACCAGCATAAAAAGGAAAATGTGGACATACAGTAATTTGCTTAACATCATCTTCAGCTTCATCCTGGGATGAATCACCACCTGCCAGAAAATACAGAAATAAACACACCACTGCAGTGAAAGAGCCAAAGCCAGTCTGGGGGCCCATGCAGGAAGGAAGCACACTGAGAACTCCATATCCATGGCTTCAGTGCCAGCCTGCCAAACTGTGCCATCTATGACAGCACCACACTGCTCCTGTGGTAGGACACCCTGCTGCCAGGACCTTTCCAGTGGCAGTGGTGACACCGTCCCCACCAGTACCCTTTGTCACCACCCAGCACCTCTGCCAATCCCCCACACTGTGCTCACAAAAGCATTTAGATAAAAAACCCCAAGATCAGTGAAACAATCTGAGAAATGGCCTAATAATGACTGTGTTGTTAGAATAAACACCTTCAGAACAGAATGACTCTTATCAGTCATATTACAGAGAGAACTTGTATCTCACCTCCCCAGAGAAAACCCAGCTGTGGACATTTTACCTTCATTAGCAGCTTCTCTTTCTCGGTGCTTTGCATCAGCCTTGTCCAAGTAGGTGAAGCTTGGCCTCAGCTGAAGAATTCCATGTAGTGGAGTCAAGTGAAGTTCACCTGAAAAAGAGAATTAATGTTGGTTAAAATTGATTTTTTTCCACTGCACAAGGACACAACTTTTCATTATCTCCCTGTCTCTGTAAAGCCACAGCTTCAATTGAGCATAAATATTTAATATAGCAAAACGTAGAAAAGGATTGAAGTGAAAAATTCATCCAGGCTCAGGATTTCAAGGGAATATGAAAGACCAAGACCTGTTTCTGTTATTTTGCCTTTTGTGTTGAAAACAGATCTTGCAGAGAGCCACATTCTGGCTCAGGCCTGATCCATAGTCCAGAAAACCCCAAGTAAAATAGTCATCACTGAAAACAATCTACGTATTATCATCTCAAATGACCACCAGACCAAAACTCTGTGATGGCCTGGGCAGTCAAGAGAGGGACAAAAAGTGCTCAACAAGAAAATGAGACAGACAAAATTAGATTAAGAAAGCAATATAAATAATAATGATATATTCATGCTACAAGTGTGTATTATTTCAGGCCACCATGAACTGTTAAGATTCTGGAGGCATCTACAAACCCAGGGTGTTTTTATACGATATTTACAATTTTGCTAGACTTACTCAAGGACTCTTGGGACAATGATAAGGGAAAATTTTCCTTTCTTTAGAGACCCATCAGTCAATTAAAACCTAGGCTGATAGAAAAGATGAAATAGGTCTTAATCTCAACACTGAAACGAGTAGGTTTCACTGATGTGAGGGTTAAGCAAAAGAAACTCACCTTTTTTATAAACAGCAGCTGCATAGCGGGAAACATTACTGGCAGCTTGGGAAGAACAGAAAGTTTGCTTGTCCATCAGCTTCCTGCAGACAGAGGAGGGCAGTGAGATGGCATTCCACAGGCAATGTGGCAGGCAGGTGCTAAAGGTCTGAAACCATCAATTCTCAAAATGGACTCTCAATAACTGCAGCAAATAAATATCCATCACTTCTGTCTGCAAATCCAAATTCATGATGCACCACAAAAAATGCAGGTTACTCCCAAGAAGACTTGCTATAGAACAGTGTCCAAAGGAGCCCCCTGTGACTGTACAGCCACTGGTGGACATAGAGATAGCTGTGCTCACCACAAAAAGGAAAGGAAGGCAAAGAGGACACCTACGAGGAATAGGTGCTTGTTTCATCTGTACAGGTCCCATCCACATTGAGAGCGATCTGTTCTCCCTTGCTGCGACAGTAGTTAGGGTTCAAAGTATCAATGGCCATTTCAAGTTCAACCTAAAGAATATCAGAGGAAAGACAGCTAACTATCAGGGCACAACCCCAAACATATCAATTAAAACCCAAGCCCACACTTTCTAACATTTCCACGGGTTTACAGCAAATTTAAGTACGTAAAGCAGCATCATTCAAATCCACAGGGCAAATCTCCCACACAGAGATGAGCAGCACATAGATGGGTTTGGTACAGTGAGGTCATTTAAACAACAAGCTGGAGATATACAAACTCCTGTGTAAATGAATGGGATCAGAAAAAGCAGAGTTCTTTAGGCAGCCCTGAAATACAACTTCACTTTGTTGGATATCTCCCACTACATTATCAGTCTAATTTACTTATCAGAATAGACCAGGTGCACAAGCAACCTCCTTCAAGCCTCCCCAGCACCAAGGAACCATTCACAATCTCTCTCAAGATGTATTTCCTTCTGGTTTGGCTGCCAAGAATACCAAGTAACTCTTTCCTTTTCAGAAGCAAAGGCCTTGATTCTGCTAATTCGAGACCGCAGCGCTTAGCACTGACTTTGGTTACTCCTGACTTTCACCTGTCAGAGCACTGTAACAAGCTCCAAGCCTTCAGTTCCCCCACATAAACGTTAAACTTCAAACAAATGTCCAAAAATAAGCATTCTCCTGCATAATATTTCTATTTATATACTATGACAATACAGTACTTATTCTTCTTCAGGGTGTGCCAAAGCCCTTATAAATTTGTGTATCACAGCTACTGTCTTATTTTTTCTTCCCCTTTATGTTATTCATAAACTGAACTAGTTTCAAGTCCCTGGATGAGACAGCATATTTACAAAGGTCTGCACAGGGCTTACAGTGCAAATGTTTGCTGATTTGAATAAAAGACTTCCTGAACACAACAGGCATCCTAACTCCAAAGTTCACTGAAGCACTTCCCTTAACCATTTCCCAGAACCAAATTCTAGTAACACAGACATCTACTGCTGCAGTTTTTAAATAAGGCAGTGTAAAATAATAGGCAGAGTGTTGGGATACATTTGCAAGCAAGAGCAATGATTCTGGCTTTGGCTATACTTTACCTGTACAGCCCCAGTGATTTCAGAAGGACTCCTGATGATTCACTGCCAGGCAAGAGAGAAATCAAGACCTGCACTGACACTGAAAGACAGAGGATGGCTCCAAGGCTCAATCCTTCCTCAACCCTCCTCTGAATACTGGAAAGACCTTTTAAATCAAGCTGAATTCACACAAGCATCCACAGACTGAATTAGCATTAGTAACTACATTTCCCTGAGTGATTCTGTTTTCTATTAAAATATTGGCTTTCCCACCATGATTTATAAACTACTTTTATTCTAAACTCTGCCTTACAGACAAAATAAAAGACTCCTCATACCTTCAAGCACAGAGATCTGGTCCTGCAAGTTGCTGCATGGTTAGAACAGCTCAACAGCACAATGTGCTTTTCTTAAGTACGTTCTGCACATCATAAACAACTTTTACAAACTGGACTCAAATGATGACCAACCTTTTGCTGCTTTGGTTTTATCTTCGCTGATAAATGCGTAACATCATCGTAGGTCATGGAAGCTGGGCGAATGGGATACTGGAAAAAAGATCATTTCATACAGCCCTCTTCTTTTAAAGATCAAAGAATTTCACAGAAATTAACTCAATTTCCCCTGTCCCCTCACATGCAGATCCACTTGCCAGATCTCAGAGACAAGACACCAAGAAAAGAAATTAATTGACTGATTTGTGAGTCATCAGGGGATTTGGGAGCATGACCTAGAAAGTGTGTTGTTTTCCTCCCAGCCCTCTGCTTTTGTCACTTCACAACCCCATTTCTCCCCCTCACACACCACAATAACCTGTAACACAGGAAAATAGCCCCACACAGGAGTCCAGCAGAAAAAGAAAACCTTATCCCTCAGCATTAACTCTCTGTAGAGTCATTAGAAGTAAAATATCTGTGGTTTTATAAAAGTAAGTGCTGGCTTAGAGAGTACAGGCCACGTGTTGCTGATCAGGAGGGCAGACCCAGGTTTAGCCACGTGGGTCTCTCTTCTGAGCCCCTTGGGAATGCTGAGAGGACAGTGTGGAATCCCAGGGAAATCTCCCAGCCACAGCAGCATCCTGCTGGAGCAGCCAAGTCTCCAGCACATCCACAGGTCCCATCACCAAACATCCTCACTCCTGACTCCAAACTGAGACCCAAACAGGTTCTCTGTATCCAAGACCTTGGCAGACTGAAGCATTAAGGAAAGCTATGCTCTTTGCATTTATTTTAAACAAACTATCACTGCATAAAAGTTAACTGAAATACCTGAAACAGATAGAGCTTCTCCAGTAGACTTCTGGCCAGGAACACGTCAATCTAAAAAGCAAAACACAACTTTCATCAGATGCCAGCTGTAATAAAAGTATAACCCTTAGAGCTCAAATACTGACAACATTAGCTTTTCATTATGAACTCTAATATAAAACAGATTCGTGACTCTCCTGTCAAAAGTTTCCTCTCTGCTGACTTTGACACGAAATTCTGCAGTTGGCCTTTTTAAAAACCAAACCTAAAAACCCCACTATGAAGAACGGCAGACAGTGGCTCTAGCTGTGCTTTTCCTCTCTAAAGAAACTTGGCAAACAAATGTGAAAGAGGAATTTTTTTCCTCCAAGGAACTGAAGCAAATCTGTTACCACAATTATAGAAAGAGGAGGAAGTTCTCACTTGGACAGCACAACTGAAAGGTAAGTTTGTTATTGGTATTTTGGCATAAAATCTTTCAAAAATAGACAAGAGACACCCACATCCTCAATCTGGTTCAATACTTGCATTTGGCCATCAGAACTGAAAACACACAGATGTTTCATGAATACAACATAAGGAAGCTGCCATTTTAGATACATTCCTGACAATTGCCACTCCTTTTCTCAAGGCTTTTCACCTTCTATGGACTTGTCCTTCCTTGCACTTCTGGTGTGTAAACTCAGATATCAAGTGACAAGACACTGTGGGTACTTCTTGAGGCACAGCAGTCCTTTAAAGAAGTGCAGACTCAGAACACAGCTCCTCACTTCAGCAGAAGGCACGAACACTGCAGCTTCATGTTTAACAGATATTAACTCATCAAAGTCATCCCAATTTTTTTCAGCTGCCAGAAACATGCAATGGAGTTCACTGGAAGCTCACAGTGGTAGAAGCAAATTCCTCACCTTCTCTTCTGCCATGGACAGATTACAAAGGGTGAAAAACCTGAGCTGTATCTGCCAACATGGACAAGACTATTGTGACAAAAAGATATCATGAGCCATGTATGTGGCCCACACAATGTAATTCTTTGTACAGAGCCAGCCATTGGGTATAAGACAAGCACTGATGTTGATGACACATTGTTTCAGCAGTGTAAGAACACTGGGAACCGTAGTAATAAAAATAATAAAAAATTCTCATGTACAATCACTGCTGCCACAACTGCACTTTTACCTCTTGTATAATTGGATCATCTTCTTCATTTGCCATGCTAGGATAAAACAAAGCTTTTTCTTGGCTTATTCCTTGGCACAACCTGAAAGAAAACAGGAATGTCATATGAATTATTTCATCTGTGTCACATACCACATGCAGCCTAGAGTATTGTTCAAGTTAACTTGGTTCCTTTCAGTGATTATCTGTTTAGTTTGTATGTTGAAGGAACGGATGTGTTTGCATGAACAGATCCCTAATACTCAACAATCTTGATTGAAGGCCACAAAATTATAGAGACAAGTGAATGTCCCCAAAACCAGGTAAACTGCTCTAACTTCTGTGGAAGCTGCAATTATTAAGAAAGCCCTGAACCAGCGCCCTAGGGAGGGAAAGGCAGCCTTTTACACTTGCATAAAGTGTATCTTTTATACACTGTGTAACAGTAGCACGCAGGTAGCAGCTGTTTGCCAGCCACAACTGGCCCTGCAGCACCACAGTCTCGGATATTCCATCTGGGAATACCCTGACTTTGATTTCACATCCCTGACACACTGCAGCCTTGCCTCCTGACCTGCCACGCTTCAGACTGTGCTGCTAAATGAGAGCTCCAGAACACACTCCTCAGCCTTTCCAGGAGTCCTCCAAAACCAGCAGAACAGCAGATTTTCCTTTGTAACAACACCAATGAAAATAAGACTCTGATATGAACTGAGGACTGGATACTCTGCAACAAAAGTTCATTATGTTCAATCCAGTGCTGGAGTCAGTGTCACGCCTGGTTCAGACCTCTGAATAAAAAATGATCTCTCAGCTAAAGCAACAATAGTTTTTTCCCTGGCGAAATCAAACAAAAGGATTTACAAATTATTTGGGATGCCACTGCAATAATGTTAAGACACTGTTAATCAGCCAATACTGATAGAGATAGGCATAAAAAAATAATACCTTTCACAAACTGACCAAGGAAAGTTTTAGAAACAAAGATGATCAGGCAAAGAAACAAGATCTATGTTCAGGAACTCTCCCTCACTGTCCTTACTCCTGGAGGACAGCTTGCTTCTTTGCTGGACCTCCCATGGAAGAAGAGAAAGAAGCAGCATCCAGGATCAGCTGGGAACTGAGCAGTTGGGAAAGAAGGAACCCAGCATCCACGTTACATCCAGGACAATGGCATCTTTTTCAAATACTCAAGCCACCACATAATTTAGGCAGCTCGGTATATTTCAGCTGACATGCAGGCTTCTCAAATATCACACTAATGTACACACAGCTATCTAAGAAACCTTTCAGAGAGGCTGGAAATTCTGAATGCGAGTGTTATTAACATCCATTCAGGCTTGCACTGTTTCTGCCATTCCACCCAGAAATATGACTCCATATTTTTCACTTACAGACTCTCTGCTACCAAAAAAGTGCCCGTCCCAGTACTGAGCTGGCATTTTCCATTTCTTCACGCACCAGCATATGCCAGGGTCTTTCTGCCATACATATATATTTGAAAATTTATGACGTAGTATTTCAGATTCCTATCTGAAATAATTTTGTAGAAATGCAAAACACCTTCACAGCAAAAAGCCAGGACCTTAACCACAGGCTGGGCTGGGAGCAAAACCCTGAGTATGTGATATGTGACTGACAGCAGTGTTTTCTGCAATCAGGCACCCAATTCTTCCCACAAACACACACAAATATGTTTTAAAGAAATGAGATTTGTCAGTCCCATTTTTGCTTTCCCCACTCACGTCCCCTGGGTGTCCCAACACCTGAGAGCTCTGCACGACACAGAACTACTGCAGTTTGCACTCAGCTGAGCATGGGAGGGTGCCCAAGATGTGTGAGGACATGTGGGAACACCCAAAAGGTGGGACACTTGAGTCCAAACCCTCCCTCCTCACACCCCTGAGAGAACTGGGAACAACCCTTCACTTCCTGACAGCCTGCATGCCAAGTATCTGCTAGGCTTGTTCTCTCTCTTCTGAGAAAGTTATTTCACTTTTGAGAGGAGAAATCAAGATTTCCTGGGCTAAGGAGGGATAGAGAAACTCAGCCTGAAGGACCTGGTCTCTGGTCCCTCACTGGTCCCTCCCACAATGCAATTATACACAAAATCTCTTTGTGAATCCACCTGTCACCACTCAGGGAAATTGCTGTATTACAGAAACTACATTTTCTTCTTAGTCCTGTAAAGACAAAGCAAGACTACAGATCCTTTTACTGGAAAGTGAGACTGACACGTCTATAAATAGGAAGCAGTGTGTCCCAGCACAACTTATAATACTCATGCAACTGGAAGAAATCCTCTGAATCAGAATGAAGGCATGCAGACACAATCCTATGTCTGATACATACACATATATAGAGTGGTGTTAATTTCCACATTTCTCATCTACATATGTTTATGATACCACAAGAGTTACAGGATAGAATCAAACACTAAGAGACAGCAAATATGGTCAGCAGGATCAAACTTCTTTTGGTAGAAGTGTTTTCTTTTAAGAGGGACTTTCCTTTAAGATGCAAATCAAAGTGTACTGTGAGTTATTAGTGTGAATTGTTAAACTTTAGAACAGCTCACAGGAGGGCAAGAGGTATACAAACTCTCATTTCTCCTGCAAAGTGACCAATGCAAGGACCAATCCATGAAACTGCTCATTAGCTGCCTGTAACAGCAACAATTTCGAACCAATGAAGAAAAATGGTTGTGGTTAAAGAACTGTAAAAATCAAGTGATGAAGTGACTGAATCCTGCATCTAACTCAGAGTTCAGAAGGGCATTTGAGTGTTAGAGATTTAATTTAATTTCATTACCAAAGAGTTGAATATAACTGTAGAAGGTAAATTGCAAATCTGCACATCATTTGACACACAAACTTCTAGTCAGGCCTGCAAGAAATGCTCCAGCATTTCTTTCTTACCTAAATTTGTCAGTAATAATGGACCCCCAAAGTGCTAACACTGAAACCTGAAATATTCTGCATACAATCATGCAGCACCAAGGAAAGGCCAAGAATTCCTCCTGCATCAGTGCCTGAAAGTATAAATGCTGAAACAGCAACGTGGGAAAAGTGCCATCTCCTGAATCACTACCACAACTAACTCTGGCACCCGGACTCCTCTGGAAGGGGCTCTCAGCAACCCTCTCGCTCAGGGTACACATTAAAATGGAAGCTGCAAAAAGAACCTGAAGCACCTTCCATACATTTATGATAATTATCACTTTGACCCAATTACTTGCTTCAGTTTCTCCTCGTCTGCAAGCAGCTTTGCACAGTCATCCTCTGGCAGCGAACCCAAGAGGGCTCCTCTGCACCAGGACCTCTCTGTGGAGGTGATGTCACTGAAGCAAACCTTTGGGGTTTAGGAGATTACGCATCAAACACAAACCTTTTTTACCACCTCAATACCTGCGTAGCGCAGGACGAGCCAGGCCTGTGCTACCAGGGGCAGGGGTCACTCCCGCCGCCGTGAGACACTCCCGGGGCAGGACGCGGTGCCCGTGCCGTGCTCCCCGCCGGACACCGCTCCGCACTCCCGGGCCCCGCTCTCTCCTGACACAGCAGCCTGGCAGCGCAAGGGAGCCCCGCGGAGAGGCCACAGCGAGCCGCACAACCCGCCCTGACCGCGGGGACGAAGCGAATCCCCCCGGGCGGGGACGGCCGGGCTGGGCTGGGCTGGGCTGCAGCCCCTCAGAGCCAGTGCCAGGCAGGGGCAGCCGCTGCACTTCGGGGCGGGTGCGCTGCGCCCTTCCCGGGCGGGAGGC
>VZRV01009225.1:0-16314 GCA_013398115.1 Falcunculus frontatus | reverse complement strand
GGGCTGGGCCACCGCAACAAGGAAGGATGAATGTAAATACAAAATACATGTCTTGGAGTAATCCTAGACTTTGTAAATCATCCATTTTGTCACCTGAAAGATCTTTTGTATGTGTTACCTCATACCTGAGGAGAGATCCAGGATCAAGATGAGACACATATATTGGAAAAAATTTCCAGAAATTTTAGCCATTTAATTATGTTTTCTGTGAGGCTGAAGAAATACTGTAGGGATTATCCCCTGCAACAGAGGGCAATTACTTAAGGCACTGAATTCCAGGCACTCCTGAGGGTTCACCAGTGTAACTTTCAGTCATGGTGCTGAGTGGTGGGTAACCAGTGCAAAACCAGTGGGCCCGTGAAATGGCCTGTCAGAAAGAGTTGCCAGAATAATAAGCATGCCCTAGCTGAATCAGAGGCTCAAAGGTCCCAGTTCCCAAATTCAGAGTGGTCATCAAGGCGTACAAATGGAATGCCTAGTAACTTCCCAAGAAAGTACAGCTAAGTTCAGAGCCAGATACCAAACCAAGAACAAACTGGGTACTGTGTTCAGATGAATGAGCTGTATTGTTGGATGTCTTTTTGTTTGGGTGGTTGGTTTTGCTTTAGTTTTACCCCTTTTTGCAAATAAAATATTTGCTAAATCGTCATTTTGTCCCATGCATGAAGCCTCTATCTCCAAAAAAAAAGCATTCCTGCTACTCCTCCCAGAAGACTATAGAGAAAGGTGTGGTTTGCAGCATATGAAGCCACAGAAACAACATCCCTAACTGTGTGTTATTGAGGGAATTGTGATGGCTTTTCACCGAATGAGAAACTTTTCAACACCTTTTGAAGGATCAGAATTGAACTTTAGTCATACAGGACCTGTGTGAAGCCAGTGATATTCTCCTGCAAATTTCTGGGGAATGATGGACTTTATTTCTAAATTTTCTTAACTTGTTCTTATAGGATTCATCTAAACTGTGAGAAATTAACATCATCTCCAAATGGATTGCTAAATTTTTTCTCCATCCCTGTTCCTTATTCACTTTCAATACTTAGAAATAATTTGGGACAATTTAAATTTCATTCAGCGACTTGATTTTCTAATGGCAAATTCCTATGCTTTGTGTGCACAACTTCCTTATTATTCTGTGCAGACCAGACCTTGTAACAGTAAAAAACAGAAGTTCCTGTAAGTGTTGATCAGGTTTCTATCTTAGGAGAGCAAACTCATGGAAATTTTTATAACTATATCAAATACTGCTTGCTTGTTCATGCTGTATTTCTCTCTCCTGGATCAGAAACCTAGAGATTCAACTCACAGGCTGCGAGCTGGCCTCCTACACGAAGCTGACATCACAGTTAATTAAAAGAAAGTCACTGTACTACTGGCATTCTTGAGATGAGGCATTAGCGTAGCACATTCTGGACAGCATACAACTCCTACAAATTATACCACAAATTGCTTGGCACAGACACAAGCTCTCATCATAAGGGAAGGTGGAAGAATGCTGTTGGGATTCCTGATGTGTGAAAACAACAAAACCCCCCATTTATTCAATCTTAAGGGATGAAAAGCACAGAAACTACATTAGTGGGTACCTAGTGGCAAGGTGTAAACTGCATCAGATTGCACCAGACAATGCTAAGAGGTAGTAGCTGCGACTAATTCCTCAACAGAAGTGGGAAGTTCTTATGCTCCTCTCTTATCTCCACTCTTCTGTAACATGATATATTCATTCATTTATTTCCCAGGATGAGGCTGAGCACAGAGGACATATTCACACTTACTCCATTATTCTGTATTTCTAGGCATTTTTTAAACATTTTTTTATCAGTTTAACAGTGATAGCAAATGGGTGAATAATACTTACTGTCTCTTCTCAGCCAAGTATTCACAGTCCAAACTCAGTTACTTTTGCAGCTGTCTGCACTCCTGTTGGTTGATGAACCCTTGATCTTTGTCATTTCTTGTTTTAGATCAGGACTTCCTGGTAAAGCTGATGTCTGTGACAAGCCTTCTTGACTCTATGATTCCCAGAAAATGCAGAGAATAGACACCCCAGTGACTATGACTCACACTTGGAAGCTACTGCGGGTCCCAGCTCAGAAGCTCTCCTCTGTTGGCTTGACTCATCAGCAGTGTAAAACAACCTATGATCTCCAAACATGGCTCATTACAGCCAAACTGAAAAGAAGAAAGAAAAGAAAATGAAGCTCACTTCTGTTTATAACCATGTTTTCACTGCAATAGTTAGAAGTATCATTTCTCTGCCATACTTTGTTGGTTTGTCTTTTTCAAAGTCATCTTATACTCTGAGCTGGATAGAGATTCTAATTTCTAAAGAGAATAAACCTATTTTTTAAATTGTTCTTAGGGTAAAAATTTAATAAAGCAGCTCATTAAATAAATTGATTCAGTTTCCTGGATATATCTCATGTTTTATCTAACATTCAGAGAAAGGTTTGATTGTCAAAGCACAGAATATTTAGGTTTTGCTCACTGTTTCTCCTAGTCAATAATTCTGTTAACATGTAAGGTATGGCGTACCCTCATATCTGTAATCATAAGAACAGACCATAGGTGCATAGGCGCAAATCATAGATGTATAAACATGCAGCTTTTTCTCAGTGGGATAGTAAAGGATGACTGGTACTTTTCCATTACAGATTAAATCCGACTGATTAGGAACATCTGTAACTCACATACAAGTTCTGTGGTGCATCCATTTAGGGCAATAGTAGATCCCTTGAACCATCTCTTAGCCAGAAACTGCAGGCACACTTCCCTGCTCTTCTGCCAACACATGCACTCCAGACACTGGAGGGCATCAGCAGTGTCCTCCCCATGTTTGTTTCTGGTGTTCAAAAAGGAAATTTGAGGCATAGCTTCTCCCAACAGGTCACAAATCTGGGCAGCTGGGATCCTCCAGATTGAGCGATGAGATCTGGAGTGACAGTCAACATTTTTCCTCAAATCCTGATGGTAGCTGAGAGCTGTTGCAGACCTTCAAGCCTGTGATGTTAGACCTCTCTGCATTTCCGGAGTTCACTCGTTGTGTGGAGTAGTTCAGGATGAGGACAATGGTCTGGAAAGGAAGGAGGGTCATATTAGAAGTTACATCATCCCAAGTCCTTAAAGCTCTAGATATCTACACTGTTCAGAGAAAGAAAAGAGAAGTCACATGTGTTTTTTTTAAAAGCACACAGAAAATTTTCTTAAATCATTGCTCCTTATTTGAAAGAAAATCAGCAAAAAGAGGTTTCATCAACGATAACGTACAAATGGCAAATGCAATGTTTTATGAGATTTACATTTTCAAAACAGACTTTTACTCTTTGGTTCATGTGAGTGAGCAAAATTACTGTTCTGCCATGCAAAATTCCTGTACTTACAGGATTTAAGAGCTAAAAATGAAACAGAGGGATGAAGAAAAGAAGAAAACAATGCATAAAAAGTTTTGCTTTAAGAAGAGGAGCACATTTGTTTGGTTTTTCCCTAGACTTCACAAGTCTAACACAGTATAAACCATCTAAAAGTCAAACTCACCCTATCAGGTAACTGGCTTTTCACTTCTCCATTTGAGTCACAACCAGATGATGAGCCCAGTCAAAAATGCCACATCTCAAACTGCTTATAATCCAATCAGAATTTCTTGACAAGTCCATTACAGCTTTCTGCAAGACACAAGGGCAGAAAGACAGTATTTCAAGCTACTTTATTTTTCTCTTCTCTGTTTCCATTTCTCTCCAATGTCTTTTGATATGCTCTCTTGGGGGGGAGGTTGGGGTTTTGGGGTGGATTTGATTTTCTCTGGTTGGTTGGTTTTGTTTGATGTTTTTGCTGTTGTAGTTGTTGTGGAGATTAACTACAATTTAAATTAATTAATTTCTACCTTTCATTTTCCCAATATCTTTCACCTAGGTGGAAATTTGGTCTCAACTTTTTGGAAACCTCTAAAAGATCATTTAACGGGTATTTAGAGTACCTAGGAAACAGTGTCTACAAAAATACAAATCAGAAGCATCTGTGACTTCCAAGAAAATATTTAAAACAAAGTGTGAAATGGTATTTGCTTGTTTATAGATCAGATCCAGATAGTTCAACACAGTCCATACTCTGTGTACATTTTTATTCCCATTAAAAATTTAAAAGGCAATCTTTTAATGTCTTTGCATTAACTTAAGTTGTAGTCAGTCTGTAAAACAATCAGAGAGATGGTATTAAAAGAATATTAATAATAAAACAGACACTTTAAAAAAACTTTGCATCAACCTGAATCCACTTTATATTTCATAGAGCTTGCCTAGCTGAGAATTACTGTACTTCAGTCAAATTTCAGACTGGAGCCTTGGGTGGAAAATTCTATCTTTTCAGTGAAAAAACAAGGCTTGAGTATCCTGTTTAGTTACATTTTAAGAAGAAAATGCCACTTTGGTCCTTGATTTAACTCCTGAAATCTGCTAGTGTAGTTGTAATTTACTTCTAAGGAACACTGAGACCCAAGTATGAAACAGTCACCTGCAGAGGATCAAACAATAGCATCTAGAGGATAGAGGCTTTTTACTCTGTTAGAAATTATGGCAGAAGAAAGAGAACCTGTCATTGCTAACCTCCTGTAGTTTCAGCAGCAAGAAAGTTTCCAGAAGCAAGGCTTGACCCCAGCTAGTTGAGGATCTGAATACCAAGGTGCAGAGAGGCACATCCTTAGCAGGTTCATCTTCAGGCATGGCCACAGGTCTGCATTTACTCTTCTACCAGGGTATAGGTGAAAAATGTTAAAGATAGTTTTAGAGCCGATAGTATTACTTAGAAACATCTACTGTATCCCTTAGCTTTCCAGCTTCCTTAACTTTAGTGCTCTATTTTAATCCTACACTTGATTTGAATAGAATACAGTGACTTTTTCCATATTCTCAGTGTTTGTACTACTTATTTTGTGCCACCCAACCTTGCCAATACCACATATGCCCACGCTACTTCAAGAATACAGATAGAGCTGTACAGATACACTGATAACTTCATAGCCACTCTAAAGAAAAAATCTGGATTACTGATAGAATTTCTCTTTGTATAGCTGAAACTGCCAACTGACTTTAAACAATATTAATTTAAAGCATGTATCACTTCATGTTCTATCTTTACATTTACAGATGTCTCTGCTTTGTTCAGATTTTTAGAGACCTATTTGGTCTGTCTGCTGCTGCCAGTAATATAGGCTTATCGAACACAAGCACAGGACAGTTGTGCTCAAATACCTATAAAGCTTATTACAAACACTGAAGCAAAAATTTATCTTCAGCAATTACAGGAAATAAAGCCAAAATATCAATACTCTCCTTTCTAAGAGACTGGATGCATCTCAGTCACAGAGATCTAAGTTGCTTCTTGAGTTACAGAGGTATCTACTTCTCCAACTATACATGCAAGTATACCTTAAGTAAGTTTTGGGCCAAATGGTCTTTAAGGAATTCTTACAACTAAGATCTTCCTTAAGGGCTTCGCTGAAATTACTTATCATGTTTGTAGTAACACATTGCCTCAGGCCTGTGGAAATTGAATACACACAGATACTGCCTTCAATAAACACAGATTTATATCCTTCTTTTCTTGTAATAGCTTTAAAAAGCAATAGGAACTAAGCACATAGTTTTAAAACAATTGGACATTCTCCAGCCCACCCAGGGCGGCTCCTGTTTTACAGCAAAAATACTACTGAGTACTCAGACTAGAAGCCAGTTGTAAATTGGTTTCTTGTCTTCTTTCACATCTGATATCATGTTTACTACAGAAGCTTGAGTTGAAGGTAGGTACAAAGCTCTGGAATGAGCCAAGCATTCTCCACAACACAAAGGAAAAAAATCTCTTGTCCCCTGAGTATGGTTAGGACCTCTTCATCTTCTCTGGATGAAGAGAGAGGCCCTTTGTCTTCAGGGAACTTTCTATAGTAATCTTATCTTCTGCTCCAGCACAATCTGTTGAATTTGCACAGTCCATAGACTAAAGACCAGACAGAGTAACAGGCAGCAGAGACAATTCTAAAAAAAAATCTCACTTCATATTATTCCACACTGCCATAACTGTTTGCACTGGACTGGGTGTCGAGGAGCACCGGACACATGGCTGGGTTCTCACTGGTGCCGCCTCTGCCTCTGCCAGCCCCACCGTGCGGCCGTGCTGCTGGCTCACCTTGCTGTGTGCAGCCCCCAGACCTCGCTGGCTACTGCAACATGGGGCCTCTTCTGGACAAGGCTGAGGACACAGACAGGTAAAAACACAGAGCTTGGAGGAAGTACAAGCTCCGGGATTCAGCCTTATGGATGAAGAAAAAGAAAAGATACCGTGACTTTGTTTATCAGAGGCAGCAGCTGCCTCTTCAGTGACTTTAACTTCTTGATGCTGGCTGCAAGGAGTGATACATAAACTTTGGAGTGAGCCTCTGGGCTGTGTACCTAGAATACAGGAACTTTGAGAAGTCAGTGATGAGCAGCTGTGTTAGCATGACAAGAACTTTGGTGTCTACATTTAATATCCACCACTAATAGCAGTATTGCAGAAAATATTTGTACCTTATTTCACACTTGTTTATTTTCAGAGACCAACAATGAAAGAGGTGCCAGGCTATCTTCAGATCAGAGGGTAACAAGCTGGAAAGGAGAAGCAGGGTCCTAGAAAATCCCCTCCATAAAAATAAAATGTTGAACATTAGTATGTATGGTTTACAAAGTGCGACAGATCAAAAGATATGCAGTAATCTGTGATGACCTCTTTCTCCATCTCCCCACTGAATGCTATTAATTGCACAGCCAGCTATCACAAGGCACTCTAAGAAAGGTTTGACAGATAAAGTGACAGATGCTTTTCCAGGTACCTGCTATGTCAGGAATTGCTAAACACTTAGTTGCACACCACATGCAATTGCATAAGCCATTTTAGCTTTAGGGAAAGAAAAAAAAAATGATGCCCTGCAATCCTTAAAATACTGGACTTAAATTACAAACCAAGTCAGAGATAAAGGGTCTTGAAAGGGAGTTTAAAACAACGAAGAAATTGTAAATTCAACAATGAAGGTTGAATCTCCCAGAGAGGAAACATAAACTTTCTTCCGATTTCAAATGCAGAGTTTTCCTCCAGAGCACCTCTGTCCTCTACTTCTCCTTGGGGTTCATCTGGCTTTCTTCAGACTCTGTGTGTTCTCAGATCCCTCACTTTTCCTCACGCTGAAGGGAACAGCAGGGTCTGCCCAATATACCACCTCTTCCGTGCACTTTTTAGACTGGCTTGACTTACAGGCTGATGCCAGTAGGTAATATCAACATGGGAGCCAGTCCTAGGCACTTTAATGGGTCAGAAAAGGAACTCACATCACCTCTGGATCCAAGGAGAAAGAGAATGTATTTTCATAGATACAGAAATATTTGGGGATCAGTAAATGACACAATCACACTTAGGAAAAAAGAGTAGAGGTTCCATTTTACAGCCTTTGAACAAAACAGAAACATATGTACAAATACAATATCACAGAACTAGAACTTTTTAAAGTTGGATGTGGTTTAAGTGTTGTGTGTATGTATGTATTTTTAAATCCATATTTTTACCATTCCTGATAGCCAAGAAAATTTGAAAAGTATAAGATATTGTTGAAGGACACTTTTCCTCTGAGTCATCCTTTTCTCCCATACTGAATGTCAAACACTTATGGGCTGTGATGCAATAGGCACAGGATTTGTTAGTGGGCTATCTAAACAAATACACTCCTCTTACTCCTGGTCTCCTTCAGATCACTTCTTTCATGCTGTTGCTGAGACACAGAGCCACTTTACATCAAGGGCCTCCCATAGGTGAGGTGAGATTAGGTAGGCTTGCAGAGAGGAAGTCACAAACTCTTGGGGATTAATCCAGCACTATTGCCACTTAAATGGGAGAACTTCAGGACACAGTGTAGTTGCAAGTCACCTTTCAAGAGTCATATTCTTCATTTATGGAGGGAAAAGAGAGAGACATTCATACAAAAATTTATACTGGTAAAATGCAAAAAAAACCAACTGAAAGCCTGGCTGATCTTTTCCTGGACTGCATTACATGTCGCTATTTATATGAGGATTGGAGATTTTATCTGCATCTTACATCCGTAAGAATTTCCAGGAGAGTTTTTAGAACACAGTTTTTGTGCTGGTAAAAAAAAAAAAAAAAAAGTTTATAATTAAAACAAGCTATATTTATACCTAAAGATGAAGAAGAGTACAGCTTTTGGGTTTGTGCATAAAAGACTTAGAAAATGGCAGGAGAAAAATATTTGCAGGCATGTGATAGCAATGCAATTGCAATTATATAACAAGCATGCAAACTCAAGAAAGAAAAGTTCGAGTTTTCTTCATCAGAATAAATAGATGAGTGTGGCTGAAACTGTCTTTCTAAGCACAAAGCACACGTACACAAGATCCGTAAGGCAGTAGTTCAATGGAAAAGAGCCTTTGATGTTTCTAGATACCAGCTTTCATTTAGAGTTATTAAAAAACTCTAGTCTAGTAAAACCCTCAGTATTTGTTTACTAATTTTTACTAATTCTAGCACATTCCAAGTGGTTTTGATAGGTGTTTTATATATTACAGTGCATTGGGTTTGCACAGTCAGGTTTTAGGTGCTACAAGAATGGCTTCTGTGAGAAGATGCTGGAAGCTTCCACCATGCCCTGCAGAGGCAATCCCTGGTGGCTCCAAGATGGATGTGCTGCTGGCCAAGACTGGGCCAATCAGAGATGGTGATAACACCTCTGGGATAACAGATTTAAGAAGGGGGGGGGGGGGGGGGGCGGGGGGGGGGGGGTGGGGNGCCAGGGGGAAGTGATTGTGCAGGGGTAACTGCAGGCAGAGCAGAGAGGGGTGAGAACATGTGAGAGGAACAACCCTGCAGACACCAAGGTCAGTGCAGAAGGAGGGGGAGGAGCTGCTCCAGGCACCGGAGCTGAGATTCCCCTGCAGCCCAAGGTGCAGCCCATGGTGAAGCAGCTGTGCCCCTGCAGCCCATGAAGGTCCACAAGGATGCAGAGATCCACCTGCAGCCCATGAAGGAGCCCCATGCTGGAGGAGGTGGATGCCTGAGAGAAAGCTGGGGGAGACCTGTGCTGAAACTGGCTCTTGGCTGGGTCCTGCACACCTGTGGAGGGAGGAGCCCACACTGGAGCAGGTTTCCTGGAAAGACTTGTAGTCTTGTGGGGAACCCACAATGGAGTAGGCTGCATCTAAAGGTTTACACTCCATGGAAGAATGACTCACATTGGAGCCGTTTATGGAGGACTGTTGCCCATGGGACGGACTCATGCTAGAGAAGTTAGTGGAAAACTGTCTCCTGTGGGAGAGACCCCACGCTGGAGCAGAAGGACTCCTCTCCCTGAGCAGCAGCAGAAAGAACTTGTGATGAACAGATTGTAACCCCCTTTCCCTGTCTCCCTGCACCATTGTGAGGGAGCGGGTAGTGTTGCCTGGAATCAGAAGAAAAACTTTTCCAAACTATATTAAAGTAGTAGTATAAAAAGCAGATCTTTAATGAAAGCTTTCAGGTGCACAAAACATAGGTGTGCACATGTGTGGTACAGGATTTCTACAGTTTTTATAAGGTTAATTTATTAGTATATCTAGCAGGTACATGCTGTGAGAGACCAGTTGCCCCCGCAACCCACCCTTGGGTCAGCCTCTTGGAGTTGCTCCAGGGGCTTCTTTTCCCTATTTCTTCTTATGTCTCTTAAGTTCTAGTGCAAAACAGAGTGTCCTGGTTAGAAATGCTTTTCTTGAAAATAAGACTAAACAGAATTTCAAGAATGTGACATAGCTACTGTTCTAAAGTGTGAAAAAGGGTAATAAGGTGCTAGAGCCTATAAAACTAGGTATTAAAAAGCTACAAATGTATGAAAAATATATAAAACCAAAAAATATTTAGGCATCAGTAAAGCTTGGGAAAGAGGGAGGAGAGGGGGAAAGGTGTTTTTAAGATTTATTTTACTTCTAATTATCCTGCTCTGATTTTGTTAGCAGTAAATTCAATTGATTTCCATAAGCTGAATCTGTTTTGCCCATGACAGTATTTGATGAGCAATCTCTCCTGGTCCTTATCTCATCTCATGAACCCTTCATATTTTCTCTTCCCTCTCTGGTTGCAAAGAGGAGTGATAAAGTGGCTTGAGTGAGTGTCTGGCATCCAGCCAAGGTCAACTCCCTACACACTCTGAACAACTGTTTTCTTCTCATTTGCTCTCTTCTTGATTTTGCTAGTAAATCCAAGACAAACTGTAGGATCTTAAAAACATAGGTAGAACTTTACAGCAGGAGGCATTTGTACTGAAATTTAATCTCTTATTAGATTCTAGGAGCCTTTCTATTTGCTGTATAAAAAACCTCCAAAAAACAACACCAAACAAAAAACCCTGTGAAGGAATCGAATTATGACAGAAGCCTTAAGACTTACATGACAATCTTGGAAGAGAATGAACTTGGCATAAATCTTTTCACTTCAATAAATCTGTTCTGGAAGTCAATGAAATTTCCAAGTTCTAAACCAATGCAAAACCTTACCTTTCTTATAGCTTGACCCTTCCCCTCTGTGCTTTTTTGCTTTTTCCCTCTCCATCCCACATTTCAGTTATGTCTTTTTCATTTCCTTTGGACAGCACCACTTCAGAGATGGGAGAATTTTATTCCTGCAACTTCACATCTTAGGGCCCTGATTTAGACTGGGACCTTTGACTACCACAGCAAAACAACACCAAGCTAGAAATACACCTTTTTTCCTCAAAAATCTTTTCAAATGGGACTACCAAATGATATATGAAGAAATGTAGTCCTACACATGCTAGTAGCCATTCTCTCACATACAAAACACGCCAAAGCCACAGATCTGATATGCCAGTAACACCGATTCATCCATCTGAATTTCTCTTCTCCCATTCCCTGAATATTTCTAGTGTGATCCATCATTTTTCAGATTGAGAACCCTTCATATCTTATGTTACATACCAATTAATGCAATGTCTTGAGATGAAATCTGAGAAGATAAAATATTAGATGCACAAGCAGGCACATTTCTAATAAAGTACCAAGCTTTCTGTAATGGAAACTTATTTTTAGGAAGTTAATAAAGAGATTCATCTTCCAGACCAGAGGCAGTAGGAAAATTAACAATTGTTTAATCATGCAGATCAGTAAGATGCTCAATGTCAAGTGTAAGACTAGTCATTGACCCTTTCTAGTAAGTGAATGGATTATTATGTTTAACATTTCAATTTAGCCCAATACCACAAGTGCATAGTAATTGTGATTTTATTATACAGCCACATAAATAATGCAGTATTTTTAATGATCCATAGCCTTTAGAACACTGCACTGAAAGCAAGAAAGTAGTACACTCTGTTTAATTTTTACTGACATTAAAATCGTAAGGAACACAGAAATTCCAACAGCTTTAAAGAAAAATTCAACACTGCAGCAATGAAATTGTCTAGCTTTAGCAGAGTACATGTCAATCAATATATGGATAGTTGATCAGGAAAGAAATTTGTAATCACAAAAAGAAAGAAAGGACATTGTAATAATAAAGTCTGACTTAACATAATCATTACTTTGCCTTTATACTAAAAGAGCATATAATGCATGGAGGATATTTTGAAATGTAATACTGCAAATAAAAAACCCATATGTTTCATTATTTTCTTTAGCCCTTCCAAAAACAATATATTCTCTTCTAGCTCTGCAGAAAGAGCAAGGACTTTAGGGAAAATACAATGCTGAACAATTGTTTTCAATACAAGGATCTCTAGGGAGGCTCTGTTTCACTCTCTCTGGGAAAGGACCTTTTAGGTTGTTTTGTGATTCATCAAGTTTTCAGATCGCAGAAAGCAAAAGTCTGAAAAACATGAGTGTGATGCAGTGAAAAGCATCGCAAAAGGAGGGTTGGAGGTAGACATTCTGATGTGAGTGGGTGTTATTTGGACAATGAGCACTACTAGCTCTGCTCCTGGGCTTTCTTTTTGAGCATCTGCCTTTCTGACTGACACAGGCCAAGAATTCTCTTGCTTCAACTGCTTCCATTCATGCACAAACCTCTTACAACACAATCATGTGCTTATTGACTCAATGTTGCCTTCTCAGCTGTAGGTACAAGCGCTCCTGCTGGTATTGCAGCACAGCACTAACCCTTCATTTCACATTTATCAGAATCTACAGCACATATTCATGCATGTCTAATGCATTCACAATCCTCATAGCCTGTCTCTTGCAGTTCTCTGTTCTGTTCTCTGCCCAGCCACATTTTCTGGGCAGCTTAGTGATGTGTTTAAATGGCTGTGGTCATCTTCTCAGCAGGTCAGCACCACCAAGTGCTCCTTAAGGCTTTTCCAAACGTCTTACACATCTCTAAAGAACACAAGTAGCTCTGATTTGGGGTTTTTTTTCACCAGTAGCTCAGTGTATTTTCTCAGTTTGGTCCAGTCTTGTTGGAGTGCTCCATAATTACAGATTCGCTAAATCATGGTGTCGTCACCACGAATCCTAGAGCAGCATGTTCTGTATGTCACGATTTGCATGGAATCTTATTTCAAAAACTAGCTACTTAGCTAGTCAACAAACTAATTTGAGTATGCTAAAAGTACAGGATGCTCTCTGATGCTATGAAGATCTTTTAGATCTTCTTTGAGCCAACAGAACCAACCAAATATTCCTCAGCCTTAGTTCCTCTGTTTATTATTCTGCACGTCACAACTAAACCTATAACTCTTAAAAGTTCTTTGGCTTCGCAGCAACAGATTTGATTGTCTTCTACCTATCAAAACACTCACATGTAATCAATCTTAAACCTCACTAGATGAGTTTCATTACAAATCTGCTTCACCATCAGAGTAGTTGCTTTAAAACATACCCTAAACCTATGTCTGATCTTTAGTTTCTCCTTGGCTGATTTGGGTTTTTATTAATTCTGCCAATACATATTCTGAAATGAAAGAAACATGGTCACATACTCAAGTCTGAGACACATAAAATTTAAATTGCTGAATGGTCTGTCAGCATATCAGTGATCTGTGAATTTAAGCGTTACCTTACTGACTGCTGTGCAGCAACTAACTCCGGGTATGAGCTGCTCCCTGGGAATGCATGCATGGTGACATTTACAGGCACTTCAAGATGTGTAACTCCAGAACCAGAGCAAAAATATGTGAGATATGGAGTGTGATGTCTTCCTGCTACTGCCATGTCAGAGTTGCTAACGGAGAACACGACTGATAGGTGAATAATTCTAGAAAAAAGAAGCAGAGTCTGTCAAGACTGGGAAAGGAAGTGGAGGGATATTGAAGTTAGAGATCTTTCTTCTTTCTAACCCAAGGACTTCTGTAACTTCTTGATATTATGACAAGGAGCACAAAAGTGAACTGTAACTCTCTCACTTTTTGCAATTATCCCCATAATTAACACTACTGTTTCAAAATAACATCATTTTGGTATCAATAATGGTGTGGCAAACAGGACTACAGAAGGGATCATCCCCCTATCCTTGGCACCAGTGAGGCCATATGTCAAATCAGTTTTGGGCCACTCACTCTCTACAAGAAAGACATTGAGGTGCTGGAGCGTGTCCAGAGATGGGCAAGGGAGCTGGTGAAGAGACCACTAGTCTTATGAGGAGCAACTGGAGAAAAGCAGGGTCAGGGTGGACCTTATCACTCTCTGCAACTACCTGGAAGTAGTGTACTTCTCCCAGGCAACAATTGACAGGACAAGAGGAAATGGCCTCAAGTTGCGTCAGGGGAGGTTTAGATTGGATATTAGGAAATACTTCTTCATGGATAAGGTTGTCTTCATGGGTTAGGATAATCATTGGAACAGGCTGCCCATGGAAGTGGTAGAATCACCATCCCTGGTAGTATTCAAAAGGCATGTGGATGTCGCACCTGGGGACATGTTTTACTGTTGAACACAGTGGTGCTTCATTAAGAGTTGGACTTGATGATCTTAGAAGTCTCTTCCAACCTTAATGATTCTGTGATTCTCTGATTTGTCATTAAACATGAAAAGTCCTGATTTTTAAGGCCATGGATATGCTATTTCCCCTTATGCTACCTTACTTCAGTTCTAAACTCTAAGTTAAATAAGTAAATATACATATACATACATAATATTTCCCATCTAAATATTTTGATGCAGAGACACAAGAAGTGTTTCTCCATATTGTCATACTTACTGGTTTAAAAATATGACAATTTTAAATTCTTCAGTATTCTATCAGTCCTGGATAGTCTGGATGATAGGATAGAGTATGCCATCAGCAAGTTTGCACATTATATAAATTTGGGAGAAGTGGTTGATACACAATATCAGAAACAGGCTGACAAAATTGCCAATTTAATTGGTTTTTATTAACAGTAACTGGGGATGGGTAAAAGGGAGCAGCCCGAATACCACAAGAGGCAAGGCAGAAAAAAATGTCAGCATGGGCGTGGCGCTGGGCTTTCCCTGAGCCAATGAATCACCTCAGGAGGACCTGGAGCTGGGCGCCAGAACAGTTTATATAATCTCTGGTCCGGCTCATGATTGGTCAGTCCACTTTCAGTCCTTCATGTGGTTGGCTCGTTCTACGGTTCAATCTGGACCAATCATTTTCTAGGGGATGATTCCTATTGGTTGTTCCTTTTATCCAATCTGCATCCTTCTGGGTGATGTATACAGCAATGTAATGCTGGTGATGATATGAGGATGTCCATCTCTGATCCTTCGGGAGCTCCTAGTCCTGCAAATTGATCTTGCGCGCTGCTCAATACTCACATAAGAATACCATTCCCTAACACAATTTAATTCACTTATAGAACTTTAGTTAGTAATCAATCATTCCCGAACTCCGTTTAACAAATTAACCTATCAGGCAAACTTATTAACTCTATTACCCATTTTATCAACTTTATTAACCATTTGACAAAGACCAAAACACTTATAACACGCAAGATGGCTGTGCGACTATTCAGAGGGTTGTGAACAAACTGGAGACATGGAAAAACAAGTTATCTTTTTAAGTTCAAAGGGAATTCAAAAGTCCTGCCTCTGGGAGGGAACAACCCCATGCATTAGAGAAGAATTATAGTATCCCATGTATCATCCACTGGAGGCTGACTGCCTGGGCAATGGCTGTTCAGAAAATGCCCTGAGAGTCCATAAGGCAAACATAAGGCAAAAATGTGCCTTTGTGAAAAGAAAGCCAACAACCTCCAGCTTTAGGGGGAACATCACCAGCAGTTTGAGGGATGTCATCCTTTCCCTCCCATTTGGAGTAATGTGTCCAATTGTGGGCTCCATACTGGAGCAAGTCTACCAAAGAGCCTTAAAGAATAATAAGAGACTGCAGCATCCTTCACACAAGGAGAGGCTGAGAGAGTGGGGACTGTTTGGCCTTGGGAGAAGAAATGTCTCAGAGGAATCTTATCAGTAACTCTAAATATCACACAGGTATAAGCAAAGAAGATGGAGCCTTTTCAACTGTAGTAGGACAGAAGGAATTTAAACACAGGAAATAAGCATAAAACTCACCTTCTTTGATGTGAGTGTGGTTCTAAGACTGGAACATATTTCCCGTGGAGGTTGTGTTATCTCCATCCTTAAAGTTTTTCAACACCAGACTAGACATGGCTCTGATCAATTTGCTCTTGCTGATCCTGTTTTGAGCAGACATGTTGGACTTAGAAGAAATCCAGACATGCCTTCCAAACTTAACTGTTGTGTGATTCTGTGAATTAGCAATTGCTGTGTGCAGTCGAGTTCTGGAGACTGGTTAGTTCTTATTTCTCCACAGTGTATCTCCTGCCTCCTTTTTTTTGGTATACTCCTGACCTTTACATAATAGCCGAATAGACAAATAGTACCCTGAAAGTCTCAAGCCTTCAAAAAACATAAGCTATACAAATTTGCATTAAGTGTGACAAAAAAGTAGATAATTTGTCATAATCTTCCGAAATATTCATGCTAGGCTTAGCCTAAAATCCTCTGTGTTCTCTGATCTATTTCTACAGCCTGTTCCCATATGAACAAAAATGACTTTTAATTAAAGGAATCTCCACTTTACGGTTCTGGAATGCTGTAATTTTTTTGTTGTTGTTTTCTCTGAAAATGTTACAGTGCTGAAAAAAACGTGATACAGAATAGAGACCAATTAAAATAAACATTTAAGATAGCAGCTAGAATTAATGTGATACCTAAGAAACATCTGACAAACAAAACTAGAACTTAGAGAAGTTGTAAGGTTTGTTGTCAGACTGGCAAAGAGACTTCCGTTTAGATGTATGTAGTGGTTTAGTTCGCA
>VZRV01009218.1:0-11066 GCA_013398115.1 Falcunculus frontatus | reverse complement strand
TAGGGAATTTATTAGTATTTATATTTTATCAATAATTTAATGTAATATTTTATTATTTTCTATCATATTATTAATTTTAGGGAATTACTTATTATTTACAATCTACTAATAATTCATTTTAATATTTATTATTTTCTATTTTTTATTAATTTAACATTTACATTTTATTAGTAAGTTAATTCTCAAAAACTGATTAAATATTTATTCCTAAACATACATTTAATTTTAAATTAAAAAATTAAACTGCATCCATTCAATTATTATTTAACATTTATTATTACACTATCATTTACTATTAATGAATCCCGATTTAAATCCCAACCCACTCCAATGAATTGGGAATCTCTCCAGAATTCCCAATCCCACCTCACCCTTTTGGTTTCCTCCCACCAAGGTTTTATTCCGGATCCCTTTGCACACATCCAGGATCGTGGCTCCCACGTAGGCGATTTCGGGACCAAACCGAAAACTCTGCATGGAAAAATCCCAGGATCAGCAGGAAAACCAAAGGGAATTCTTGGAATCTATACAAGTTATTGCTCTGGATGGAATGATGAGATTCAAATCCATCTTCTGGACAATTTTTCTTGTGGAAAAAGCATCAAAATATTCCTGCGAATCCTGGTCATTCTTGAAATCTTCTGGAGAACTTTTCTCTTGGAAAAAAGCATCAAAATCTCTCCCAAATATTCCTAGAAATCCTCATCATCTTTAAACCCAAATGATCCAATTCCCATCAATCTTCAGGACAATTTTTCTCTTGGAAAGAGCACTAAAACTCCTCAAAATATTCCTAAAAATCCCATTCCATGGGCAGGGACACCTTCCACTATCCCAGGCTGCTCCAAGCCCCATCCAACCTGGCCTTGGACATTTCCAGGGATCCAGGGGCAGCCACAGCTGCTCTGGGAATTCCAGCCCAGCCAGGAATTCCTTCCCAAGATCCCCTCCATCCCTGCCCTCTGGCACTGGGAAGCCATTCCCTGTGTCCTGTCCCTCCATCCCTTGTCCCCAGTCCCTCTGCAGCTCTCCTGGAGCCCCTTGAGGCCCTGGAATGTGCTGGAAGCTCTCCCTGGATCCTTCCCTTCTCCAGGAGAACATTCCCAGCTCTCCCAGCCTGGCTCCAACCCTGGGAGTAGCTCCATGGATTCCTCTGGATTTGCTGCAGCAGCTCCATGGATTCCTCTGGATTTGCTGCAGCAGCTCCAGATCCTGCTGCTGTTGGATTCTCAACATTCCAGGTGTGATCTCCTCAAAAGAAGGGATCTCCCTGAAACGAGGTCTCGATCCCAGCTCCCATTTTTCCAAGTGGGATGGGATCACTCCACCAAAAGCCCACAAGTGCTGGATTCCCCAGCAATCCAGGGAAAAGCAAATTTTCCACAGTGCCAAAGTGCAGGAGCAAGGCTGTTAAACTTTTCCACTGGGATTTGGGATTTATCCATGGAATAAACCCCATGGATTTGGGATTTATCCATGGAATAAACCCCATGGATTTGGGATTTATCCATGGGAAATGATCTCCTTACCTGGGTCAGGTAGTACACGTGGGTGTGAGGCACTGAGGAAAGGGTGTTGACAGCTCCTCGGAAGGTGTAAATTTGCTGGTGAGGGTCTCCCACCAGGATTTTCCCACATTTCTGGGATTGCACAATATCCACGATGGCTGTGGGGAAAAAACATTGGATCATGGTGGGAAGAATCTGCTCCAAACTCAAGGATGACTAAGGAAAAGCTCTGTGGGGATGGTGAAGGAGGAACCTGCTCCAAACCCAAGGGAAAGCTTGGTTAAAAGGTTAAACCTGAGGGAGAAAATTGATTTAAATTCCAAGTATTTCAGTTAAGGATGCTTCTCCCACATCCCTGAGAACATGGAAAACTCCTCTGGAAGTGGGATTGGAGCTGCAAGTCCTGGAATAACTCACCTGGAGTGCAATCCTGGGCTTCATCCACAAAAATGGCATCGTACCCTGAGAGCTGGGGCTTGCTGAGCTGCCAAAGTTTCAAATATCCTGAGGGAAAAAAATCAGGAATTTCAAGGAAAGGGGAATTCCCTCAGCATAAACCACCAGGATCTTTCAAACAAATCCCTTTTTTTTCTTTTTTTTGGGGGTTGTTTTGTAACATTTCTGGCCCTGCTTCCTGCTTGGAATTTCCAGGACATTGGAAGGGTTGCAAAAAATCTCTGTCTCCCTTTGGGAGCCCAGATGTGATGACTCCAAACTTCTTAATGCCCCCAAAAATTCCAAGAAAAAGGTTTTTTCCCAGTTATCTCTGGCGCTATCCGGAGGAAAAGATGTGCTGGAAGCAACTTCCAACTTTTAGGCCTGAATTTTAGCCACTAAAATAACAGAATATCCTGAAAATCTGCACATTTTTGTCCCGGTGGAAGCAAAACTTATTCATTTTCTGAATTTTATGGATGAAAAATTGAGGCAGAGGGAGATTCCCTGGTGAGCCAGTGGCAGGAAAAAAGGGGATTTTCTCCTTCTGGATGCTCAGCCAGAAGCAGGAAGAATAAATCCATTGATTTTCCCACCACATCTCTTTATCCCAAGGCATTTTCCATCTCTTTTACCATCACAAGTCATCTTGTATTTCTTCTCTGTGTCCCCATCCAGTTTCTTCATGTTGTGCCAAATCTCTTTGGCCTCTTCCACAATGATCTGAAATGGGAAAACACAAGGATTGGGATAAATCAATCCATAAAATGGAATGGTTTGGGTTGGAAAAGACCTCAAAACCCATCCCAATCTCATCCCAATCCATGGGTAGGGGACAACATTCCACTATCCCAGGCTGCTCCAAGCCTCATCCAACCTGGCCTTGGACACTTCCAGGGATCCAGGAGCAGCCACAGCTTCTCTGGGAATTCCATTCCAGCTCCTCCCCCCCCTCCCAGCCAGGAATTCCTTCCCAAGATCCCATCCATCCCTGCCCTCTGCCACTGGGAAGCCATTCCCCAGAAAGCCTCAAACACTTTTTTCCCATCCCAAGCAGCTCCTTGGATCCACAAGGATTTGGTGAGGAGATTGGCTGGAAGCATCCCATAGCGAAAATTTTTTGGGAAAAAATGATCCCAATTTTCCCAAACAGCATCATCTTCCTCCCAATCTTTGATTCTTCCTCCCAGTTTTACTTAGGAATGTTGTTTCCAGGTTCTGCTTTCTTCCAGAGCTCAGCATTTCCCCCAACTCCTTCTCTGGCTGAAGTTTTCCCCAATCCCAGCCTTTCTTCCCAAATTTCACTGAAACATGGGAAGATCCCTGTGAAACATTTTTGGAGGGGGGAGGAGGGATGAATATGAATTGTTCTATAAATCATGGAATGCTTTGGGTGGGAAAACACCTCAAAGCCCATCCAGTGCCACCCTCTGCCATGAGCAGGGACATTTTCCATTATCCCAGGCTGCTCCAAACCCCATCCAACCTTAGACAATTCCAGAGGCTCCATTCCCACAAACTCACTTCCTTTTCCTCTCGGCTCACAAGCTGCATCTGCCCATGGGTGTTTTTGAACCACAGGGGTGTGTGCTCCTCACAGATCTCCTCATCTGAGGAGGAAAAGAAATTTTCCAGGGTTTGGGACACTGTTTTCCCTCTTACAAACAAGGATTGGCCCTCACGGTTCCGGAGGAGGAAGCTGATGGAGAAAACTGACATCTTGGAGAAGTTCAGCTTGTCTTTGTAGCTGTGGCAGAGGTGATAAAAAAAGAAATGTTAAATCACACAGAAATCCCTTTTTTTTTTTTGGTGCACTATCCCCCAAAAATTTCTGCTTTATAGCCCAATTCATCCTAATTATATTTATATTTCTATTCCAATTTATCCTCATTATTCCTATAATGGAATGACTTTCAAATCTGCACAGATTTGTCGTGGTGGAAGCAGAAATTTATTGATTTTAGACATTTTAGAGATGGAAAATGGAGCTCATCCCTGGAATTCCGGACTGTTTGCAGAGCCAGGGAATGGGATTTCACCTCTTTTATTCCCCCCTTTTTCCAAGTCATGGCTCATTTTCCTTCCTATCCCCAGCTTAAATGGACAGAAATTGGATCCTTAAAACAACTCAGGATAAGGAAATTGATCCCCTGCTCGGGAAAAGCAGCACTTGGAGCAGTTGTGGAAATGAAAAGTGGGAAAATCTCATTCCCAGTGGATTTCCACCTCCCTCTGAGGAGCTCCTTGGCTCTGAGCTGCCCCCAAAACAACAACAGGGTCTGTGTCAGCAAGATCAGGGCAAGGAGGGATTCCCCAGGCTCCCACGGATGCTAAAATCCCCTTGGAGCATCCAACTGGATCCATTTGGAAACCATAAACAACAAATTTCCCCCATTATTTGCGCTGCCTCAAATCCCAGCGGTTTCCTTCAAAACCACTTCCCTTTCCTTATCCTCTCCCTGCTTCCACAAAGGAATTCTGAATTCCCCACTCACTGTCTCCCGATGCTTCCAAAGGCCAAGGAGTGGAATGTCTTGCATGTGACATTCCTTGGAAAAACCCTTTTCCCCTTCTCTACCACAGCTTTGTTAAAAGTCACGTAAAGGAATTTCAGCTCCGGGGATTTCTCCGCGTACTTGACCAAGGTCGAGGTTTTCCCTGTGCCTGGAGAGGAGAGGAAAATAAGGAATAAAATATCCAGAGTCAGGAATGAATGATTCCATAAATTATTTTTTTTTAACCTCCTTGTCCTGCTGTCCAAACTCCAATATTCCACTTCATTCCCGATTTCAGAGAATCATGGAATTATTTCGGTTGGAAAAGTTCTTTAAGGTTAAGCCCAACCATTCCTCAGCACTTCCAAGGTCATCCACATCTCTGAGTGCCACATCCATAGGGTTTTTAAATCCCTCTGGGAATGGGGACTCCATCCCTGCCCTGGGCAGCTGTGCCAAGGCTGGACAAGCCTTCCCAGGAAGGAATTTTCCTAATATCCAACCTAAACCTTTCCTGGCATAACTTTGGGAATTGCTTGATCCAGTGTGGGTCCCCTTTTTTCCATGGGATCAGTCCTACAGGAACAGATTTGCTCCAGTGTGGATCCCTTTTTTCCAAGCTGCTCCAGCTTGGATCCCTTTTTCCATGGGATCAGTCCTTCAGGAACTGCTCCAGATCCCTTTTTCCATGGGGTCAATCCTTCAGGAACTGCTCCAGATCCCTTTTTCCATGGGGTCAGTCCCTCAGGAACTGCTCCAGATCCCTTTTTCCATGGGGTCAGTCCCTCAGGAACTGCTCCAGTGTGGATCCCTTTCTCCATGGGGTCAGTCCCTCAGGAACTGCTCCCGTGTGGATCCCTTTTTCCATGGGGTCAGTCCTGCAGGAATTTCTCCAGCCTAGGGTCCCTGTGGGGTCCCAAATCCCACCAGGAATCTGCTCCAGCGTGGGCTCCTCTCTCCATGGATCCACAGCTCCTGCCAGGACCCTGCTCCAGCAGGGATTCCCATGGGATCACAGCTTCCCTCAGGAATCCCCCTGCTCCTCCAGGAGCTACAGGGAAATCTCCAGCACCTGGAGCATCTCCTCTTCCTCCTTTCCCAACCTCTGGATCTGCAGGGCTGTTCCACATTTTCCCACTCCTCTCTCCCCTATTTTTATTCTGTCCCCATTTCTGGGAGGTTTTCCCTTAAATTTATAATCCCAGAGGCACAAGTTGATCCCCTTGGGATCTCACAATTCCTCAGACAGAGGGATCAGGGAGGGAAGGAGCAGATTGGGAATTTTCCATTCATTTTTCCAGTATTATTTTGGGATCTTACCTGCAAATGCCATAATTTTCACCGTATGGCCAGGTTCAATTTTGTGATTCAAAATCCTCTGCTGCTCGTGGGTCAGTTTGACATCAGACCATCCACTAAAAACAGGGAAAAAACTCCAATAAAAAGCGGGAAAGGAATGAATCTTTTAAAAAATCCCTAATATAAATCCTCCCACAATAAACAAATTAGGAGGGAAATCAGGGGTTGATTGATCCCATCCCATCTTGGGAGCAACTTGGTTATTGGGAAAAGGAGAAAAGCACAAAGTGAGAAAATACTGGAGATAAAATAAAACGTCTTGGGAAAGAATTTTTAGGAAATATAGGAAAATATCACACACAAACATAGGAAAATATCTTTTTAAGGGACTAAGCCATGCTTTAAGAAGGAATTTAGCACCTTAAGCTCATTAAAGTCAGTTTTATCTTTGCTAGACCTCAGTGCTGGATGAATTTATCCCATTCCCCTTCTCCAGGTAAGGATAAGGAATTAAATAATCCAGGGTAACTGCAGCAGAAAGGGAACCAAGCCTGGATCTCCATAGGCCAGGGAAATGTTTTATTCCTTATAGGCTGGAGCCAGGCTGGGAGAACTGGGAATGCCCAGCCTGGAGAAGGAAAGGATCCAGGGAAAGCTTCCAGCACATTCCAGGGCCTCAAGGGGCTCCAGGAGAGCTGCAGAGGGACTGGGGACAAGGGATGGAGGGACAGGACACAGGGAATGGCTTCCCACTGGGAAAGGTGAGATTTGGGTGGGATCTTGGGAAGGAATTCCTGGCTGGGAGGGTGGGGAGGGGCTGGAATAGAATTCCCAGAGAAGCTGTGGCTGCCCCTGGATCCCTGGAAGTGTCCAAGGCCAGGCTGGAGCAGCCTGGGATAGTGGGAGGAGCCCCTACCCATGGCAGGGGAGGCACTGGATGATTCCAAACCATTCCATGATTCCATGACAGACCCAGCAGTGAATTTGAACTTGGCAATTCCAGTTTTCACAGATTTAAGGCCTGATCCTGATTTTCCTCTGGGAATTCAGGGAGAAGGTGGTGAGGAGCAGGATCAGCTGTGGCACTCATCCATATCCACCTTTTCCTGCTGTGTAACATTTGCTCCCCACTCCATGGAATGCTCAGCATTCCCTCAGGGCTCCAGGAACTGCTTGGATCACCTGGAGCAGGATTACCTGGAAGCCACTCTTCCCTCTTCTGGAGGCTGCACAATTCCAGAGGCATTTTCCATCAGGTGCAAACAGTAGAAAATATTGTAGTGAATCCTGGAAAAAAAGGATAAAACCAGGAATTATCACTGAGAAGTCATTAATAACAAATTAAACCCCTGCAGCCACTTAACCACCACCAATATCTTGGATAAATCCCCCCAAAAAAGCCTCAAGCTCTGCAGGAAATTATGGATATTTTAAAGTGCTTTTACCTGTTTCCTTCATCCTCAGTGCAATCCTGAAGGAATTTGTGGGATTTACCTGCACTACCAGGAACCTTTGGGAACAACAGGATCATGAGGGAAGGAGCTCCCAGGACTTGGAATGAAGTAAAATAAATCCATTTTGGGGAGCTCCTAAAAACATGAAATCGTTGGAGCAGAGCAGGAAGTTCCTTTAAATCCTGCTTTTATTTTGGGGAAAATGGGGTGGTTTTTTTGGAATTCTGCCTGGAAAACTGACAGCAAAGGCACCGTGGGGACAACTCTGAGTGTGGCCTCTCCCTGAGCCCTGCCAGCTTTGGATTTCAGGGTCTTCCATGCAAACACGACCTGGGATCAGAGTGCACAGGGTAATTCTGCTCTCCTGAACGACAATTAGCAGCAGAGCCTGGGGGTGGGGGAGCTCAGAGGGAATTTGGGGCTGGTTTGGGATTTTAAAGTGAAGCAGTTCTTGGTTTAGGATGGTTTCAGGGAAGGTTTTTATCTCTGAAAATATTTCTTGGGGGGTTTTTACTGCAGAGGGAAGAGCAAAGAGACTCTTGGGCTTTAATTGTGTTGACAACAAGTGGTTTAAAATTAACCTGGATTCTCCATCAGGGTTTTCCCACTGTGGTTTTCCATCTTTTAGGGCAGTTTTGTTCCTTTCTTCCACTCTCCAGGACAGATTTTGTGTCTCCCATCAGATTATCTGGATTAAAATTAACCTGGATTCTCCATCAGGGTCTTCCCACTGTGGTTTTCCCTCTTTTAGGGCAGTTTTGTTCCTTTTTTCCCCCCTCCAGGACAGATTTTGTGTCCCTCATGATGATTTAGACCCTCAGACTCACTAATTACTGCAGGAGCTGCAAGCAGGGATCAGGCAATTCCTCCAGGACACATTTCCTCCTTTTTCCCTAAATTACAGTGTGGTCATTCCTGCTTTTTGTGGTCTGGAGATGCTAAAATCCCTGAATTTTGACCTTGATCACAGCTTTCATTGCTGGCCAGGGCCATCCTGCCACATTTTCTGCAGGTTAATGACTTTATTCAGCAATTATCAATCATTAACAGGCCACACCAACATCCCAAATTCCCTGAGGAAGCAGAGGATGAACCTTTCCATGTCCCACAGGCTGAGTTAGAACTCTTAGCTTCCACAGCCATCTAATTCCTGGCTATTTTCATTTTCCAGGCCAGTTCCTTCCCAGTTTTCTCCCAAGAAGGATTTACCTGAGTCCTTCATCCTTCTCCCCACTGCAATCCTGAAGGAATCTGTGGGTGAGATCCTTTTGGTTTTGGGAACAAAAGCATCACAAGGGAAGGAGCTCCCAGGACTTAGAATGAAGTAAAATAATTCCATTTTGGGGAGCTCCTAAAAACATGAAATCGTTGGAGCAGAGCAGGAAGTTCCTTTAAATCCTGCTTTTATTTTGGGAAAAATGAGGTTTTTTGGAATACTGTATCCTGAAAGGAGCAACAGGATAAAGGGGAATGGATTCCCACTAGCAGAGAACAGGGAAAAATGAGGAATTGGGAAGAAATTCCTGACTGGGAGGGTGGGAAAGCCCTGGACTGCAATTCCCAGAGAAGCTGCAGCTGCCTCATCCCTGCAAGTGCCCGAGGCCAACTTGGAGCAACCTGAGAGGGTGGGAAGCACCCCTGGGCATGGCAGGGATGGAATGGGAAGCTCCTGACCTGTTGGTGATGGCAATGTTCCTGTCCCTCATGGCAAACAGCAGCGTGGCCATGCAGTAAAGCATCTCAGTCACCTCCACCACGGACAGCTCGGAGCTGGGGCTCCGAAGACATTCCAGGAGCCTCCGGATGTCACCGACGCCGTCGGAGAAGAGCACCATGACTGTGAGGATGGCCCACACCTTCTCAGGCTGGGGTGGGAAAGGACAAGGAAAAGTGAGGAAAAAGCTTGGAGACTTCAGGAGTATGGAAAACCCCCCCACTTGGATGCTGGAAAATTCCACGAGGAGAGGTTAAACCCTCAGTTAGCCCAAATTATCCCAGAGGGAGAAGCCTAGGACACAGGAGCATGGATTGACCTCAAAGAAGCAGGAGGTTGTTAAAAAAGCACAAATAAGAATAAAACCCACCCCTGCCTTGCTCTGTAAGTCTGGGAATTTGTGGAGGATGCAGATTTGAGCCTTTGGGAAGAGGGGATGGCTTCCCAAACTCCGGAGAACCGCGCTGGGATCCACCTTCAGTCCCGTGGCCGTGGATGACACCAACCTGAGGGGGAGGAATAACAAGGGATTTACTCTCCAAGGAAATTGTGTCTCCTCCAAAGCACCCCCAGCGAGGCTGCAGCAGGTTTCATTCATCCTTGCTGTGTTTCCCATGGAATTTCAGCAGCTGGAACATGGATTTCCAGCCCATTCCTGTGCCAGGAGTCATTTAGATGAGTCATTCCCAGTTTTGTGCCACACAGGAGCTTGAATAATTTCCTGCATCCAGCCCTTAGCCTGGAAGTTCCTTCTGGCTGTCTCCAAGTCTCCTTTAGTGGAATTCCATGCCCAGGAGTTGGAACTGGACGATTTTAAGGCTCCCCCCAATCCAAACCATTCCATGATTCCAGAAGCCAGATCCACCTTGCTCCTAAACCCAGTTCCACCCTTCCCTTTCCACACAAAATTACCCTCTGGATTACAGGGATCTGAGCAAAGCATTTGTGGTTATCGAGGATTTGTCTTGGGATTGGGTTTGTTGGGAGCTGTGAGGAATAAATCAGTGCAGATCCAGGAAATCTGCTTTCCAGGAATGGGAAAAGAGGAAAATTCACTGGAAGTAGAATCATGGAATCATGATTTCTACAGCTCTTCATCAAGCAGGGCAAGGCACTAATTACAGCCCCTTTCCCCCTTCCTAGATTTCATCCTCTACCTGTACATTCCCTGGAATCCTGGGATCAGTTTTGGGCTTGGGAATGGAGCTGGGGAAGGGGCTGGAGCCCCAGGAGAGGCTGAGGGAGCTGGGAAAGGGGCTGAGGCTGGAGAAAAGGAGGCTCAGGGGGGACCTTGTGGCTCTGCACAACTCCCTGACAGGAGGGGGCAGCCGGGGGGGGTCGGGCTCTGCTCGCAGGGAACAGGGACAGGAGGAGAGGGAACGGCCTCAGGCTGGGCCAGGGGAGGCGTAGATTGGATTTTAGGGAAAATTTCTCCATGGAAAGGACTGTCCGGGGTTGGAACTACCCAGGGCAGGGGTGGACTCCCCATCCCTGAAGGAATCTCAAATCCCTGCGGATGTGGCACTTGGGGACACATGAGTGGCCTTGGCAGAGCTGGGAATGGTTGGACTTGATGCCTGAGAGGCCTTTTCCAAGTTAAATGATTCCCTGATTCCAGGATCCTGTGTCCAAACAGAGTAAGAAGAAGAAAGGACAAGTTTTGTAGCTGTTTTTAGAGCCCTCCCAGGGATTTTTCCTATTAAAATCACTTCTCCTCCCCCGTTTTCCTGCACATCTCCCACCTGTTTACAAGACAAACCCATTCCTCTCCCAGCAATTCTGGGGATCCAATGGAAAAACTCCCAAAGCAAGGAAAATCTGAGGATCTACAGGTGCAAAATAGACTCACCTGACCAGCCCCAAGATACATCCCTCCTGCTCTCTGGTTATGGAAAATTCCTGCAGGATCTGCTCGACCCTGAGCAGGGCTGTGTCCTCATTCAGCAGGTAGCAGTGGTACAGCTTTTTCCAAGGAATAAACTGGAATGGGAAGCACAAAGCAGCAGCTTTCACCTCCCAGCATTCCGAACCAGGATTCCAGCAGCAAAGAGCCAATCCAGGTGACTCCCAATGTCCTGGTGTTGAAAAAGGAGCTGGATGGGAATGGAAGATGGGGAAGGAAAGAGGAAAAAGAGGGGGAAAAAAGAGGAAGAGGAGGAAG
>VZRV01009217.1:89734-106917 GCA_013398115.1 Falcunculus frontatus | reverse complement strand
GCTCCGTCCCCACGCCTGGGGGGACAATGGGATTTTGGGGCATAATCCCTGGAAGACTGTTCCAGGAGAGTGTCTGAGTAGTGCCAGCCCTGGAGCTGGGATGTGCCTGACACATGGGGACACACAGGGTGCTGGCCGACGTGCCAGGCAGCCCCAGACCCCTGCTCTCCCATACCAGTCCCTGTCCGTGCGGGCAGCCTTCCCAGGCTCCCTCCACAGGGTCAGTGCCATCACCCTGCAGTGCTGAGCGGGGCATTACAGGGACCCTGCAAAGGGGTGGGGGTATCAGTGGCCTGAGTGCTTCATTAACCTGTCGCCTTTGGTCTCAACACCCACAGGCCTTCTCGGGCTTTTATCACACCCTTCACTTTCTGAACCTGACAGGAGAGCAGTCCCTGAGCTCGGCCAACGCCACCATCAGGCAGATCTGCACCAGCAGCTGGGAGACGGTGAGATTCTGCCCAGGAGTTCATTTCACTTGGGCACTGAAGGCTCATCCACAGCCCATCCTCTGCTGTGGACAGCTGGAGAGAGCCAGGAGGAGCACAAAGGTCTCTGGACCTGGAGAGGGATGGGAGAGCAGCCTGCAGCCCCCGGGGCCTCCTCGCTCTGCCGGTCTGTGCTCCCAGCTGCACTGAGGGGCTGTTGCAGTGCGGGCACACCCAGCACTGCCCCGTGTGCAGCCTCCCCCTGCTCTCCCCCCTCTGCAGCTGCAGGACTTGTTCCCCACGGCGAGCAGGACCCAGCTCCGTGACGCCTGCACAGCCAGCTCCTACAGCCTCACCCTTCTCCTGCAAGGCTACAAGTTCAACCACACGACGTGGCCCAACATCCGCTTCGTCCGGCAGGTACGCGAGTGTCCGGCAGCTGGGGGCTTCACACTCTGTGCCAGGAAGTGCCTTGTGCCCACCCTGCTGCTCCTGGGGACAGGGATACCAAGGCAGCACGGCCCCGCTGCCCCTACCCAGGGCAGCTCTTGAGCTACACTCACACAGCTGCTGGGACACCTGGCCTGGCCCTTTATGCTCTCCCCAGTTTATGTCACTGCTGGGGCCTCTGCAGCCCCAGGTGGGCACAGAAATGGTGATTGTGGAGCAGGACCTGGGGGTGCAGGCTCCTCTGTAGTTTGCCTGGTACTTTGCAGCCGTTCCCATCCCTCTTCCCCCTCTGTCTGTGCAGGTTGCTAACACGGATGTGGGCTGGACTCTGGGCTACATGCTCAATCTCACCAGCATGATCCCCTCGGAGCCTCCTGCAGCAGTCACAGGGCTCCCGAGCTGCAGCTGGATAGCAGCTACAGTTCTGCTGGCCCTCATGCTCATCCTCACCTCCTGCCTGCTCACTGCCGTGTGCTGCCAGAGGAACTCCTCGGGGTATGAGCACCTGTAGCAGCGCTGCCTCCACTGAGTCCTGCTGCCACACCTCTGCAAGGAGCTGCTTCCCGGGAATCCCCCCTGTGTGCCCAGGGGCCATGGACCTGTCCTGGGGGGCCCTGGGTCGTGGCCTGGTGAGCTGGAACTGGCAGGGCTGTAAAACATCCTCCCCATAGCTGTGTGCTCTCCAGTTCTCCTTTCCCTGCGCCGCTGGCTGGAGATGCTCCAGGAGGGAGGGCTTGGCCATGTGGGGCAGGGGCTCAGTGCCGGGGCCTGGGCACCTCAGTGCTGTGGGGTGGCTGGAGATGGGCACCAGGGGGGTCTGGCAGCAGTGGGACTGTCACAGGGCTGGTTACAGCCCACAGCAGAGTGTGGCACGTGTCCTGCCCCGTCCCACGTCAGGATCTGCATCTCCCACGGCCAGCGCCAGCCCCAGGGGCCATGGCATTGGGGTGTGGGGGGCACTGGCCTGGTCGACAGGGCTCTGCCTGGGACTGGAAAGCCCTGTGAGGGAGGGGTGACACAGCCCCCTGCTCTCCTGCATGAGGTTCCTCTGTGGTCCAGCTGCATCCCGTGCCTGGCAGACAGCTCATCCTCCCTTCCCAACACACGGTCACTTGGGAACACTGCTGGGACGTGGCAGAGGCAGCTCCCAGGGCCCCCCCTGACATTTTTGGGGAGTCCCACTGGCAGCCAAGTGATGGGTGAGTTGAGACCCTTCCTCTCAGAAGGAAAAGTCCTGTCCTCATGCCCTGCTGGCTCTGCTCCAAGGTCCGGCAGACACCTCACTGTCTCCAGGGACACCTCCTGCAGATTTGTTGCCTCTCCCCTGAGTCTCTGTCATCACCAGCCCTTACTTGGGAGACGGGAGGAAGGAGATCACAACTATCTGGGAGCAAAGTACCAGGCATTTACCCACGTGCTGCCTTTTACAATGTTTATTTGGGTGACGAGAGCTGTGAGGTGCCAAGCATTCCACAGGGACACCAGAGGTCTGCTCCTCACTGTGGGAACGCAAACAGCAACATGAACCACCCACAGGGCAGATAAAAACAAGCAGAACCAAGGGCAAAGGCCGTGGGCAGGACCCAGCTCAGCCACGTGCAGGGTAGGGCTCACAGCCTGCTGGAGTCTCATCCTGACACCCATGGGGTCCAGGCCTTCTGCTGGTGGGACAGTGCTGTCTCCAGGAAGGCACTGAGGAGCATCAATCCCTTTATTCCCGGCAAAAAGGAAGATGATGAGGTGAGTGGTGAGATGTGATGATGGGATGAGATGAGATGGACCCTCTGGAGGGGCATGGACCACACTTCTGACTTTGGGTACTCAGTTTTCCTTTCTCTCTCCAACACCATCTGCATGTGAGCCCCAGCCACAGACCCTCCACAGGGCCAGCTAGGGTACCCCAGAGCATCCCTCAGGCTGGCAGGGACCTGCCTGGCTGCTGGTGACCACAGTCACACCAGCATAGAGCACCCTGTCCCCAGGTGCCCGACCGTGCCCCAGAAGGGCAGCCACAGCCAGGCTGGCTCTGCACAGCCCCACAGCCAGGCTCTGCACAGCCCCACAGCCAGGCTGGCTCTGCACAGCCCCACAGCCAGGCTCTGCACAGCCCCACAGCCAGGCTCTGCACAGCCCCACGGCCAGGCTGGCTCTGCACAGCCCCACAGCCAGGCTCTGCACAGCCCCACAGCCAGCCAGGCTCTGCACAGCCCCATGGCCAGGCTCTGCACAGCCCCACAGCCAGGCTCTGCACAGCCCCACAGCCAGGCTCTGCACAGCCCCACGGCCAGGCTCTGCACAGCCCCATGGCCAGGCTCTGCACAGCCCCATGGCCAGGCTCTGCACAGCCCCACGGCCAGGCTCTGCACAGCCCCATGGCCAGGCTGGCTCTGCACAGCCCCACGGCCAGGCTCTGCACAGCCCCATGGCCAGGCTCTGCACAGCCCCACAGCCAGGCTCTGCACAGCCCCACGGCCAGGCTGGTGAGATGGAGCCGTGTCTGTGACACGCAGAGCAGTGACAGGAGGCACACAGCCTTGGCTGAGGCTTCTGCAGGCTGATCCAATCAGGTCTCCATGGGAGGGGAGCTCCTCTGGAAACCTCAGAGTGTCTGTCTGAGTGCTGGGGGCCAGGCCCACGGAAAAGCAGACCCTAGCTCTGTGGAGCTGTAGAGGTGAGTGTGCTCAGCAGCACAGAGCTAGCCCCAGGCTGCCAGTCCTGTACTGGGGACTCCAGCACGGCCCTGAAGCTCTGGTCCGACCCCGCTGGGCTCCCTGGCATGGCCAGGCTACTACACCCACAGCAGCAGGAGCAGGGCGGTGAGCCCCAAGACGAGGGTGAGGATGATGAAGGTGACGGCCGCAGCCCACAGGGAAGGCCTGTGCCCCTTCACCCTGGCTGGAGCCTCAGCCGGGACCATGTTGGTGAGGTTCAGCATGTACCCCAGCGTCCAGCCCACGTCAGCGCTCCCCGCCTGCCCCGGAGAGAGGGGACGGGGGTTAGCCCTGCAGGAACGCCACTGCTGTCACAGGGCCACCCACCCGCTCCTGCTCAGCCCAAATGGGGTGTCCCCACACCAGTGCCACGCAGGGATGGGCAGGCAGGGCTCTCTAGGGCTGGTCCTCCCCAGCACCCCAACACAGGGCTTGGCTGCCCCCCAGCACCCCAACCTGGGGGTGGCTTCCCCCCAGCACCCCAACCTGGGGCTGGTCCTCCCCAGCACCCCAACACAGGGCTTGGCTCCCCCCAGCACCCCAACACGGGACTGGCTATCCCCCAGGACTGCCTCTGCTCCCCCTCACAGGCTGGGAACGCTGCCCACCTTCATCTGGAAGAAGATGTTGTTCCAGCTGGTCTCGTTGAACTTGTAGGCATCGAGCAGGAGTGTGAGGATGTAGTTGGCGTTGGCACAGTATTTAGGCAGTCGCTTGGGATTCTCTTTGGGGTAGCTGGAAGACAGCTGGGGTGGGGAATGTTTGGGGATGGTGGGAAGTTATTCACAGGCAATTTCTGTGCAGAGGCAAAGCCCTGAAATGTGCTGCCTGAGCAGCAGTGGCTCCACAGTCACCAGCATCCAGAAGGAGACTTCTGGGCCAGGCAGTGATTTTGGACCTGCCCATACAGAGCAACTCCTTTGGGGAGGATTTATACTCCACACGGAAACAGAGACAGATATTGTAGCGCCTCTTGCACCAGATTCTCCCATCTCAGCCTCCTCCTGCACAGGGCTCCCACTCTCTGCCCCATGGTGGTGTAGGCACATCCCTGGGCTTATCCTCCCCCATTTGTTGCCCAGAGCAGCTGTGGCTGCCCCATCCCTGGAAGTGTCCAAGGCCAGGCTGGATGGGCTTAGAGCAACCTGGGATAGTGGAAGTGTCCCTGCTCATGTCAGGGATGTGGAACAAGATGAGCCTTCCAAACCAAACCAGTCTGGAATTCTATGATTCCAAGTTTTGACTGGTCTCCAGCATGGTGCCAGCAGCTGGCTCTGCTCTTGCCTTCCTCCCTTGCTACAGACCCACCTCCATTCCCATCCCCGCCTCTATCCCCATCCCCACCTCCATCCCCAGCTCCTGTGCTGGAGATAAGCTCTTGCTGCCCTTGCCTGCCCTGGCTGCCCTTTCCCCAAGGGTGCATGAGCCAGGAGTGGATGCAGGACAGTCCCGGCTCCACACAGAGCTCACAGCTCTGCTGTGTAGGGCACAGCTCAGAACCAAGCAGCCTTGCCCTGGAGGGGTCCCCACTCCCTCCCCCCACCCCAGGACCCCTTTGCTTGTGAATATTCCACGCGGCCTCCATCCTGAGGAACGTACATCCTCCCAGCTCCTGGTGCAGAGCCCCTCGATGGCCTCTCTGACCGCGGCCAGCGGCTGCCCCTCCGTCAGGTTCAGGAACTTGAAGTTATAGTAGAAGGCAGAGAAGGCCTGAAAGGCGAGAGACAGAAACACTGCTGAGCTGCAGTGGGAACCCCGTGCAGCTGCCTGGAGCAGGAAGGTGGGGTTTTCCTTCACAGGGTTTGTCCCAGGGCATTGTTGTCCCTGTCCCAGCAGGTGATGGGCTGGGGCTTGGTGCCTGCTGGCCACAGCAGCACAGCCAGAACCTTGCCTGAAAGCTGCTGTCTCAATTCCTGGATTTTCACCAAACACTCGGGTTTTGACAAACCCCGTTTTATTAACAAATCCATAGGAGTGTCCAAGGCCAGGACAGACGGGGCTTGGAGCAACCTGGGAGAGTAGAGGGTGTCCCTGCCCATGGCAGGGGGTGGCTCGAGATGAGCTTGAAGGTCCCCTCCACCCCAAACCAGTCTGGGATTTGATGATTCTCGACACGGTCCCATTTGGAGGTTTGGCTGGAAAACCACCCAGCAGCAATCCCTGGCGTGCCCTCAGGCAGTGGTGCTTGGGGAACTCCCTGCAGGGAGGTGACAGTGCCAGGGGGCAGCGGGGACACCCCAGCACCGGTGTGAGGAGGTAGGAGGACGGATTTGCCTTACAATGAACTGCCCCCGCAGCGGGGGCTGGTAGACGCCGTCAAAGGTGCAGTCCTGGCTCCGGCCACACGCCGAGAAGTTGAACAGCTTCCTGAGCCCGGCCAGGCAGCCGCTGGCGTTGCCCGTGCCCTCCAGGGTGACGCTGCTGTCGCCCAGGGGCAGGCGCGGGTCGCTGCCGTCGGTGCAGGGGCTGGCGCGGAAGGAGGACAGCGAGACGCTCTCGTTGTAGCCCTTTGGGTAGCAGGGGTGGTGGACTCGTGTGCTGGGGGACGACTCCTGGGGACAGCAAAATGCAGCTGCAACTCCTCCAGACCCTTCTGGCACTTTGCACCTCGGAGAAGAGCCTGGTCCTGCATTTCTGTACACCATATAAAGCCAGAAGATCCCAGATTGCCCCTTTTGACATTTTCCCCATCCCTGGCAGTGTCCAAGGCCAGGCTGGATGGGGCTTGGAGCACCCTGGTCTAGTGGAAGGTGTCCCTGCCCATGGCAGGGGAGTGGAACTGGATGAGCTATAAAGTCCCTTCCAACCCCAACCAGTCTGTGATTCCGTGGTGTCCGTGCTCCTCTCCACATTTGCCCTGCCATGCTCCAAGGAGTCTCCTTGCTCTCAGTCCTTGCTGACGCCTCTCCAGAAGAGCCCTGCCTGTCCTTAGGTTGTGCATTGCCAGCTCTGTGGTCGGTATCACAGCACCACAGGCCAGTTACCCCTCAGCCGCCTCTCACCACAATTAACTCCTTGGCCAGCCGCTTCAGCATCTCGTTCTGCCCGTAGCAGAGGTAGCTGTGGGTGTAGATGTTGTAGCTGTACCCGTACAGGGTGAACTCAGAGGCTTCATTCTGGCTCCTTGCTGAAGCTTTGGGCATGAAGGTGATTTGAGTGGATGCTCCTCCGAGATCCAGTGCCCCGAAAATGTTGGCTGCGTCCGGACGAAGCCACGCGTGTGCTTTGGGGGAGTACTGCCAAGGAGAGCCAGGAGAGGAAGAGAAGTAGCACAGAATGCCCTGAGCAGAATTCTCACCCCATTGAAGACAACAGGATTTTGTTACTAAATTCAATGGGCCTCTGTGTTTGAGCCCCCTGCCACCTTCCCTGCCCAGCCAGCTGGGATGTTTATCAGAGCCAGGACAGAGAGAACTCTTTGGTGGTCAGCAGGTGCTGGCGTGCTGTGGCTCTGAGTCACCTGGCTCTGAGTCACCATCCCCAGGCCAAAGTGCTGGTCAGGACTGGCTTGGGTACCTGCTCTTCCTGAGGAGGCTGCAGGGATTTCTACCCAAGAATCCTCCAACAACCCCCACAAGAGCCTGACACTGCCAGCACCACTCTGAGCTGTGACAGGGCTGGGACAGAGCTTTGGTCCAAGCTGCCTTCAGGCTGCCACATCAAACCAGAACCGGAGCCTCCCAGCAGCACAGGGAGATGGAGCTTCCCAGGCCAGGGAGACAAAGCCCAGCTGTGCTGCACTGACCTCACTGTCCCCGAGAGTCCCTCTGTCCACACGGTGTGGAGATTGCCCCGAGCTCTTATCAGACACCCTCGTTCCTGAGTTCTCCCTCCTCGCTCACTGTGGGCAAGCCAGAGGATGTGTCTCCTTCCCCTGGATTGTTCCCCAAAGCCACCAACCCTGACCTCTCCTGCACTGAGAAAGCTTGAGGAAAATCAGAGAAGCTGTATTAGCCAAGGAGTGGGCGTTCCATCCCTCTCCCACCTTGGTGAAGGAGTCCAGCAGGTAGTTGATGGTGATCCAGCCATAGGCCCCCTCCTCCTCTCCTGTAAGGATTCGAGCCCCTTTGAAAGCCACAGGGTACTCCTGCATGGTTTTAGCAACCTCAGCCAGGACTTGCTCTGCTGCTGAGCTGTTCTGTTTCCTAGGAAGGGTGCAAAGGACAGGACACGTACCCAGCTACACCAGAGGAAACACGAGGAAAGGGTCTGGTTCTCTCCCAGTTCCACACACTCCCAGTTTTTGCAACCAGCAGTCTGTTTGAGTGGGTGTTTCCTGCCCTGTGACTTGTCAGAGCTGCTCATGTGGGGTAAATCCCGGCGGTCTCGGCTTGGCATTGCCAATCTAGGAGCAAGAGCAACCTCTCCCTCCAGTGCAGCCTGATCCCAGTCACCCAGAGCTTCCCCAGGCCACCCTCCCCTGCTAAGTGCAGGCGGGGGTTGTGCTGCAAGGCCCGGGTTTGAGCATCACCCACTGGCTGTACCCAAGGCAGGGCTGGTTGCTGACCTCCAGGGTTTTTTTGGGAAGTTTCCAGCCTGGGTTCAGACCTCTCTGTGCGGAAAATGTCTCAGGGCTGTTCTTGCTCTCTGAAGTGAGCAACCTTCAGGCTACGGCCCAGCTCCTTCCCAGGTCTGATTGCCAGGGCACAGAAATAATGTGAGCTTTCTGCAGCCATAAAACCAAGAGCCATGAAATGAAGGCTGGCGTTTGAAGAGAGCTAATAGGGGCTGAGAAAAGGTGAGGGCAGGACCTGCAGCGCTCCCTCACCTCCTACCTCTTCCCCACCAGCACCCATCCACCTTGGCAGGTGGCACAACTCCTGGTGGTACCCCAACTTCCTTGTTTTCAAGGAATAATGAAGAGCAAACAAAGCTGTGAAAAGCATTTCTTGCTTGGAACTGGGCGTGCAGCACCATCCTGGGACATCCCAACAGACACTGCTCAGGACAGTTCAGCCACCCCTGTGTCCCCCCCAGGCTGCCTTTTCCCCTTCTCCTCCCTCCCCAGTCGTTTGCTCATGGCAGTGTGGGACCTGGGGTGCTGGCCCTGTGCAGGAACTGTCCTGGCAGTGGCTGTTGCAGTTTTGTCAGTGCTGTCACCCTCGGCCCCCCAGCAGTACCTCAGTAGCCTCATGCCAGCCGTTGCTCCGAGATAAGCGGGGGCATCCCTCTGCTTCTCAGCAGGAACAACCTGCAGGGCTTTATCCAGGCACTCCCTTAAGGAATTGCCAGCCTCAGGGGGGTTGTTGGCGTAGCTCGATATGCCTTGCCCTGGAAAAGAGTCAGGATGGGATGGGCTGATGGGAATGGCTTGGGTCAGGGTTGTGGGAGCAAGAGGGCACAGGGCAGGGAGGGCTGTCACCTATTAGCAACAAAGGTGCTTTTCCAGGGTCCCCTGGTGCCCTGAGACCTGACTGACCCACACTCTCGTTCCTCTCCCGTGTCTCCCATGCTTCCAGCAGTGTCCCCGGCCACTGTAGGTGACACCTTCTCCAGCCAGGACAGCAGCTGGGGGCACCCCAAGGCGGAGGAATGAATACTGATTCACCATCGAGTCCCCCCCAGTGCGAGGGCACCACACGGCGCTGAGGGCCCGGGGCTCAGGGAACAGCCGGCCACAGCCACGGCCCCCCGTGCCCGCAGTGCCCGCCCGAGGGACAGGTCACCCAGGTCACCCCACCCACCCCTCGAGCACACAGGGCAGGACAGAGCCCACGGCAGGGGCATACTGACCCTGCACATCACAGGACAAGGTCTGGCTGACCACTCCAGTGTCATTCTCCTTGTCTGAATCCCACTCGTAGACAAACAGGGAGGTGTGGGATGAGCCTGCATCAAACACCATCCCATACTGGAAGGGAAATCAAGACTTAATGAGGATGGAGGAGCAGCAGCCTGGCCCTGGCCCCACTGTGGCCCTGCCGGGGCAGAGGGGCCAGAAGATTCCCCAAAACCCACGTGTGAGGCACAAAACCCGTCAGCTGTGCCGTGGCAGGGCAGAGCGGTGGCCTCAGCCCCCCACAGTGACTGAGGGACTTTGTCATTCCCTCTGCTGAGGCCTGTGCTGCAATGCCAACTCACACAAACATTTCCTGTTGTTTCCTCATGCTTTATTATTTTCTTTCACGGTCACATACCTTTTGTGTCTACACTGGCCCCACCCTGGGGCCTGCAGCTCTCCCACCTCTCGTGCTCCCTGCTGCCCCGTGGCTGCACCCAGCCCGGGCAGGGGCAGCAGGGCCTCTCCAGGAGCTCTCAGTCACCTGCCTCGCCCCCATAAACCCAAACCCAAACCCCTGCAGGCTCCCTTCCAGCAGCTGGGGTGGGGTGCCATGCCCAGGGCACGACAGGGGGAGGCAGGATGCTTGTGCCACGGTGTGAGGGGAGGGACGGACTGGGGGGAGCTGGCAGGAGCAAAGGGCACACAGAGGTGCCCTGGCAGAGCTGAGGGAGCAGGGCAGGACTCTGCCCTACCCACCTGCCCCAAGGTAATCTCCAAACCTGGCACAGCGTGGTGATGAGTTCAGGGGAGGCTTCCCCTCTGACTTCCCTCTGCCTGCACCTCGAGGTGGGGACAAAACATCCACCCTGCCAGAAAGGTCCTGAGCCCATATCCCCTCTGAGCCCCACGGACCAGCTGCTGGCTCTGGGCACCTGCCCAGGGTGAGTGGGCTCACCACAGGTGCTCGGGGACCTTCTCAGGGCTCACCTTGACCGTGGGTGGCAGCGTCACATCTTCAACCCTCACCAGGCTGAGAACCAGGGCGACGATGGAGAGTGCCACCAGTGCCCCGACAATGGCACTGGTGCAGGGCTTCTTCTTAGCCAGCATTGGGGAGAAGGCTCCTGGAAACCCAAACAGGGGAGAAAGGTTGGACGCCTGGGAACAGCGGTGTCAGTGAGAGCTGCAAGGAGATCTGCTCCGAAAGCTGACGCTGTCTCAAGCTGTGCCACTCAGAAATCCCGGTGAACAGTCAGGTCTTTTCCTGGGAAAAGCAATAATAGGATAAAATACAGGGAGCTGGAGGAAAGAGGGGCTGTCTGCCCCGCAGCCTGGCAGAGCCATGGCGGGATCACAGCAATCTCCCAGGTCCCACACCCGCTGCTGCCCACGGCCGGGCAGGATCGGGTCTGGGAGGGGTGAGAGTAACCGTGCAGGGAGCAGAGGAGAGAGAACTGCAAAGGCTCGGCGGGAGGCAGGGCAGAGAGGGTACCTGCATGTCCCCGGCCCTGAGGAAGCTCAGCTCACCTGCCCGCAGGGCAGAGAGGGGGGTACCTGCATGTCCCCGGCCCCGAGGAAGCTCAGCTCACCTGCCCGCAGGGCAGAGAGGGGGGTACCTGCATGTCCCCGGCCCCGAGGAAGCTCAGCTCACCTGCCCGCCCTCCCAGAGCCCTGCCCGGCTGTGCCCCCGCGGGGTCCCTCAGCGCCCTGCGCTCCTCCGGCTGCTGCAATCCCAGCTTGGACTTGCCTTTTATATCCTTTGGAAGCAGATACTGCTGGAAAGTCTTTCCCTCATTATTTTGTCTGAGAGCTCATCAGCCGTAGGCGAAACTCTCGAGTATCTGTTCTCCTGTTTGTCTTGCCGGTGTATATTCATGGCCCAGTTCGGCATTGTCCTTATCTTCGGCCAATTAGTTCCTCCTCCTCCTCATTTGAATGGAATCAGATGAAGAACACATCTCTGCGTTTAACTCTTGCCCTCTGCTTCTCTGTGCTGTCACACCCCCCATTTCTGTTTCCTCTTTGCTCTCCCCAGCTTTAGCATTCCCTTTACAAGCTCTCTGCAAGGTCTGTGGGAGTGATTTGCAGTATCTAGTGCCCTGGAATCTAACGGAGTGTGGGTACCTGATAATGAGTTTTCCTACAATGAGATGGAAACTCCCGTCATAGGAGGAGCATTGCCCTGCCGGGGGGGTCTCAGCAGGACTGGCTGGGCTTTGCCAGGGGGCACTGGAGAGGCCAGGACACTGCCATGGCCCAGCTGGGACTGTGGGCACCCCTTCCCTGTGTTTGACCCAGCTTTGTGCTGCTCCTGGGGTCCCGCAGACCCCGAGGAGAGGTGAAGGACTGGGGAGGACTCAGGACTGCCCTGGGAGCTGAAGGGCTGGGGAACAGGGATCTGCTCTCTCGGGGCCACGCAGCCAAGCTGCTTCCTGCTGATGCAGCTCCCCGATAAGAGCCTGGTGGGGCTGTCACAGGGATCTGCGTGGACAGACCCAGTTCCAGCTGCCTCAGCTGAGTCAAACGGGGCAATGCCAGGAGGGAAATGCTGTGCTGGGGAGCTCCCATTGCCCCTGCCCCTGCCCAGCGCCTTTGCTGGTGTTTGAGAGCTCCTGCTGCGGGCACTGCCAGTGTCACCGTGCTGTCACATCAGGTGCAGCAGTCCCCGGCTGCTCCTCAGGCCTCCAGGCCGCTCCCTCTTCCTGTCGCCCCTAATCTGGGATCTTTCACCCCGTGTGGAGGAAGCAGATTCACGCACTGAGATAATGATTTTATTTCACATCTACGCAGAGATGGGTGCTGGGTGGTGAATCAACAGAGCTGACACACCCTCAGCGTGCCGGCTGCCCATTTTTACACTTTTGAAGCAATAGAAGTCAGCATTTCCCTATAGCTAACCACAAATAGTGCAGCCATTGGCTTCGCAGTCTCTGCCTCATTTAGAGATACTCTGCACACTTCTTTTACTGTTCGTGCTCTCTGGGGAAGGGGCTTTTGTGAGTAAAGTGTGATCACAGCCTGTGGGCGGGGATTTTACTATGCTAATGAGCACAGGAATCACACAGAGTTGTTCTTTGGCTTTGTAATTTGATTTATAGTGTCCTCCTGCTCTTCACTTCTCGGGTCATGGCTCTCGGTTCCTGCAGGATTGGTTATTCCCTTGTCTTTCGTAAGTTCTTTTGTTTGTCCTGTACTGCAGTGAATTTTTAACCTTCTCGTGGCGCTCCATTTCAACAAATCCCCTCTCTGAGACTTAGGGAAATGTCCATAGTGCACTTCCCATAAGTCTCACCCTATTTTTGGAAATCATACTTGACTCTTACCTGAAAGAACCAATAAACATATTTATTCTCTTTCATGCTGTGATACAGTGGCGTGTCAGTGCCGTCTCTGTGGGCTCATGGCACTTCACCTCAGCATTCCCATGGCAGTCTCCTTTGGGCTGGCTCCTGAAGCCCAGAGGGTGCCCACCACTCCTGCATTCCCACCTCCACACAACACACAACCTTTGGATTCATCTGGATTCAGTGGGAGGGGTGGGTGAGTGTTCCTGCTCTGGAAATCCCCTGCTGACTGCACAGGGCTGTTCTGAGCACGGGGGTCTCGTCCCCACTCAGGACAGAGAGGCACCAACCAGCCCTGGTCCCTCGGGGACATGTGGCACTGCCAGCGGCTGTGTGCACCCAGAGCTGACCAAAACCTCCAGCTCCAAACCCAAACACAGGATGAGCAACTCTTCGCTTTATTTTTCCTGTCCCTTTTTGTGGTAAAGAAATAGTCCCAGAGGTTCTGTTGAGGGGCTGTTCCTCCCGCTGGCCCCATGCTGGCCCTGCAGCTCTGCCAGGTGATGCTGCCCTGGCTGGGCTCTGGGTGTGAATCACAAGGATCACAAGGAACTGCACGCAAGGACGCCGTTCTAGCTGCCTTATCTCAGCTGAGTCAAACGGGGCAGTGCTGGGAGGGAAATGCTGTGCAGGGGAGCCCTCACTGCCCCTGCCCCTCCCCAGCTCTGTGCTACATCCAGCCCCCAACTTTCCTCAGACAATCCCACCCAAAGGGGTGTCTCTGCTAAAATTTGGGGTTACATGGTGTCCGAGCATCCCAGGACCTGGAAGGGCCAGGGGGTGCCTGACCCCAGGAGCAGCTGCTCTCACGTGGCAGCCCTCGGGTCCTTGGGCCCATCAGCCCCAGTCCTGTTTGGCTTCAGGGCTGTGCTCTGGTGAGAGTGAAGTGTGCTGTTTGCTCATAATTGAGAGAGGGACCAAATGTCTCCTTCTGACTTGTGATAGACAAATCTGCCATGGAGAAGTGTGACTCGAGTACACACACACCCCTGTTTGATCTGCTTTTGACATGTATTTATTTGCCCGTGGCCCTTGAAGTGACTCTGAGACCCAAAACGGAGTTGCCAAGCTGGTGTGGGGACTCGGTGGGGCTCCAGCCCAGCCATCCCTGCCAGGCACTGGGCCGACTGGTGTTTGTGAAATGACATCACCTCCACTGCCAACACCTTCCTGGTGCCTTCTGAAAGGAAAGCACCCTGACTCAGGTTTGAAAAGGGAGTCTCTCATTTCCCAGAACTCAGTTTCCGCTCCATGAGGTCACCCCAGTCCCGGGTGGGAGGTGCAGGGGTTGGCTCTGAGCATGTCCCGTGTCTCCAAGTGAGCTGCACCACTTGCTGCTGCCCCACGTTCCTCTGCCAGACGTACCCTGGCTCTCGCTGTGACTTGTCCCAGCTCCAGCCCTCCCTTCCACTCTGATTCCAGCAGGACTGGTGGAGTTTGAGCCGTTTGAAGCTTCCTTGTCCCCAGGTGCTGCCCATGTCACGTTGCAGGGAGGGATGGAGGTCCCTTGGGCCACCCATTCCCAGATGTCTTTTGGGAGCCCCCTTGCCCCTCTGGAGGCTCAGGTCACACTGGAGCTGTGTCCTCCTGGTGCATGGAGCCCATCTGTGCTGCCCCAGGCAGGCTGTGCTCTGTATGGACATGGCAGCACTGCCTTCTCTCCTGCAGTGCACCCACCCCAGGTTCAGACAGCTCTGCAAGGGCTGCTCCTGCCCCTGCAGGGGCTGGGACACACGGGGAAGGGTGGCACTGGGGCTGGTTCTGCCCCTCTGTCACAGGGATGCTGCTCGGGCTCCTGGGCTGGGCTGTGCAGAGGCTCCTTCCAGCCAGCCCAGGGGTGCAGAGGGGCTTGGGGCTGGGGTCTGCAGCATCAGCCTTGGGAAGCTGCACCTCTACCCCACCGTATCCACATGGCCAGACCCTGCTGCTGGGTTTGGGAAAGGCCCAGCTGGCAGCAATACCCAACCCACCAGCCACAGCAGCAAAAATAAACCCAGAGGTGAGATTTCCATCTTTGCCAGGTGTATTCCAGTGTGGGAAAGAGTGCTGGCCTGAGACTTGAGGAGTCTCCACCCCATGCCAGAGACCTCGATGGGGCACCGGGCAGGGACTGGGTGTCAGGGTCCCCTCGAGCTGTGTCAGCGGGTGGAGGCTCCAGCAGGATTTCTCCAAGGGGGATGCTCCCAGAAGGAATTCTGTGTGGCCACGGGCTGCTGTGCCAGCACTGCACACTGCTGGGTGCCAGGGCAAATGTCCCAGCAAGGTTTGTTCTAGGACTTGGTGGCCCTGGGCACAGCAGGCGACTCCTCTGCCCCAGGCACGAGTCCTGGGAAGGGACACGGGGTGGTCCTGGCTGCCAGACCATCCCCCCACCCCAGCGCCCCCACCAGGGCAGGGCAGTGCCACTGCTCAACACTGTGTCATCCCTGTGTCCCCACACACCTCAGGGAAGCTGCCTTACCTCGGAGGAGCAGAGCTGGGACACGCTGACCGCTGGCTCGTCCCCAAGGCAGCAGCAAAACACTGGCAAAGCCGCTCGCAGGTGAGACGGGTGGCACACGGGGGACGTGGCACACGGGGGATGTGGCACACGGGGGGATGTCCCCCTGTCTCGGACACCACACCCCAGTGACACGGCTAGTGTCAGTTTGGGACTCATGGTCCAGGCAGCAGGAAAGGGCTCCGTGCCTGTGCAGTGTCACGGCGAGGCTGAGGGATGCGATCATCTGTTTGATCTTCCTTGGGTCTGATGAGCCCCTTCCTTAGTTTATTAATTAGCTGGTGGCTGGGAGCTGTGGGAGTGTCCAAAGGCACCACTGGTCCCCAGGGCCACTCAGTGAGTGTCCCCTCCTGACTCAGAGGCTTCGCTGCTCGTCCTGCTCCTCTCCTGTCCCTCAGCTGCTGTGGCTCCAGCTCCTCAGTGCTCTGGCAGACACTGACCCCACACAGTTCCCACCCCACAGCCCCCGCCCAGCCCCACAGCAGTGACCCTGCTGCTGGCACAGCTCCTGTGACAGCAGGTGACAGAACACCTGTGGCCAGTGCGCTCGGGGTGACCGGGGCCGCGTGGCACAACCACACCGAGAGGGGATGAGCTCACACCAGTGTGAGCTGGAAGTGATGAGGAGTAGGTGGCTGCCACCTCCCAGGTGACATGTCCTCCTCCTGGGTGACACATCCTCGGCCCAGGGGAGCCCATGAGGGGCTCCAGGTGGACTCACCTGAGCACCTGTGGCCAGTGACACCCAGCCCTGGGAGATCACATCCCAACGTGAAGCAGGAGCTGAAGAGCACCTGTGAGGCAGGGCCAGTGCCACCTCAGGGTGTGCAAGAATCACAGAACCACAGAATCTCCTGAGCTGGGAGGGACCCACGGGGATCAGCAGGTCCTGCACAGACACCCCAACAATCCCACCCTGTGCATCCCTGTGACATTGGTACTTCACACACTGGTCTGCACTTCCACAGGGAATACCGAATTCCTCCTGTTCTCTGGGGGCTCTGAGGGCAGTGAGAACCCCTTCAGAAGCAGCATCAGCCGCGCAGGGTCCTGCCCTCCCACACCCCCACTTCCGTATTCAGGAAATGGAGTGAAATACAAAGAAGAAAAATCATATTCCTGTTCAAAAATACACACATCAGCGATCTCAACACAACCTTATGAAACCCCGTCAGCACACTGAAGGGATGAAGCGCTGAAGGGATGGAGTGCTCAGGGAGGTGAGGGGACAGATGGAAATGCATGAGCCAGCTGCTGGGCAGGGCAGGGCAGGGCAGGAGTCTGGGCTGTACCAGGAGACCTACAGCAACCACCCACCCTCCAGGCAATTCCCGCTCTCCAGGCAGCAGTTTTAGGTACAACTGCTTTCTAGGCAAGGAGAATTTTATAAATAAACCCAATCCTTCAGCGCATTTTTATTCTAAAATGAAGTAACTGTCACGCCCAGCAGCGCTCGCAGGACAGGACAATGCAGGAGCTGAGGGAGCACGAACAGGGATGTGGAGCTTCTGGAGAAACGTGATGCTCTGCAACACGGCCGCGAGCCGGGGCACGGCCCCTGTCCCAGCCTGTCACCTGTCCCTCCGCACGGGGACAGCAACGGGAGCAGCCCCAGCACCGGCCCCGGGCACGTCCCGCCGGGCCGGAGCTCAGTTCACGCGGCAGGCCCGGATCATGAGCAGCTGCAGCAGGATGAACACGGGCGACATGATGAGCCCGTACCAGAGCTCCCGCGTGTGCTCCACCAGCTTCTGGCACAGCAGCATCTCGAACACGAACTTGAGGCTGAGGATGGTGAGGATCCAGAAGAGCCGCAGCACCGCCAGGCGCTTCTCGCCGTCCTGGAACAGCCGCACGGACACGATGGTGGTGAAGTAGGTGCTGAGCCCGTCGGCGATGAAGAAGGGCATGAACACGATCCACCAGGAGAGCGCGGCGGCCGCGCCGTCCACCTTGAGCACGAGCAGCACGGAGAAGGAGAGCAACGCCAGCCCGTGCAGGAAGATCCCGAACGTGGCGAAGCCGACC
>VZRV01009217.1:63332-89729 GCA_013398115.1 Falcunculus frontatus | reverse complement strand
CGGCCGCAGCCCCTGACCCGGCACCGGCACCAGGCCCGGCCCGGCCGCAGCCCCTGACCCGGCACCGGCACCAGGCCCGGCCCGGCGGCGCGGGGCGATGGCGTCAAGGGGAGAGGCGGTGAGCGGATGACGTCATCAGGCGGGGGACGGTGCCCGGGGAGTCCCGGCGCCTCAGCCCGGGTGATGACGTCAGGCGGAGCTGTCGCGCAGTGGTGACGTCAGCGGCGGGATGGGACCGGTCCATGGTGAGTCCGGCGGAGCGGCCGGAGCCGGGCCGGGCCTGGCCCCGGGGCTGGGGGTGTGCGCCTGGAGAGGAGAGTCCCCGAGGAGCCCCTGCCAGGGCCTAAAGGGGCTCCAGGAGAGCTGGAGAGGGACTGGGGACAAGGCATGGAGGGACAGGACACAGGGAATGGCTTCCCAGTGCCAGAGGGCAGGGATGGATGGGATATTGGGAAGGAATTGTTCCCTGGGAGGGCGGGGAGGCCCTGGCACAGGGTGCCCAGAGCAGCTGTGGCTGCCCCTGGATCCCTGGCAGTGCCCAAGGCCAGGCTGGGCATTGGGGCTTGGAGCAGCCTGGGACAGTGGAAGGTGTCCCTGCCATGGCAGGGGGGGCACTGGATGGGCTTTGAGGTCCTTTTCAACCCAAACCGGTCTGTGATTCTGTGATTTTGTTTTTTATTATTATGATTTAATTTAGTATTTCTCTATGGGCACATGGTGACAGCAGCTGTGTGCAGCTCGGACAGCTCCCTGGCTGGGATTCCCTGTAGGCCGGGCCCTTGCTCTGTCAGAACCTGGCTCAGAGCTCCGTGTCTGGTCACACCTTTGTCTGTCCCTGCTTATCCTGTTGGCTGGGGCGTGGGATCACTCCCTCAGTGCTGCACCGAGGTGGGAAGGGAGCCTGGGAGCCTTGAACCCAACTGCTGAATCCCAGCTATTCACCATCCTTGTGCTGTGTCAGCCCCACAGGCCCCCTGGACCCCCAGACCCTGGGTGGGGTCAGTGCTGCTCAGCCCAGGGCAGGCCCAGCTCTGCCTCCCCTCCTCTCCCTTCCCTCCGGTGACTTCCCTGCTGTTGTCTCTTGTAGATGGCAGAACGGAGACTCCTGGTGCTTTTTGGCAGCCAGACTGGGACAGCTCAGGACACGGCGGAGAGGATTGGGAGAGAAGCCAAGCGCCGGCACTTGCGGTGCCGAGTGGAGGCCCTGGACAGCTGTGACATGGTGAGTGGGACACAGGGTGCTGCGGGCACTGCTGCTCCTGCTCCATCTCCACCAGCCCCATGGGCAGGGACATCTCCCACGGGACCGTGGGAGAACAGAACAAGAACTCAGAACAAGCTGAGTTGGAAGCAGCCCATCAGGATCATCGAGTCACCCCAGCAATCCCACCCTGTCCCTGAGAGCGTTGTCCGAACGCTGTTGAACTCACACAGGCTTGGTGCTGGTTGCTCCAAGCCCCATCCAACTTGACCTTGGACACTTCCAGGGATGGGGCACCCCCAATTTCTCTGGACACCCTGTGCCAGGGCCTCCCCACCCTCACAGGGAAGGATTTCTTTGTAGTATCCGATCTAAACCTGCCCTGCTTCAGCTCATGGACGTTCTGCCTTGTCCTGTCCCTCCATCCCCTGTCCAGAATCCCTTCCCAGCTCTCTTGGAGCCCCTTTAGGTACTGGAAGGGGCTCTAAGATCTCCGTGGAGCCTTCTCTTCTCCATGCTGACCACCCCCAGTTTGGAGGCTGCTGACCTGATTGTGCTGTGTTTGTACCCACAGGCCAACCTCATCCATGAGCCTTTGGTGGTGTTTGTGTGTGCAACCACGGGCCAGGGAGACCCACCTGACAACATGAAGGTAGGACGTGCTTCTGTCCTGTTGCTTTTACATTCCTTTCTCTCCTGAAGCAGCTGGAGCAGGGGTTATTTTTGCAGGGGGAGCTTTGCAGCAGCACTGCTCACATCCCAGGGGACATGGGCAGGGGGCTGGTGAGGTGACTGGCAGGGGGCACCTCTGCAGAAAGCCGTGCTCCCCACCGTGCTGGGATTCAGGAGGGCCCCGGCGGGTGGCTGAGCAGGGAGGCAGGGACATGGCGGTGCCGTGGCAGCAGCAGGACTCGCGGGCTGTGTCCCTCGTAGATGTTCTGGCGGTTCCTGTTCCGGAAGAACCTCCCAGGCGGGTCCCTGTGCCAGCTGGACTACGCCGTGCTGGGCCTCGGAGACTCCTCCTACCCCAAGTAAGCAGCTCTGCAGCTCCTGGGCAGCTGCTCCTCGCAGCTCTGACTGCAGTAGAGAGCAGGGTGGCTGGAGAGCAAAGGGGGTAAGGGGAGACAGTGTGACTGGAGCAGCAGCTCAGACAAAATGTAACTCCCACCAGCCTTAAAAATCCCTGTCCTAGCAGCCCGTGTCCCTCCTAATGCCCAGGAACTTGACTTCTGCCCTTTTCTTTCCTCCCAACCTCACCAGGGATGCTTTGCTGCAGTGGGTCAGACATCATGTGTCAGTCTTTTATCATGGCCTTGGGCCTAGGCAACAGGAGACAGCGAACAGAGGTGGCAGTCAGCCCTGTTGGTCCCAGGTGTTCCCCAGAAGGTTGTTTCTGTGTGCCCCAAAGAGCTGTAGTGGGAGGGACAGGTGTGCCTGAGCTCTGTGGGGCAATGAGGGACTGGAGGGAGGGAAATGTTCTATGGCCCAGGTCACAAGCTGCCCTGAAGGGAAGCTGGACCTCGTCTTGTCCCACCTGGGGGCTGGGCACAGCCTGTGGGGGCCAGCAAGTGGCGCTCAGCTGGTTCTGTGAACTGGCACAGGCTGGGCAGGGCACGGGGCAGGAGAGACCCACCTGACAACGTGAAGGTAGGACGTGCTTCTGTCCTGTTGCTTTTACATTCCTTTCTCTCCTGAAGCAGCTGGAGCAGGGGTTATTTTTGCAGGGGGAGCTTTGCAGCAGCACTGCTCACATCCCAGGGGACATGGGCAGGGGGCTGGTGCTGGCTCTGCCCATGTGCTGCTCTGGTGGCCTTGGCAGCGTGTGCTGGTGCTGTGGCAGTGCCTGCTGTGCTGCTGCAGCAGCCCTGCCCTGTTCTGTTCTCTGCTCAGGTTTAATTTCGTTGCAAAGAAGCTGCACAAACGGCTGCTACAGCTCGGGGGCAGCCCGCTGCTGCCAGTGGCCTTGGGAGACGACCAGCATGACCTGGGGTAAGAGCCCAGAGCAGGGTGGCAGGGGGGCCCCGGGGTGCCCTGCAGCTCTGTCCTGGGGCTGATGGCAGGGCTGTGTGTGCTTTACCCTCGCCTGGGCACAGCAGTGTGCTGCTCCCACCACGGGGCTGCTCCTGCAGCTCTGGGAGCGTGTCGATCTCTGCTCATAACCCTCCTGTGCCAGCACCTGGGCCATCTGCTTCTGCAGGGTGTCCCATAACCCCCAGAACATGGCCATGACCCCTGGCTCAGCCCCAGCCCTGCTCAGAGCAGGGCATGGCTGTGTTACACAGCCCTGTACCTGCAGCACTGCAGCAGCCTCAGCTGTGCTCACGGGGGGGCAAAGGCTGTGGATGGCTCGGGGAGTCAGTGACCCCACAGGTGCTGCTCAGGGGCTGGAGATCCTGCTCAGGTGTCAGTGCTTGGGCCCTGGAGGGTGAGTGAGTGCTTAGAGTGGCTGAGACATGTTTCCTCCCAGACCCAAAGTTGAAAGGGAATGGCCTGGGGTGTCTGTGGGGATGGTTTTTGGGAATGTGCAGGGACAGCAGAGCTTGACCCTGAAGGATGATGTTGCTGCAGCCTGAATTTCCCACTTGCAGGCCAGATGCAGTGGTTGATCCCTGGCTCGTGGCCTTATGGGACAAGATCCTTGCCTTGTATCCTCTCCCTCCTGGCCTTGAGATCATCAGTCCCGACGTGCGGTGAGTGCAGAGGGTGGGCAGGGGCTGCTGGGGCTGGCTGGGCTGGAATGCTCTGTTCACTTGGCTGTGCTCCAGAGTTCTGCTTGGAGCAGGAACCCTCCCCACACAGCGTCTGGTGTCCCCAGTGTCCCTTGTGCTTTGGCCACCAGCGGCCCATCTCTCTCTGCATGGGTGTCCCCTTGTCCCCTGGGGGGTGTGACAGCTGCACCAGCCGGGTTCTGCCCATCTTGCTGTCCTGATGTGCCTCTGCCCCTGGCAGAGCGTGCGTGCCCAGCCAGTCTCCCTCTGCCCGCTCTGGATCCTTTGGGATCTCCTCCTGGCAGTGTCCGTTGCATTCCCTTACACAGGGACTGGCTCCAGGGGACAGGGATCATGGCTGGTGGATACAGTGGGACACTCCAGGCCTCCCCTGCCTCTCGTCTTGCAGCAGCGAGGAGCTGTAGCATGGAGTTGACCCCGCTGCACTGCTCTCCTCCCCACAGCCTGCCCCCCAAATACACCCTGCGCTACCTGCCCGAGGACTCCCCACACCCCGGCAGTGACCTGCTGCAGCCCCCAGCCGCCCGGGCTGCTCCCTGCGAGCTCCACCCCTTCGCTGCCCGCGTGCTGTCCAACCAGAGGGTCACGGCAGAGTCCCACTTCCAGGACGTCCGGCTCATTGAGTTCGACATCGCAGGCTCAGGGATCACGTGAGCATTCTCCTGACTCCCCCAAGCTCTGTCGTGTGGGACCAGGTGTCCTGGAGCCGGCCCTCCTCTTCTGCTGCCCTTCCTCGCTGATCTCTGAGGCTGCAGCCTTGTGGTCACGGTCCCTGCTGCGAGTGCCCAGATATGGAGTGGGGTCCTGCCCAGGGACCAGCTCCCTTTGCCTGTCAGAGCAGTTGGTGGCACTGGGAATTTGCCTCCCCTGGTGTGGGTGCTGATCGGGATGGCCGTGCTGCCCCCGTGGCTCTGCCCCCGTGGCTCTGCCCCCGTGGTTCTGCCCCCATGGCTCTGCCCCCGTGGCTCTGCCCCCGTGGCTCTGCCCCCGTGGCTCTGCCCCCATGGCTCTGCCCCCATGGCTCTGCCCGTGACTGTGCTTGGCAGCTCCCACTGCACCCACAGGTTCAGTGCGGGGGATGTGGTGATGATCCAGCCCCAGAACTGCCCCGAGGATGTGCAGCAGTTCTGCCAGCTGCTGTGCCTGGAGCCACACAGACGCTTTGTGCTGGAGCCCACAGAGCCTGGTAGGTCCTGCCTGCTGTTCCTTCCCCTTCCTGCTGAGACAGAGCATCCCCTGAGCTCTGGCCCAGCCTGGAGCTCTGCTCTTCCTTTGCTGCAGACCTGGTTGGGAGTGTTGGATGGATACAGGACCTGCCTGCCTGACAGTATGGAGGCTGTCCTTCCCTCCAGTCCTGTGTGCGTGGGTCCTGTGCAGGGCCAGTGGGACTGGGAGGCATCCAGCAGTGCCAGGCTGCACCTGGGCCTTGTGCCTTGGCAGCCCCAGCACAGAGGGGAGGATCCTGTGGCATCCTCAGCCCCAGGCCCAAGCTGGGAATCCTGTGCTTCCTTGCGTGGGGCATGCAGGTCTCCCCACTCTGCCTGTGCCCTAGGGACCTCCTGAGGGGCTTCTGCAGCCACAAACCAGCACAAGCAACCAGAGGAACCCCTTGGAGGCAGAGCTCTTGATGCCTGCATGGAACAGGACCCTTGAGTGCCCTTTTCACCTCCAACTTCCCCATGTCTGTCCATGCTGGAATTTTTGCCTGGCAGACAAACCCGAGAGAAATTCAGGCTGCTCCTCTTGCCCTTGGAAGAGACGTGGGAGACAGGGATGGGCCTGACACATGACACTGCTGGGTATTTCCGCTGTGTTGTGTGCAGGCAGGGTGGGAGCCATGTGGGTGAGGCGTTGTCCCAAAGCACCTGCCAAAAGTAAGGGACGGTTGAGCACCGCTGACTGCCTCTGTTGCAAACTCGGGGGCTTGAAAAGCAAACTGGGGAGAGCAGGAGGGAGTGGAGGGAGGCCCGTGGTGGGAGCAGGGAGGGGTGGAGCTGTCTCCAGCAGCACGTGGGTGCAGCATGAGGTGCTGCAGGCTCTGGGGACAGCAGATTGGCAGGCGCTGGCCCTGACTGTCCCCGCTGCCTTGCCTTGCAGGCACAGCCCTCCCTCCCCTCCTGCCACAGCCCTGCACCATCCGGCACCTGGTCACGCACTACCTGGACATCTCCTGCGTGCCACGGCGCTCCTTCTTCGAGCTCCTGGCCTCTTTCTCCACGAATGAGCTGGAGCGGGAGAAGCTGCAGGAGTTCAGCTCAGCACAGGGCCAGGAGGAGCTGTACAGCTACTGCAACCGGCCCCGCAGGACCACGCTGGAGGTGAGGCTGGGAGCAGGGCAGGCCTGCCCCATGGGCCGAGAGCACCCAGGATGTGAACAGCCACCATTTCTTGGCTGAGGAGTTTAATCTTTTTCACCCACTTTCTGAAGTGTCCATGGATTTCCACTGGCAGTTAAGACCAACTCTGGATCCTTCTGGGCTCTGGGGTGGGCTCTGTGCTGCTCTGGGAGGCAGAGGGCAATGGGACAGGGTGGTTGGTGCTCAGAGGTGCCCAGTGTGGTGCCTTTGGCTGAGGGCAGCATGGCACAGCTGTGTGGGACAGCCTGTGGCACCCTGAGGGCAGGCAGGCTGCCTGCTGGGGTGCACCAGGCCTCACCCTCTTGGCTTTGCAGGCCCTGTGGGATTTCCCTCACACCACGTGTGCCATTCCAGCCGATTACCTGCTGGACCTCATCCCTCGCATCAGACCCCGCGCCTTCTCCATCGCCTCCTCCGTGCTGGTGAGAGCTTAGCCCTTCTGGCCTCATTTCACACTCTGAACAGAGGATCTGGGCTGACTGTTGGTGCTCTGCTCCCCTGGAACCTCCACAGCCCACCCAAATCCCTGTCCTGCGCTGAGCCTGCAGCAGCCTCATGTGCTGGATGTAAACTTCAGGGCTGTGCCAGCCTTCAGATTAGGACACTTGCTGTCCTGCAGCCCTGCGAGTGCCAGGACTGTCCCAGCACACCTCAGACGTCTGGTGTCGCTGTCCCTGGGGGCAGTGGGATGTGGTGCCGCGGGAGCGTCCCGGGAGCTGGGGAAGGGAAGTGCTGCTCCCTGCTCCTGCCGGGAGGTGGCAGTGGGACCGGCCCGGGTGCCTGCAGACTCAGCCCATGCCCGGCTGGATTTGTCCTCCGCGGGGGCCTCCTGGGCTGGACAGTCACCATCACTGTTGCCAGCTGTGCAGAGCATTCCTGTAGCAGTGGTTCCCCGGGAAAACCCCCTTCCCCGTTGGCAAGGTTTTGAGCAGGGGTGTGCTCCACTGTAAGTGGCTGTGCCAGACTAGGACGAGCGTTGCAGGCACGCTGGCGGGAGCTGGGCACAGGCCGTGTCCCTGGAGGAGGTGCTGGGCTGTCGCTGGGGAGCTGTGCTGGGTTGTGCTCATGGCTCCGTGCTCACAGGCCCATCCCGAGCGGATGCAGATCCTTGTGGCCGTGGTGCGGTACAGGACACGGCTCAGCAAACCCCGCCGGGGGCTCTGCTCCACCTGGCTGGCTTCTCTCAACCCGGAGCAAGGTGAGTGCTTGGACTCTGTGAGAGTCCCACAGCACACAGTGCTCATCCCTCGGGCCCCTGATGGAGCTGTGTGGGTGCTGACCCGTGTGCAGGAGCTGCCTGGCTGCAGCAGCAGCTCCATGGGGAGCACACTGGCCTGGCAGGATGGGCTGGACTCACAGTAGAGGCAGTGCTGAAACAGCTGAGGTGCTTTTCACACGCACTCAGTGTGCCCTTGGTGCTGGGGGTGATGAGCCAGGTCTGTCTGTGTCTTTGGAGCACCCTGGAGGAGCTGGGTGCCCGCCCGCCCTCGCAGGCAGGCACAGGGCACTGGTGGTGGGGTGATGCTTGTTGATCTCTTTGTTTCACAGGTGATGTCCGGGTGCCTCTTTGGGTGAAGAAAGGAGGAATGAAGTTCCCAGCTGACCCTGCCACCCCCGTGATCATGATTGGCCCTGGCACAGGGGTGGCCCCTTTCCGAGCAGCCATACAGGAGCGGGTGGCACTGGGACGGAGAGGTGAGGGATGGTCCTGGGGGGCACTGGGGGTGCCCTTTGCACAGACAGCTCTGTGTCAGCACGTGGAAGGATGGGCTGGGGGCTCCTGAGGGTTCCACCAGGTCAGGCTTTGCTGTGTTTGAGCAGCAGCAAGCTGGGCTCTGGGGCAGGCGAGGCCCAGAGCTTGCTGTGTGCATCCTGTGTGGTTATTCAGGGCAGCTCCTTGGGTGGGGTAGGGCTCTACAGAGGCTCTTCCTTGGCTCTCCAAGAGTGAACATGAGCTGAGCTCAGCTGCTGCTGCACAGGGAGTTGTGCCCCCACCCTTGTCCCATCCTCATGCCCTTGGCTCAGGGAACAGGCAGCCCTGGGGACACTTTCTGCCGTCCTGCTTTTGCAGCACACAGGGGCCTCTGCTTGCCACAGGTCACTTGACTTTGTGCTCGCATGGCTGGTGGCTCCTCAGGCTGGGAATGTCAGCCAGGTGGCACCAGCAGTGCCCAGGCTCCCAGCACAGACCTGCTGCTCTGCTCCTGCAGGGAACTGCCTCTTCTTCGGCTGCCGGTACAAATCCAAGGACTTCTACTGCCAGATGGAGTGGGAAGAGCTGGTGACAAAGGGCCTCCTGACACTCTTCACGGCCTTCTCCAGGGACCAGGTTAGTGTCCAGAGGAGGTGGGTACAGCAGCATGTCAGGCAGCACTGATGGGACTCTGCCAGCGTGTCTGTCCCCTGTACCTGTTGGCATGACCCGCGAGGGATCTGGTGAGGTGGCACAGGGGGCACCTCACCCCCCCTCACACACCTCAGTGCTGGCTGGGATCCCCTCCTGCCCTGCAGGGCTGTGTCTGGCTAAGTTGAGCTGGGAAGGTTGCTGGGGCAAGGCTGGAGAGCAGCAGGGCAGATAAGGCATTAACCAGCTTTGTTTGGCTGGACCACGTGAATGATAAGAGGCCCCCAAGCCTCTCGGAGGGTCACCAGGCAATAAATTCTTGGTTAAATACCACCCTCCCCACGGTGCCACTCTGAGCCCTGGCTGAAGCTGAGGAGCTTGGCCTCTGTGCCAGCTCTCTCTCAGCCCCAGATATGCAGAGGAAAGCTCCCCATGGGTGTGAGCACCCCACAACTCAGCCCCTCAATTTGCTCCCTGCTTTCCCAGGCGATGTCTCTGGTGGGCAGCTCTCATCCCCCCTTGGAGCTGCAGGGCTTTTTGTGCTGCCAGAGAGGCTCCCTGAGCTGGGGATCTGTGTCACCGCCTTCCTCTGTCCCTTGATGGCACTGAAAGCTCAGACTGCCTCTGGAACAGAGATGTGATAAAAAGGGAATGGGGTTCTCTCAGTAGCTCAGCTGCACCAGCCCCAGCCCTTTCTCCTGGCTCTGTGCATGTGTTGACATGAATTCAGCATCTTTTATCCACTCACTTGTAAGGCATGAGCTGGGTGCTCTGTGAAGGCTTTCCAAGGCTGGGATGCACAGGAGCAGCACTGCAGAGGGCTGATGAATGACCAGGGACAGGGGACCTGCTGCTTCTTGACTCTGGAGAGCAGCCAGAGCCACCTTCTGCTCTTGCTGACTCTGGAGGGACAGGACTTCCATTGGAGTGTCCCCTCTCTCTTGCTCCACAGACCAGAGCCATTTGTCCCCGGACAACGGGATGAGCCACAGGGGCTCTTGTACCTTTGGCTTCAGGGGATACCATGGCCCTTAACTCATCAAAAAGTTTGTCGTCAGAGAGCCAGGCAGGGGCTGGGGTGCTCCATGGCTGATCAAGGTTTTGCTCTTGTCTCTGAAGTCCCTTTGCAGTGACCCCTGTCCCATCACACCCACTCGCAGTGCAGACTGGTCCCAGCCGGATGTGGATGCCTTGAGACATCGTGACCCCAGTTTGTCACTGGGCTGCTCTGCTTTCTAGGTGGTTGCAGGTCCTTAGATGATCCCAGCCTGGCTGGCAGGGCCTCTGGCAGCACCGAGCTCGTTACTGCTAATGAAGCTGAGGCTGTGCTGGTGCTGGTGGGGGCATTGCCCAGTCGGAGCCGTGCCCAGGCTGAGCTGGCACTCCAGGGCCATCAGCCAGGAGAGCTGTGGGACCCACAGTGACCAGCTCCTGTGACAGCTGGGGCTGGGGCTGCTCAGGGCTGTTCCCACACACATCTGCAGCCTGCAGGACCTGAGCCACAGCGAGAGCTGTCCTGCCTTTGGAGAGGGGGCATGGGGAGGAGGCTGTGCCCATGGCTCAGCTCACCACTGTGCAGAATCCGGCGTGGGGGGACGCCCAGCACAGGGCCTGGCCTTCATCACAGTGTCACCTTTGTCACGGGATCCCTCTGGGCCAGCAGTGAGTTCAGGCACGTTGGCAATGGTGTTCTCCTGGGCAGGAGCCAGGGCCGTAGGCAGTTGCTTGGATGCTTGAAGTCTTGTGGATTAACCCTTTGGGAACTCTCCTTGCCTGGGCCGTACTGTGCCAAAAGCCAGTCCTCATCCAGTCCTTAAGCACAGTGGAGGGGCAGGGACTGGGAGTGAGGCTGTCCCTCCAAACTTTCTGCGCTTCCAAGCTGCTCCAGGTCTCCAGCAGTCAGGGGTGTGGGGAAGGGTCTCTGTCCTGCAGCAGGCTTGGCAGAGAGGGGCCACAGAGCCTCCTCTGCCTGTGCTGGGAGAAGAGGGGGCAGGAGGGAAACCTCACAGGGCCTCCCCAGGTCATGGCCCTGACCAGTGGACACCCAAAGGATTTGGGGGCTGCTTGGGGCCCCGTGTTCCCCACTGAAGCTCCTGCTGCTGCTCCCATCTCCCACCAGTCCATCCCAGTGCACTGACGTGGAGTGTGGGGCTCCCCTTCCCTGTGGGGTCACTGACCCAGCTGTTCCAGGGGGGCCGTGCTGCCCTGAGCTCCTGCAAACAGCCCTGAGAACAGGCCTGAGAGCAGGGGCTGGGGCTGCTCCAGAGCTGGTGGGCTCAGGGCCTTGTTTCCTTGCAGGAGGAGAAGGTTTATGTCCAGCACCGCATCCGGGAGAACGGGAGGCTCGTGTGGGAGCTGCTGAGCAGTGGGAACGCTCACGTCTACCTGGCTGGGTGAGTGAGAGGTCTCTGTGTGGGGCTTGGGGGAGCAGGGCTGCACATTTCTGCTTCTCCACCCGCCTGGAGGTATTTCCTCGCCTCAACCCCTGCTGCAGAGGGGCAGCTCATTCCTCCTCTCTGCATGTCCTGCTCCAGGAGCCCTGGGCTGAGGGGGACGTTTTCACCTACCCCGTGCTCCCGTTAGGAGGGGCACAGCTGAAACTGGTAAAGCTTCTCCAGCCAGTGCCACCTGCCCAACCTTCCCCCTGCCCGGCCTCTGACCCGCAGCACATCCACACACAGGGGGGCCCTGGCCCCTGCACAGCCCTGTCCTCCAGCACTGCTCGATGAAACTGGAGAAAAGGCTTCTGTGGTGCCCATGGCCACTCGTGTGGGCAGGATCCCCAGCGGTGCTGGGGCTCAGGAGCAGCTTTGGGAGCCTTGGCATGTTCTGTCTGGCTCTTTGCACCCAAAGCTGCCTCCCGGGGCAGGGACGAGCCCTGTTGCACCACACCAGTCCCCTCTGACAGCGCAGTCCCTCTCCAGGTGCTTGTCTGGGGCTGCTTGGGCATCTGGAGCTGCTGGCCAGAGGTGGGGCCTGGCCTTTGGGGGCAGAGCATCCGCTCTGAGCTCTGTGCCCGTGCCCTGGGCAGAGCCCTTGACCTGCCTGCACTGCAGGGAGAGGCTTCTCCCCGCAGCAAGGGCAAGGCTTGGGAAATGCCCTGAGCTCCTGGAGCTGGCCAGAGCCCGGCCGTGGCGTTTGCCGTGCACCCCGTGACCTGGGGAGTGCAGGCCTGGGCCCGGCTGTCGACACAGGCGGCGATTGCAGGAGGTTCTTTCCTGCCTGTCCTTCAGGAGAGCAGGAACTGCCCTGGCACCTGGCAGGGCGAGACTGGCCTCGCTGCATTCCTGGGAGAAGGAGATTCGTGTTTACTCCACTTCCCGGGAAGTGGAGGCCAGGCCACCCCCCTCCATCCTTCACTGCTGCAGTTCGGGGCTTCCTGGAGCCTCACCCCAGGCTGGGCATTCCTCCCCTGGCATCTGGGGATGGAGCACTTGGGGTTGTGCCTCCATCCGCAGCCCAAAGGCTGAGACTGTTGAGCTGTTGGGTCATGGCTTTATCCTCTCCTTCTTCCATTCTCTTTCCTACTTTTTGGTGCTGATGGAGATCCCCAAAGAGGATCGGTGTCTTGGAAAGAGCAGGGCTTTCACAGCTGTCCCCGTGGCAGATTTTGTGTGGCCACGAGGATGGTATTTTGGACATCAGGGTTGCTCTGAGACTCCTCTTGCTGGGGGCTTTGTCCCTGGCGTGGGGTGTCCCTGACCCCCATCAGGTAGATGGGATCCAAGAGCCCCGTGCCCCCTGTACAAGTGGCACTGTCCTGATTGCAGAGGACACTGTTCCTCCTTTCCTGAAGAGCCCAAATGCTGTGGAAAGACTCCCAGGATCACCGTGCCCCTCCCTGGCCCACGGACTGAACTGTCAGTGGGGTGCCAGGCAGGAAGGTGCAGGTGGGTGAGCCTGAAAATGGTCATTTTCCCCCCAAATTCAGAGTTTCAGCCAGACTGGGAGAAAGCTGGGGGAAGTGAGTCCTGAGCTGGGTGACCCTGAGCAGCAGCCCTGGGCCATGGGACACTGGTGTCTGCCTCCCCTTCCTGGGCCTGGCGGGCTCCAGGGAGCCAGGGCTGGATCTGCTCTCTGACTGTTCCTAGCTTGTCTCACTCAGGGGCAAAAAGGTTGAAAATGCCTCTTTTTTGGAAAAAAAATAGCTATTTGACATGTTTTCCATCACAAAGCCCAGCTCCATTATCTTGTACTTGCATATCAGTGCCTGACTCAGAAACAATGCGACTCTTCCAAAAAAAGAAGACCTCCTTTCTGGGTATTTTGGGATGTTAATCAGCTTCAAACGCAACTCAGAATTCTGCCTTGTTCTTGGGAAACAGCAAGGACGTTGCCAGATACTTGTGCCAATTGGAGCAGCCTGGGAAATTTTTTATTAGATGTTTTTTTTGTCGCACAGGCAGTTCATCAAATGAAACTCTCTCCAGGAAAAAAAAAAGTCTGAATTTCTGATTTCCCCCAAGAAATAATAGTGCTTGAAAGCGCTGAGTTCTATTTGGGTATTTTCTGCACGAGGGCTCGATGTTTTCTCCAGCATTTCTCTGATTTTGAGGTTTGAACTGGCTTTGGTTCCAAATGTCACCATCAAACCAATCATTCTGGATTTCCTGAGAGCAGGCAGCAGCAGGACGGGAGCGGCTGCTCCTGCCCAGCTGAGGATCAGGCATATTTGACATTGAGTGATTCCCGAGATGAAAGGACAGTTCCTGCCCTCCTGCCGATAAATTCCAACCCGTGCACCTTGCACATGTCTCTCTGGCATGAGGATGCTGGCAAATGGGGCTGTGTGGGGCTGGGGTTTGGGCTCCTGAGCTGGGGCCTGGCTCCCATGGCCGTGTCCTTGCCTGCAAATGCCTGCGCTGAGGAGCCCCGTGGAAAATGGCCCTGCTCTCGAGGGAGGAGCAGGAGCTGCCTCTCAGGCCTGTCATTTACCCCGTGCCAAGCAGCCCGTGGCAGCATGAGGCAGGTTCCCATTGCCCTGTGGTGGGCTTGGCCACAGGGACTGCAGATTCCTGATGCCAGAGCACTGGGGCTGCTGCTCTGTCCTGTTTTCCTGCTCACCCTCCATCGTGCCCTGCTCTCTGCCCCAGGAATGCCAAGGAGATGCCAGCGGCGGTGGCCGAGGCCCTGCAGTCGGTGTTGCAGCTGGAGGGTGGCCTGTCCCCCTCGGAAGCAGAGGAGCATTTAACAGCCCTGGAACGGTCCCAGCGCTTCCAGTCTGAAACCTGGTCGTGACCTGGCTCCCTCCTCCCCTGCCCCACAGACTGCCTGAATAAAGGAGCCAGCAAAGGGATCTGCCTCTGGCGTCTTTCTTGGGCTGGGATTGCCCCAGCCAGGGTGGGGGTGGATTTACCAAACCAGCCCCTCCCTGGCACCAGCAGGGCCACGGCAGCAGTGGGACCCCATCTCCTGGTTTGGCTCCCTGTGCCCACACCCCACCAGAGCAGGGCCAGAGGTCTCTTGGGGGTGCTGCTGGTTGTTTTTGGTGTGGGACTGATCTGCCCCATGCACCCCAGCCCCGGGGATCCCTGTGTGGGGTGGGTGGCACCCAGGGGCGTTGCTGGAGCCGTGGCAGTGGCTGCTGTTTGTACCAGGGCCAGAGGAAGGGAAGTTGCATGGAGTCTCTCCACCCCGGCATTACTCAGCAGCGCTTGCTGCAGGAGGAGGCTGCCTGGACAGACCTGTTCCCCCTGTCTCCGGTGGCCGAGGCCAGCAGGGACAGGCACAGGAGGAAGCCTCGATGCCTCTCTCTGCTGCCAGTTCAGCCTGCTTAATGCTGAGGTCTGAGCTCCGAGTTCCTGCTGAGTTATCCCCTTCCCTGAGTGCCTGCTCAGCTGCATCTCTCCTCCACCCCATCCTGGGAGCTGCTTCCAGCCCTTTCCCTGCGGCCTCGAGGCCGTGCACCCTCCTGGCCCTGCCCGTGCCCCAGTGGGACCAGTGCCACCACCTTCCTCCCCCAGTTCAGTGTGCGGGGCGCCACTGTGTAAATAGCAATTAGGACCCAGGGCATGAATCAGCAGGGACATTCCCTGCGAGCAGGCTGGGACAGGAAGGTGCCACTCCACACCTGTGACCCAGCCACCCTCTCATGGCCGAGTCATGGGGTTCTGCAGGGGCGAGCAGTGCCCAGGGCATTGCTCGAGCCGTGGCACCGCAGTGAGGGGGAACAGGGTGATTTGGGCGCTCCCCAACCCCACCGCCGTGCTCTGAGCAGCTCTTGCGCTTGCAAACCCTGGCTGGGCTGAGTGTCCCCGTGTTCCAGGGACAGTGGGGCCAGCGCAGAGCTCCTGCATGGCAGTCATCACCCTGGTGCCACCATCCCCTTGTCTGGGGCACTGTCCAGGCAGAAAACTTCCTTCCAGGCCCTGCGAGCTGCTTGTGGGACATGGCAAGGAGAGGTGGCCCAGCACAGGGACCAACCTGGGGAATGGGGCTGGACTGGGGCAGCGCAGGGCTTGTGCTGGGGGCTGTACTGGGGTAGTGCAGGGTCCGTGCTGGGGGCTGCACTGGGGTCTGAGCTGGGGGCAGTACCGGGGTCTGCGCTGGGGGCTACACTGGGGCCTGAGCTGGGGGCAGTACCGGGGTCTGTGCTGGGGGCAGTACTGGGGTCTGTGCTGGGGGCTACACTGGGGTCTGTGCTGGGGGCTGCACTGGGGTCTGCGCTGGGGGCTGTACCGGGGTCTGCGCTGGGGGCTGTACTGGTGGAGCACAGGGCCCGTGTTGGGAGGCTGTACTGGTGAAGCCATGCTGCCATGCCCCAGGGACAGTGGTGTGGGCAGCACTGGCCGTAGAGGTGACTCCACTCGTGCTGGGCGAGGAGGAGAGGCGGCCGTGGGCCCAGCCCCTCCCCAGCTCCGGCGGGAGCTGATTGGCGCGGGCATGGCCGCCTGCCCCGGGCTCTCTGCATTTGAGCCGCTTCCAGAAGCTGACAAACCAGACTGGTTAGAGTCAGGCTCGGCCCCAGCCCTACCTTGCCCACGGCAGGAGGCAGCTGCCTGCGCGGGTGCCCGCCACGCCTGCACCCTTCTGGCACAGCGGGCAGCGCCCGGCAGCGCCCAGCTCGGTGCCCTCTCCTCCGGACGGTGGCGGGTCAGTACTGCGCTGGTGCTGGGGAGGAGGAAGAGGAGGAGAAGGAGAAGGAGGAGGAGGAGGAAGAGGCTGTTGGATGCTCACGGTGCTGCCCCTCTTGGGGTGGCCTCTCGGTGAGGGTGATGGGGCTGCACCCGGCGTCAGAGGCTCCTGACCCACTGCTCTGGGAGGGCGCCCCGAACCGCACCGGAGGGATATTGGGGCTCTGTGCGGACACTGCTGCCTTCAAACCCTTCGGGCAGCCGTGCTGAGGGAGCCTCCTGCCCTGGAGCAGCACCCACGTCCCGCACCCAGCCCCGAGGGGCTCCGGGGGGCGGAGGGCGAGCGGGGTGGCCGCTCTGGCCACCCTGATGGAGCCGACGGCGGGCGAGGAGGCCGAGCCTGGCCCGCAGCCGGTGCTGGCGGCCGGTGGGGAAGGCTGTGCCCGGCAGCGGGACGAGAGCGAAACTGTGGGGTCGGGGGACCCCGGGGAGCCGCCCCGACTCTGTGGAGAGGCGTCTGCTGCTGCCTGGGGATGCTGGGACCCGCCACCGGCGGAGGATGCCAGGGAGCCGCTCCTGCCCGGGCATGAGGAGCCGCCCGCCCGCGGTGCCTCCCTGCCCGCGGGGCAGGACCCTCCCGCTGCCGCCGGCCCCGTCCTGCCCCGCGGGGAGAGCCCTGTGCCGCGGGGGACATCGCCCAGCTCCCAAAGTGTCTCCAGCTCCATCCTGAGCCTCTTCGGCGAGGCGGAGGGCACATCGAGCGATGAGGTGGCGGTGGCAGCAGAGCCGTGCCCCGTGCTGGCGGGCAGCGAGGACGAGTGCCCCATCTGCACGGAGCCCTACGACGAGCAGCGGCACAAGCCGGCCGTGCTGAACTGCAACCACGGGCTGTGCCGCGCCTGCCTGCGGGCCATCATGGCCACGGCCACGGGCGCTGAGCTCGGCCGTGTGCGCTGCCCCATCTGCCGCCAGAAGACGCCCATGCTGGAGTGGGAGATCTGCAAGCTGCAGGAGGAACTGCTCCTGCTGCACGCCCAGCCCGGCTCCCCCGGCGCCCTGGCCGCCTCCCGGCCCCCTGCCCTACCGCCCCGGCGCCCGGGCCTGGCCGGCGCCCTCGAGCATCGCTTCCAGGTGCGCTTCCACACCAGCCGCATGTTCGGGTGCCTGCCCTGCGTGCGGTACCCGCCCTGCCTGATCCGCGCTCTGGCCCGGCTGGAGCGGCGCTGCCGCTGCTGCTACCTCCTGCTGCTGGCGCTGCTGCTGGCGGCAGAGATGCTCAGCCTGCTCCTCATCTTCCTCCCCATCGTCCTCATGGTGATGCTTTTCCTCATCCTCGACAAATAGCGCTGGCTTTGTGCCTCCAGGCTGAGCGTGCCTGGGGTGAGGAGGCCGGCTCCGGTTCTGCCCGCGGCTGTGGTGCCAGCCGGGAGCAAGCCTGTGACCCTGGTGCCTGGGGTACCTGGCACTGCCAGTGAGCCCAGAGCGGGTGAGGCAGCGGAGGAGCAGGAGCAGGCAGCTGGGGGAGGCGACCGTGCAGCTGGGCATCACCTGCACCCGGGCACCAGGTGACACATCAGTGCCACAGCCAAGGGGCGGATGGAGAGGGAGTCCTTCCTGCGCTGAGCACATCCCTGGCCTGGGGCTGGGGACCAGAGAGGCTCTGCAGGCAGAGCAGGGCTGTGTCGGGGGCTGTGCCACGGACTGTGCCACCTGCACCAGGACAGACGGGCTGGGATGACCCAGCATGGACTGAAAATACAAACTGTGTTTGTACCACAGCCGTGTCCAGCTGAGTTCAGTGCCTGGTCTGAGCATGTGCCCTTGGGGCCCAGCAGTGACACAAGGAGGGGGTGGGCACAGCCAGTGGTCCCCAGCCACCCTATGAGGGGTGTGTACTCCACCATGGCACCTCCCAACCCCTGCCAAGCCGTGCCAGCCCGTGCTCAGGCCATGCCCTTCGGGGAGATAAGTGAGCAAACACGGCTCTGTCCCTGCCGTACACGGGTGGAGGAGCCTGTGGTGAGTGGCACCAGGGCTGTGCCCACATGGGACCTGCCATGGAGCAGGAGTGTCCCAGGGGTGAGCAGGGTCTGGGTTGTGCCAGCCAGGCAATGCCCGGGTCACAGGGTGGCTGCTCTGCACCCTTGTTCCTCCACACTCCTTGGGGACACCTGTACCCCAAGGGGACAGGGATGGGGATCCTTCCAGGCTTTCAGCCACCTTCAGGCTGGTGGTGGGTGTCAGAGAGTTGTCAGACCCTCGAGGTCCTCCCAGGATTCCGTCTGGGGGATGCTGACACCCACCTTCAACAGCCTGGAATGTGCAGCAGTGTTTGTCACTGCTGGCCTCCTCTGGGTGTCCTGCCAAGGCTCTGTGCTGACCTCAGCCAATTCCCCACCCCCCGTGCTGTCACCCCTCTCCATCTCCCTCAGCCCAGCCCTGCTGAGGGCTGGTGACACTGCTGTGCCCTGTCCTCCTGCCTGGCTGTGCTGGGCTCGTGCAACCATCCCCATGTCCTGGCTTTGCCCTTCTTCCCTGGAAACACCCAGGGCTGTGGGGGACAGACCACAGGGTGCCAGCCCCCCACCCCCTTCCCATTCCTCCTGCCCAGGAAGCCGTGTGGGTGGGAAGCAAGCAAGCACTGCTGTGCCCACACAGCCTCACAGAAAACCCATGTCCTTGTGCCCAGGAGGGCAGGGATTCGGGCTGTGGGCTTTGTTGCCAGGGCACTGATGCCACTCAGCATCAGCGCTGCCATGGGCTGCTCTGGCAAAGCGCTGAGGCACAGCATGGGAGCAGGGCACCCCAAAACAGGTCAGGTCAGCAGGCAGAAGCAGCTGCCTCCCCCCCCCTCCCCCCGCCCTGGTGGCACCAAGGAATATTTATTTATACCAACTGGAGCAGCTCCATCAGGAGAAGAGCCAGTTCAGCCCTGGCTGGGGTGTTTTTGGCTCGATGGAGCCTGTGGGGAGAGTGGGCTCAGACACCTGGGGGCCCCGTCACCATGTGGGAGCCTCGTGTCCCTGCTCCACATTGCATGGGGGTGTTGGAGCAAACCTGGCCAGAGCTGTCCCCACGGGACACCCCCAGCACTGCCCTGCTCCCTGCGCCTGCTGTCGGCACCTCTGGGTGCTGGAAGCTGAAGGGCACCCAAATTCCCCTGAGGAGGGGTTCCCGGGGGGCTGTGGCATGGGATGGACCCGTGGACGATGTGGCTGCAATATCCACTGCCAGGGCTGGGTTATATTTAGCACCCTGAGATCGTGGTGAGCAGGGCTGGGGGCTGGCAGGGCTGACCCGGGGCTGATGCAGGGCTCCTGCTGCAGGCACAGCCTCCAGCACAGCCCCCAAACCCACCCAACCTCCCCACTTGCAGCCCCGTCCCCTCTCCCAATCCCCTGACACCCCACTGCACCCCACATGCTCCACTGCGTCCCCCAGCTGCTGGTACCAGGGTGATGTGGTGTCCCCACACCGCTGCCTTGGCTGTCCCCCATCCCTGCAGGGACCTGCCCGTTCTCTCCTGGCTTCTCCCGCTGCAGCCCGGCCTGTCCCACCCGGGTCCTGCTCTGGCCAGAGGCATCCCCATCCCAACTGCACCAGCAGCAGCAGCACCTCCCTTCTCCACTCAGCCCCCACTCTGGGGACATGTCCCCACCCCGTGCCCGTTGGGAGCGTGACCAGAGGGCCAGCGGCCATGGGGCCAGCACGGGGAGGGGACACGGGGTTGGGCAGTGAGCAGCAGCCGAGGGTGCCCGCGGGCAGCCCTCTCCTGGGTTTGATCCCAGGAAAGCTCCCGAGCTCCACAGTCTCTCCCCAGCCGCGGGGCCAGCACTGCCCTGGGGACTGTCACAGCCTCTCGGGCTCCGTGCCACCGCCCATTATCGCGTCACCGCGGGCTCCCGCCGTTGTGAAAGCGGGCGCTGGCACGTCGCAAGCAGCTTCCTCTCCGCCGAAACGGGCGTTTGGGGCTGTGACCACCCCGGGCGAGGCTTGAGGCTGGCCTGGTGCTCAGCCACCTCCCTCCGGCCGGGCACGGCGCTGCCCCCTCGCCCAGCTCAGCCTCGCCCTGCGCCGGGGCCGGACCCTCCCGCTGTTCGCATCCAGGGGGAACCGGTCCTGTCGTGCAACCTCTGGGGTAGGACGGGGGTGGCGGGACAGGCACACGGGGACCGGCCTGGGCACTGCCCAGCGCTGCCACCGTCCCCTGCAGGGGCAGGGCAGCCCCAGCCCTGAGCCCCAGGCACAAGCGGCCGGGCTGCGGGAGCTGCTTTTCACAGAACCACAGAATGCACTGGGCTGGAAAAAACCCATCAGGATCATCCGGTCCAACTCCTGGCCCTGCACAGACACCCCGACAATCCCACCCTGTGCCTGAGAGCGTTCCTTGTCCAAATGCTTCTTGGGCTTTGTGGAGAATGATTGGGAAACATCATGTTGTGAACCCATGGCAAAGGCTGAGCCCAAACCAGCCCAGTCCTGGCCAGCGCCCCTCTCCCCTTCCCACCTAAAATGAGGACATTTGGGAAAAGGGTCATCCCCAGGAGCAATTTAACTCTCCAGGTCCCCTCTCCCATCACAGGCCAAACTGGACACTGGGAGAATCCAGAGCTTCACCCCCGCCTGGGACAGATGTTACAACAATGAGGAGATTTAACAACCAGCTCACCTGGGAACATCTGGGAGCATCTCTGCTCTCCTGTGGCCAAACCTGCTCCTGCAGCAATGTCCTGGCCATGCTCAAGCAGCTCGTAGGACTTGGAGATCTTTAATGCTTACCGTGGAGGCACAAAGCTCAGAATGGCCGTGCGAGCGTTTCAGGGGATGTGAAAGACTTTTAATTCACCTGCGTCTGTGCCACAAGGGCTGGCACCACCCCATGTCCCTGTCCTCTACAGCAAACCTGGCCCCTCTTCCAGCAAGTGCTTATTCAAGGTTAATAGGGCAGGAGAAATGGGCTCTGGCCCAGCACTTGCTCCTTGAAGGCCCTATTTCTTCCTTAATTGCAACTCAAAATCAAATTAGCAGTTTTAAATTTACTCTGTGCCCAAGAGGTGCCGCGAGGGTGGGGGAGAACACGTTGTACCCTTTGTCCTTACGTAACAAAAAGGGTAAATTCCTACTGAGGGCAAAATTGCTGCCACCTCTGCTCTGGCTGGCTCACTGCTTCGGTGTCTTTGGGGACAAAGATGCTCAGTCTGGATTTAATAGGAGCTTTTGGGGTGTCGGAGTTCTTTATCCTGGATTTGGCATGAGCCTTTGGGGCAGTGGAGATGCACGTCCTGGATGTGGGGCTGCCCCAGCTCCTGCAAGCAGCTGCATCATGTGGCTCAGTGTGGGGTTGCTGTGACCACCAGGAGACCCCCACACTGTGCCAGGGCTGCATGAAGGATGGTGGAATGTGGCTGCAGGGTGGGGATGTTGGTAAGGACGGGCAGACAGGACACAGCTGCCCTGTGCTCGGGGAGGGGGGTGGCACTGGCTGCATTGTTGGTGCTGTAATTCAGCACCCACGGACTGGGAGGTGGGGTGGTTTTCCAGGCATAGAAACCCCCTGGGATGGGAACCAGCACACAAGGACAAGGGCTCTGCGTCCACCCTGCACCCTCCTGGATGTGCTGGTGCTTTGGAAGCAGATGCTCCACCATGGCCCATAGCAGAGGGCAGAGACAGCTGCAGCTCCTGGAGAAGGGAAATTTGGGGGCTGGCACTGGTTGTGCCCAGAGCAGCCTGTGCCCACACAGCCAGCGTGCACGGCTTGCCCTGGGGAGTTGAGTTGTCCTGGGATCATCATCCCACTGCTTCTGCTGCAGATTCCCGGCTCTCCCGGTTGGACAGCTGCTGTCCCAGTGACCCCGGTGTGCATCGGGGCAGGCAGTGGTGCCATTTGTGGTGCTGCCAGGTGCACGCCAGCCCCAGGGCAGTCCCTGAGTGCTGTGGGGATGGTGCAGAGAGGGGCCCATGGGTGCAGATGCATCACCAGAGCAGGGCAAGGGGAGCCCAGCACTGCCCGTGTCCGTGCCCGGCTCTCTTCAACAGCAGGTGCCACCAGGGCCCAATGGCACATCCTCCCCCCAGTATCCCACATCACCTGGGGAGAAAGGGGACATTCAGCGGGTGTTTGAGAGCTCTTGGTGTGGCTGGGGACCCCTTGCCAAGCTGGGCAGGGTCCCCCAAGGTGCCCAGCCACGTGCAGTGGGACCAGGGGCTGGGCAGGGAGGGGACACAACAGCATCAGAGCTGAAAGCCAGGTTGGAAGGAGGAGGTGTCAGCCCAGGGCAAAGCCGTGACCTGGGTATCACCTTCAGCCTGCCCCACGGACAGAGCAGGGCCAGGGCACATCCCGGTGTGTCACCTCACTCCTGCCCGCAGTGACGCCCCCAGACTCCGGCTCGCTCTTCGTTCCAATATAATCTTTATTGGGGAGACTGATGGGGGTCAGAACAAGGCCGGGTATAAAACATGATCATGATCACAACCAGCAGCAGGAGGCATTGGCAGAGCAACACAGAGACGGTACCGGCCCCGTTCTCTCCGGGGGGAGAGCGGTCCTGGGTCTGTGCCAGCGGCATCGCCCGCTCCCTCGGGACGGGGCGAGGCGTGGACTGGCCCCTCTCCCCGGATGGATGCTGGGCTTTGGCCAGTGCCAGGGGCTGCTGTTTCCTCCAGGATGCAGGGTTCTGGGACCCCTCGGGCTCACCCAGCCTCGGTGCCCTGGGACTGGGCAGCGTGTGCCCCTGGTGCAGTGGCCGTGCCAGGTTGTGGTGCGCAGCCCCATGGGAGCACCCAAAATTATGGCTTTTTCTTTTTTTTTTTTTTTTTGCTTTTTTGGCAGCAAATTTACCCCTCCAGGTGCTCTGGAGAAAGCAAGACTGTGCACAGGGGGCTGCTGCCCTGCCAGCCCCTCCGCACAGGGGTCAGAGCAGAGGTGCTGCTCTGGGGAAGGGGCTGTGGGCAGGAGCCAGACCTCGGTCCCCCTGCCCAGTCAAATCCCCTTGCTGGAGCCAGCAATCTGGGGCACTGGACCCCATGCCACCCTCCTGAGCCATCCCATGGGGCATCGGTGGGGGTCCCGGGTGGAGGGGCAGGGAACGGGCATAGCTCAATGCCTTTGTGAACACGTAGTGGCCTGGGATGGGGCGGCCGGGGATGGATGGGGAAAAACAAGAATCCTCCAAAACGAGGACAAAGTGGAGCTTTCCTCAAGTGCCTGCGGAGGACATGGGCCGCACGTTTGCTGGCATCCGAGGGCCGGTGCGGCGGCTTGGTGTGGCTACTGAGACTCGGGCGCACGGCGGCGTGGCCACTGAGATGAAAGCTTTGGCAAATAACTTACAGAGAGGGGGCAGAGGGGGGAGCTGGGGACCTGTCCTCGCTTTCTGTGCTGGGAGGGTGGCCCAGTGTGGCACCGTGCACCTCCAGGGCTCCTTGTGCTGCTGCTGCCGGCCGTGGGGCGATGGGGAGGGTGTCACTCCAGCCGGGACCCAGCGTCCGCTCTTGGGAGAGACGGGGAGAGAGGAGGGACGGGCACCCGGGGAAGGAGCACGGCGAGATGCTCGATGCACCGCGGGAGCACCCGCCGCAGGGCCGGGGGAGCTGCAGACCCCGAGTGCGCTGGTAGATGTGCTCCCCACGCCAGCGCCCCTCTCCCCGGGCACCACCGGTGTGTAGGGGGCTGCTGCCAGGTCCCAGCACCCCCAGTGCCCCCCGCGAGTGCCGGCAAGGACAGCAGTCCCGCATCCTCGGCCGTGCTGAGTATCAGAGCATTCCCCGGCTGTGCCACCGGCAGAGAGGGGACAGGGGACTGGCCGTGGTGCCGGCCGCGCTGTCCCGCCCGCCGTGCCCGCTGCAGAGGGGCGGGCGGGGCGCGGAGCTCACATGATGGTGCAGGAGGACAGCGGGTTCCGGATGTGGCAGGTGCAGGCGGCCCCGCAGTACTGGCGGAAGGTCTGGTAGCAGCTGCGGTCGGTGTCGCTGCTCCACTGGACGGGGTTGGCGGCCAGGGCCTCGGCCGGCAGTCTGTTCAGGATACTGGTGTTGACGGCCAGCGCCGCCAGCCCGTAGTCGGTGAAGAGGACGGTCTCCCGCTTGCAGGTGGGGCAGGAGATGAACTTGTACTTGGGACAGGACTCGTAGAGGATCTGCAGGCACTCCTCGCACACCGAGTGCAGGCAGGAGAGGATGCGGGGCCGCTTGTTGGTGAAGTTGTACATGTGGCCGCAGGTGGGGCACTCCAGGGGCTCGCAGGGCGTCGAGGGGTGCAGCACATACTGGTTGACGATGACCTCGTCCGACGGCGGCTGCCGGTGGTAGCAGACCTCGGAGCTGCCCTTGCGCTGGCCCTGGTAGCCGCGCTCGCGCCGCGGCAGGGGGGGAGTCCGGGGCAGCGGCAGCGGCCCGGGGGTGGCATCCAGGGCGGGGATGTCCCCGCACGCCTGGTTGACGATGATCTCGGACTCGGAGGGCCACGCGCGCTTGGCCACGAGGGGCGGCTCTCGGCGCGGGGCGGGCGCGTAGCGCGGCTGCGAGGCCTGCAGCTCCGAGAACTTCTCCGGGTGGATGATTTTCATCGCCTCCATTTTAATGATGACCTGTTGCCCTTTCAGACACGACATGAGTATCGTTTTCACATTACTGTCCACTGCTCTGGGGTCTCCGAGGGACGCCTGCATGAGGCTAAAACATGCCGGCAGCCTGCTGAGCTTTCAATCTCGGTCTGGCGGCGGAGCAGGAGCATGGGGAGCAGCCGCTGGTGCGGGAGAGCATCCTGGGGAGATGGGGCAGCGTCAGCGGGCCCCGCGCCCCTCTTCTGCAGCCAGCCCCGAGGGTGCCAGGCGCGAGGCTGGGGCAGGCAGGAGAAGGCAGGGCTCACAGTGGCATCCTGCCCGCCTTCGAGGTGCTCTTGGGCGGGTGATCAAAGCACCGGCTCCCTGCAGCCGCGCCGGGATGTTAATGTGACATTGGCAGTCACTCAGCAGCCCTGCTCTTCGCCTTCGCTGTCACTTCCCACAGCGGGTCAGCTGCAGTCGGGAACAGTAATTTGGGGATGGTGGCACTGGGCACTGCCCAGGGCAGGTGAGTCCAGGGAGGGTCTCGCAGAACTGGAGACAGCTCTCACTTCACCCCAGCCCAGCCTCTGTTCCTGTTTACATGCAGTGGGATCCTCGTGGCGCTGAAGAATGTGTTTGCAAATTCCTTTGCTCTGACTTCCCGGCTCTCCCACTTGCCGTCACCGGCAGCTCCCACAGGGCAGGGGCTCAGGGCACATCCCGTGCCGGAGGGCAGCTCACCTTGGCTGCGGCCAGGACACCACACACCTTGTCCCCTCGGTCCCTGGTACCTCTGTCCCCAGCTCAGCTTCGCGCTTGCTGGAAATGAAAAGTGAGAGGGGGTTGGATCCAAGGCTCTTCAGGGATCTACTGGCTGCCAGCGCTCCCTCGGGATGCGTGCCCGCCTGCATCCCGGCAATTTGGCAACCGAGCCCTGCAGGTCCTGTCCATCCGCCCGCGTGCTTGGGCTGCGGAAGTGGGAGCAGGCAGGTATTTCCCCCCCGGCATCCCGTCGGTGGCCCCGAGCGTGGGGACCCGGGACCCCCCTCTGCCCTGAGGGTGGTAGGGCAGGTCCCCCAGAGCCCCACTGGGCTGCAGGGCCCCTCCCAAAGGGGCTCCTCCACCGACCTGCCTCTGCTCAGGGTTTTCTCTCACGTTTAGCCCCTCCTCTGCTCAGTGGATCTATTTTTACCTCCATCGCTTGCTCCTGATCTGTCCCTGCTATTATCCCTCCCTCCAGCTTCCTCTCCCCCCTTCTCAGCTCCCTGCCCTTGTCCCGGGGCTGATGGAGAGAACAGGCCACGTTTGGGGGCAGGAGATGAGGGGCAGGCAGCCAGCCCGGGGCCATTTTCTCCCTCAGCAGCCCCTGCGCCAGCCCGGCTCTCCTCCGAGAAGGGCGAAGGCGCTCTCCTCCATCACGCTGCAAATCCTGTTAGAGGGATGCCTGCTCCCGCCGGGTGCTGCCAGGCCTGGCGGAGGGGGCCCGAGGGGGCCATCTGGTTGCAGCAGCAGCCTTCGGGGATGAAGAGAGGCCGTGGGGGTTCAGCCCCGGCTGCCTGAGAGCTGAGAGGGGGGGCCGGATCCCTGCCCAGCCCCAGTCGAGATGTCCCAGGGGCCATGCCCTGGCAGCACAGGGGTCCCGCAAGCATCCCGCCCTGGGGAGGGAGGCCTCGCCTCTTTCATTCCCCATCACGGGCCCACATCCTGCACCCCGCATCCTGCACCCCGTTCTCCACAGGCAGCAGATATCCCCCCCCCGCCCCCTTCCGCACACGGCAGCAGCCCCGGGGGCTCTGCCTGCAGCTCTCACACAGACACTCACCCGCAGCGCCCACGAGCACAGCGATCCGGGTGGTCAGCAGTGCCACGCACTGTCACCGCGTTCCCACGCTCGTTCTGTCACACCCCTTCACGCACAGCCCTGGCGCAGCACCCCGCACCCCCACCGCCCCTGGGGCGACACAGCCCCCTGCCGTCGCCGTCCCTTCTGGGGTGACACAGCCGCCGCTGTACCCCACACCCCATCACTTCTGGGGTGACACAGCCCCCGCCGTACCCCGCATTCCCATCACTTCTGGGGTGACACAGTCCTCCCCAGCACTTTCCCCTCCCCATCCTCCCACCGCAATCCCCAGCCCCACACG
>VZRV01009217.1:49181-62489 GCA_013398115.1 Falcunculus frontatus | reverse complement strand
CCCGCACATTCCTCCTTGCCCCGACCGTCTCCCCTCGTCCCATACATCCCCCTTCCCCGCCCCACAGCCCCTCTCGCCCCACACCCCCTCTCCCCGTAGCCGCCCCCGAGCCCTCCGTGCGGCCCCGCTCCTGCTCCCGCCACCGGCCGGGCCCCCGCGGGTCGTTCCGAGGGGCCCGCGGTGACTCAGCATCCAGCGCCGCTGGAAGCGGCTCCGCGGCGGCGATGCAGCTCCGGGGCCCCGGCTGTGGGGCAGCATCGGGGAGCGGGGTCCTGCCAGCAGCCCCTGCAGCTCCAGGGCTGGGAAGAGGTCGGACAGCCAGGAACACCCCCCACCATTGCTTTTTCCCACCGCCAAATCAGCCACGCACCCCACTGTGTCCCCTGGGATCCATGGCCACCAGTTGTCGGGGGAGCAGAAGGCGTCCCCTGATATCCCCCGGTCCCTGCTGAGCTCCGGGGCAGCTGGGCACAGGGGCTCACTGGTCCCCAGTGAGGTGTGGTGGCTCAGCGTGGTGGCTGGGGGGTCACACCACCACTGGGTCCCAGCAATGCTGGCAGGTCCCTGCAGAGCACTGGGGAGCACTGCTCACGGCTATGGGCTTGCTGGTGTGACCCCCAGAGTGGCACAGGCAGCCAGGACCCCACGGGCCGGGGACACCCCAACAAGGTGCCCTGAGCAGATGACTCCTGGTCTGTGCTTCCTGGCTCCTGTAGATGTGAGAGGCGTGGATACTCCCCGGCAGATGTTAGAGGTCAGGCTGCCTTCTCCCCCTGCCGTGGGTGCCTCCAGAACGGGGACCCCACAGACAAATGGCCAAAATGAGCAGGCAGCCCCACAGAGAGCCCTCCAGCTGCCATGCCCTGACCCCAGCAACAGCGACCCAGGCATGTGCACACTCGAATCCAAACCCACTCCACCGCCCCATCCAACCCTGGCTGGGGCAGAGTGCTGGTGGGGGCTCACCAGGCTCCTGTGGGTGCTGCTGAGGTTTCCCTGCTCATGTCACCCATTGCCGTTTTTCAGTTTTTTACATTCCTCCAGGATTTTGTCTGGACTTTTATGCCCTCTCTGAAGGTTACCCTGCCCAGACCTGCTTGCTGACCCTCCAGCCCTGCTGCAGCAAAGGTCCAGCCCCTGTACCAAGGGGTCTGCATGGTCCTGGAGATGTGTCATGTCCACACAGCCACACTGTACTCATGCCATCGCTGTCCTCTGCCCCTGCCATCAGTGGGATGGACACAGGAGCTGGAGTTTCCATATTTCACAGCTCTGCCAGGCCTTATGCAGCCCATAGAGGATCTTCTCGCCCACACTTAAGGGAACGATGCTGAAAATCTCACCCAGGTGCGTCTCTTCCTGACCTGGAAGAGATGATCAAAGCCACCTGGGCAGAAGGATGCCCTGGCACCCCAAGGGCTCAGCTGTGCTCCATTCCCAGGCTAGACTGACCCTAGAGTGTGGTTCTCCCTGGGGACCCTGCAGCATCACCTCCACCTGGAAGTCCATGCTCCCTTCTTGACAATGGTTGAGTTCTTAATCTTTGAGTTTAGAATGTCTTTGCCTCTCGTCCCTATGAGTGCCATCCTTTGATCTGCTCACCTGCCGAAATCAGCGTGAGGCTGCTGCTGCTTGGCACTCCAACACCACTGAACAGGGATTCCCTGAATCTTCCCCGTCCTCCCTGTGTCAGGTGCTCCTGCCTTCCCTGCTAACGTGCCTGGGTGCAGATAGCAAGAGCTGATGTCTTACGCTTGAGCTCCCTGAGCAGAGGAAATTGCAGGAAGTGAGCGAGCACGAGCTATTTTCTGTTATTAATTCATATGGCATCCCCGTGCTGACCCAGCTACACGGTGTTATTATGCTGCTGTTCTGTGAGTTAGGCAACAGCTCTATTTAAAAATAATCATAAATTACGTTGGGCATCTTTTCTGCTGAATAAGAGTGTGTTTGTGCCAAGGTGCTGGGATCTTCCTGTTGCCCCAATGGCTCTGCCTCTGCTTTGCATGCTTGAAGCAGAGATTTCCCTTTTCTCTGGTGAGTTGGTCCACCAAGATCTCTGCTTTCTACCAATAATCTCATCCTTCGAAACCCACGCACTCCACCTCTGTCTGGGCCTGCGTGGCTCAGACTTGAGTGATGACCCTACCAAACCTCAGCCTCTGTGGCCACCTCTGATCTCTGCCTTTGGGTCTTGTCTCTTACTCCTGTGACTTTTCTTTCCACCCCACCTGAGCAAGCTGACAGCTCCCTGTGTGCCAAACCTTCCTGTCCCTCATGCAAACCCCCATCCATGCTCTCCGTGCTCCTGGTGGCAGCACCTCAGGCCACCTTTCTTTGCTCCTTGCTGCTCCCATTACCGAGTTCACTTGTCAGAGTCCTGCACGCATCCACAGCTCTTCCCAAAACCCCTTCTGTTTCTCACACTGATCTTGTTTTGCTCTGGTGAATCACTCGTCACACAGATAATTCACCCACAAAAACATGAGCTCATCCCCAGCTTTGCAGAGAGTAGCTTTCTCTGCAGGTCCATGCGGGGCAGCACCAGCACCAGGGCCTGCCCAGCTGCTCCGGGGCCGCAGGGACAGCCCAGCCTGGCCTGGCTGGGAGGGATGGACGTGGTACCCACACCCCGTGTTTTCATCCTCTGTGCCCCATCCCCTTGGGACTGCCTCTCCTTCTCAGGGTAGAGCACCAGGAGAAGGGACTCCAAGTGCCACGATCAGCACCAACCCAGGCTGAGACCCTCCAGACCTGGCTGAGGTGGCCACAAGAGCCCAGCACAGCCCCCAACAGAAGGGGAAAGCAGGGCAGCTCTCATCTGCCACAGTGCTCCCCCAAAACCACCAGAGGAGTTGTCTGTGCAGAGCAAACACCATTTTGAAGGAAGGATGCTACTGAAAAATCTGCCAAGAAAGCAGCAGAGTCTCTTGGTGCCAGCTGGTAGCTGAAGGCTGCCCCAGCTGCTGCAGAGCTGTTCCCTGGTCGCTGTCTGAAGCAGTGTGGGGGTTGCTGGTGGTCAGGACCTGACCACTGATCCTAAGGCCATGGTGGGGGCTTCCATGAGCTGGTTTCTAGGCTTGCAGCTGTCTACAGAGACTCCACCACGAGAAAAGTGATGCTCAGAAGATCCCCGAAGTGTCTGAAGCCACACACAAACCCTGAGACACACACATGGTGCTCTGATCAGCTTGAAGGTTATGAATGCTCCTAAAGCCCCAACACATTCCAAGGCGGCGTCCACGAAGCCCTAGAGCTGCATTTCGGGGGTGAGAGGGGGCAAGGAAGACCCATTTCCTTTAGAAAACACTTTGTGTCCAAGGAAAACAGGACAGGGCTGGCCCAGAAACAGAAATGGCAGCTCTGCAGAAGCCTTCCCCCAGCCCATGCAGCCCAGCTGATGCTGGGTTTAACAGAGCCCGAGGGATTTGAGGCTCGGAAGAAACCAGAGCATGTGCCAGCTCTGGGATCCAGCCGCTGTCCCTGTCCTCCTTTCACGGGCTGGGCGGGTGCAGGGCTGGCGGAGCGGCTCCGGTGCCGACGCTGGGGCCGCGGCAGGCGTCTTGTAATTGTGGTGACATTTAGCGTTTGCTGTGCTGGCTCCCTGGGAGAGCCCGGCGCTCGTAACCTGCCAGCGCTGCTCGCCTGGATGCCGCGGCCGGGCACAAACTGGGTCAGGAAGGAGGAGGAGCAGCAGCGGCCGAGTGTGCCCTCGAGGTGCCCGGTGGGACACAGTGGTCCTGGCACAGGTGCCGAGGTGCCCAAAGTCCTGCTCCTCCCTCCCGGGTGCTGCCTCAGCTGGGACATGGCTCCGAACAGCAGCCCAGACCGAAACAGTGATTTGTTTTTGCAGTATAATTTCATCTTTTGCAGGAAAACTTCCCTGAAGGCAGTGGATGGGACCCACCGAGCCCTGCCTGGCTCCTGGCTGCTGCCCCCCTTGCTCTGGACACGGCCCCACGTCCAAGCTGTGGCTGTGCTTGCAGGTGGTGGGATCCTGCTGTCCCCGTGTTACCGTCCTGGGGCTCCCAACAGGACCTGAGGGCACCGTGTGCTCTCTTATCGCTACTCCCAGCAGCTGGCAGCACCCCCTGGCTCTCCTGCTGGCCTTTCTGCTCAGCTTGGGCAACCGTGCTCTTGTCTGGAGCACCACGGCTGCATTTCTAGGTCAGTTGGGTGAATTTGAGCGTTGAGCTGAGGATTTTGTTTTCCCTGCGTGCCTGTAACCCTCCTGGGGAGCTGTGTGGGTGCACAGCTGGGAGCTGGCCCTGGGCACAGCTCCTGCTCCAGCAGAGGCTGCAGGGCCCTGTGTGGCTGCTGGAGCAGGAGCTGCTGCTGCTCTCGGAGCTTGGGGAGCTGAGCCAATGCTTGCTCTGAGAGTGCGGTGGGAGAGCTGCAGTGGGGGAAGAGGGGTGGCTTGCAGGCCTGGGGATGGGAGGGTGGAAGGGGGAGTGTGGGTCAGGCGAGAGGAGCTGCTGGAGCTGGTGAACTCCCCAACACTGCCGTGGGTGGGAGCTGGGAGCGCGTGGAAGCCGTGGCAGAGGGTCCCTGGGAGGGGCTGCATCCGACAGGGCAGGCACAGGGGGCCTGCACCGGCTCCTGGGGACGTTCCCTGGGGTTGACGGCATCATCTGGCCTCGGGGTTCTCATCACCCCGATCTTTTCAGTCCTCCAAGAGCCTGGGCTGGTATGCCTGGTGCCAGGATGCTGGGATGTTGCTGAGGACCTCGTGGCCTGTCCTTCCCTCTGCCCCCTCCAGAGAGGACTCCTTGCCCAGTGCCTTGGCTGAAGGGAGACCTTTGGGCACAAGGGGGTTGCAGCAGCCTGGTGCCCCTATGCAGGGCCCCTATGCAGGGAAGGAAGTGGAGCACTGGAGTGGGGGTGATGTGGTGAGGCCATTCTGTGTACCAGAAACAGGGGCTCCAGCTGGGGTGGGGACCCAGCGTGCCCAGGCTGCTGCGGGAGCTGTCGGGTGCCACTGGGACTGTGCTGTGTCCCCAGGACAGGACAGGGGTAACCCAAGACACTTGGACCACCATGAGCCACGTCCCTGTCTGCTGGGGGCACGTGTGTGTTTGGTGGGGGGAAAACGGGAAGCTCTGCAGGGCGCTCTCCAGAGCACCCCCCACCAGGTGCTCTGGAGCCATCACGGTCCCATGGGTGGGGAAGAGGGGCAGTTTTGGGGCTGCAGGTTCAATGTTTTTGCTTAGAGGGTGCAGGCTCAAGGCTGAGGGCTGTCCCTGGGAGCCCCCCACCTGCCCGGGCTCACCCAGCCCTGGCTTCTGCCGGACTCTGATCTGCACGCGGGGTTTGGGGCTGGCAGGGCCGCGGAGGAGGCTCTGCAGCAGCGCAAGGGCTGCCTGCCCGGCGGCTGCCTGCGTGCCAGCACGGAGCTGCCAGCCTGCGCCAGCCCGGCGCTCGCATCCCTCCCTCGACAGACGCAAATGGGAGCAGACAGCCCGGCTCGAGCGGTAAAGATCAAACCCCGGGAGCCCGGGGCTGCTGTCAGCGCGGGCAGGGCGCTCGGAGCCATCCCGGGAGTGGCAGCCCCGGTGCTGGCCCTGCCCGCTGATGCCCCTGCCAAGGCTCTGTGTCCCCGCGTGGCTGCAGCACGAGGGTGCTGGCAGGGGCTGCCCACGCTGTCGCCGTGCTGCTGTGACCATTGCGGGGGCTGGCGTGGCCACTGGCAGAGGATCCGGGGGTTTGCTTGCCCTGGATTTCCAGTCTGAGAGATGCACGAGCCGCTGCCAGCATGCAGGAAGAACTGGTCCTGCTCCTCTCGCTGGGCTCTGCCGGCAGGGATGTTCCTGTGCCCGGCACCTCCCTTGGGACTGCACTCCGGCTTCTCCGTGGGCTCAGGGGGCACAGGAGGAGGTGGCCCTGGAGCACAGCACGGCCGGGAACTGCTGTGGAAAGGACCCTCCACTGCCCCAGCTTCGTCAGCCGGTGGAAACCTCAACCTTCAGCCATCCGCCCCCGGCTCCGGCTGAGCTGGCAGCTGTGGGAGGATGAGGTTGGTGCAGCCGCGGTGGCACGAGGGTCGTGGCTTGCAGGAAGCCGTCTGGCTGCACCCCCGCTCCCTGCCGGGGAGCGAGGCAGGGGGTCACCCGGTGTGGCTGGGGCAGGACGGGCAGCACTCACCGAGGTGATGCAGAGGAGCAGAGGCAGATGCCAGTGGCACTCCGGGAGCTGCAGGTCCAGGCACAGCTTCCTCACCCTCCTCAAGTGCCAAAGAGGGTTGAAGAGAGCCCCGGGATTCAGTGTGGACCGCAAACACCTGGATTCTGCACAGCCTGCCCGTTTCCCACCCAGGAAGGTGGCACCATCGCCCCGGTGCCCACACCCCGCTGGCCCGGGGGTGGCCCCTTCCGGAGAGCAGCGCTGCTGCCACCGGTGGGGAGCAGGAGGGTCCGCGGTGCAGCTGGGGAGCGAGGAGAGGGCACAGCTAATTCGGATAATTGCTAAAGCAGGCAAGGAGCGAGCGGGGAGGGAGGCAGTGAACAAGGGGCCGTTGTGCACAGGCGGCCCAGGCACGCGGCCCCGGCTCCAGCCGGCAGCGAGAGCCAAACAAACGGGGACTGTTTGGAGCGAGGGAGGACAAGCAGACGGCAGGACAGAAACCAGACCTCCACTGGGAGAGAGCCGGAGCCAAGGGCTTAGCTGGGAGCTGGGTGCTGCACGGGGTCTGCCTGCTCCCGGTGTGGAGAGCAGCCCCAGCCTGCCATGGCCAAGCCTTCCCCGGGGCAGGATGGTGCCATCCCTAATCCATCCCCGGGGCAGGATGGTGCCATCCCTAATGGCAAAGGAGAGGATGGCAAAGTGCTGGGGATGGCAAAGTGCTGGGGATGCTCCAGGCTGGGAGATGAGTGACAGCCCTTCTGCCACAGCCATCCCCAGGACTGGAAACTTCCAATCACGGAAATACAGCAGGAAACCAGCCCTCGTCCTAAAGAAACCAGCGGCAGGTGCAGTCACTGCACAAGGTCGTGGCACGGCGGAAGCTGCGGCATCGCCCACGTGGCTGCTCAGGAGCCCGCGAGGGTGGGAGCAGCAGCTGCTCCCTCCTCGGCTGCTCCCTCCGCAAGAAGGAGAAGTGACATTTGAGCAGGAAGAAGCGTGGCTGTGTGTGTGAGCTGCCCAACCCCGTGTCCCAGCTGGGGCTCTTACAGCCCCTTTTCCAGGTGTCTGTGTGAGGGTTTAGCCTTGGAAGACATCCCGGGCTGTTTGCTGTTGCCTGCTTCTGCACCGGGAGCTGCAGGTTACGGCCCGTGGACACAGATCACACAGCACCGACCCGTCACGGGGCTGAGCTGAGCTTGGCAACGGGCAAATTGTCCTTCCTAAAGTCCCTGTGGGATGGCACAAGGCCACCCTGCTGTGGCTGTTCCCGTGGCACATGGTGGGTGAGAATGCACGAGCAGCAAGGGGAACATCTCTGTTGGTCAGAGGCTCTGCCCGAGCAGGGATTTTGTTTATGGGTAGGATGGAGCAGAGGGGGAGTTTTGGCACTGCCAGCAGAAGTGCCCGGATCCGAGCTGCCTCCTGCTTCCTCGCATATTCGGCAGCAGCTCCAGGCAGGGGCAGCCCCTGGCTCCTGGTCCAAAGCCTGTTGGGAACGGCCCACCCTCAGCCCCAAAGCACTCGGCAGCTGGGAGGAGACGGGAAGGACTTGCTCAGGGCCAGGAAATCCTTGCTTTCTCCTCCAGCCGGGCCGCAGTGGGCAGCCACAATGCTCGCTTCCCCCGCGCCGCTGCCAAGCCCCGGCGTGACCCGGGGGCGGCCGGGCCGGGAGCCGCAGGGGAGAGGGACGGAGGGGGGCTGCGGGAGGGCGATAAGGAAACCGGCTCCTCTCTGGTTCCTGCGGCCCGGGGAGAGGCCGGCAGCGGGCCAGGCGCCGGCCGACTCCTGTGATGTCGGTGTGGCCGTGCCAGCCTGGACCCTGGGTTATGGATGCAGCGCGTCATCCTTGAGGAACGCGGCATCCCCCTACCAGGGGAACAGCCTGCTGTTAAGCTGGAAAGGCTTTGGACTCTGCAGCTCCGCATCCCTGCACGGGTGCCTGACAGGAGCGCAGGCTCCGAGCGGACTCGGCACACCGGGCACCGCGGAGGTGCCTCTGCAGCGTCCCTGTCCCCTCGGGCACCGGGAGGGCCGGGCAGGGGCCGGTGCAGAGGCACACGAGCACGTGTGCCCCGGCTGCGCATCCCTGTCCCCACTCGTGAGCCTGCAGGGTGGCTGAGATGTCACATCGGGAGAACGCAGCGTGAGCGGCAGGGAGCTGCCGGGGGACGCTGTCGGATCTGAGGAGCTGCCGGCCCGTTCCGGGCTGTGCTGTGCTGCGGGGCGAGCAGCAGGGCCTCGGGAGGCTTCTGCAGAGGAGCCTGTGCTGCCCCTCCGCACAGAGCTGAGCGCCAGGAGCTGGCACGGACAGCAGGATCTGGCCTGCTGGAGGATGAGTGCCGGGCCAGGGCAGCCCGGTGTGCGCACCCAGGTGCTGACCCGAGGGACAGGACCCATTCTGGCCCCACAGGAAATCCCTCGCACCGAGCAGCTTTGGCAGGTCACTTCCAGGCTCCGTTGGGCTTTAAAAGCTGGTGCCATCCTTTGGGACACATCACTTTCCCCGAGAGGGAACCGAGAGCTGTGGAAGCTCCCTGCATGCCCGGGCAGAGGTGGAGACAAACGGGGCAGGATCTCTGCACGTGGGATGCTGAGCACAGGCCTGGGGACACAGGCTGGATTTTGTGTTGTCATGTGCCACTCTGGGGTGTCAGTGAGGGGCTGAGCTGCTGAAGGGCACGAGCACCAAATCCTGCAGTGGATTTCAGCCCCCAAACCCCTTGTTTCTGGCAGCTTTATCCCTGGGTCCTGCTCTGTGCTCCTTGCACTGCCCCTCAGACCTGTACCAGTGGGGTCCCCTCCACGGCACCCTCATTCCCACAGCCCCCAGCCCCCCCTCAGTGGGTGCCCAGCTGAGCCCTGGTGCTGGTGACACTGATCCTTAGGGGATGCTCACCCCACTGGCGCCTCCCACTCCCTGCAATCTTTCCTTCCGTACCCCTGGGTCTCACTCTGATTTTAATGAGGAGGCAGCTGAGGATTAAGGTAAAAACCTTGAAGAAAACCTCGCACAGCTGTGCTCCACGGCGGGAGGCTTGTGATGTCCCGAGGGAACCATCCCACATGTGTTTCACGCAGCCTGAATTTGGGGGTTGCCCTCCCATCCCTGCACTGGCCCAACCCGTCCCCGTGTCCTTTCTGCACACCGGCCACCCACGGGCTCAGCCTTCGGCCCCTCCAAGGTTTGGTGAGCGGCCACCACCTGCACTGGGGCTCACCGAGCTGCCCCCTCAGCTGGTGGCAAAGCCTTTCCCTGTAGGAAGCGTCGCCCATCATCATCCTCCGGCACTGACGGGCTGGGAAGAGCATCACCACCCTCCTGTGCCCGCGCCAGGCACTGCAGCGCCCGGGAGCCGAGGGAAACGCTTAAAACGGGACCTGGTCAGGAGGTTTTTATTGCTGGGAGAGCCCTGGAAGGAGCTGGATCTGCGAAAGCTCCGCCGCTGGGATGCCACACAAATACCTGTCCCCAGCAGAAAGAGGCCCAGGAACAGGACGTGCCTGTGGCTTTATGGTTTGTTTGTTTGGTTGGTTTTTTTTAACAAAATAAATGTCCCTTTTGCTGTGTATGAAGCACCAGCGAGCTGAGGCATCCCAAGGGATCCCTGCAGTTACTGGTATCCTGCAAAAACTCCCACCAGCTTGTGCTGGGCCACACAAGGTCCGGGGCTGTGGGTGCCCTGCCGTGATACGACTGGGAGACCAGAGCTCGTGGATTGGGATTGAGCAATTCCTGAGCCAGCACTTCCCTGCTGGCTGATGTCCCACGGCTGGGGATGCTCCTGCCCCTGCAGCACCTGCAGCCCACGCTGGGAGCCTAGGCCCAGCCCCCTCCACGGGGCTGTCCCCTCATTTTCAGGCTTCCAGCATGTTCGTGAGCCAGTCAAAAAAACCCAGGAAAGCAAAGGTTGGCTTTCTTTCCTCTTTCTCCCGGTTTTCCCAGGCTCCTCCTCAAACCAGCATTTCTCTGCAAGCAGCGTGGCATCTCTGAGGACCTCCCTCTCCCTCAGCCCTCAGCACAGGACATCTCCAGGGTAGGCAGTGAGCTTTTGGTTGGTTTTTTTCTGTTTATTTCTTTCCCCCCTGCAAACAATTGCAGGAAATTAGGCTGGGTTTAAGCCACAAAGAGCCTCGCATCAGTTCAGCTACTCCATTTACTCGAGGGGGGCACAGCCCTACAGCACCTGTCAGCTCCCAGCTCGGGACAACTCCAAACCAGCAGCTTGAGCTTTGGTGTAGCATTTTTTCCACCTGAGGATCCTCCATCGTCTATAAACCCTCCAAGGATCAACACACAATCGCTGGATGTGGCCCTCGGAGCTCAGTTTGGAGAATTTCTCGGCAAGAACTGAAATGTTTGAACTTCAGGCTCCAGATCAGGGGTTGCTGCTCCTGGCTGGTGAGAACTCTCCTCAGCAGGGGCTGCCACACATCTGCCATGCAGAGAATGAGAGTAGCCAGGAGGTGCCTGCGAGATGGGAGCAGCCACGGCTGGATGCCGAGAGAGCTGAGAGACATCCCGGGCATGGAGGAACCTCACATCTCCGTTGACGCTCTGCTCCGAGCGGCTGCGTGGGGGCTGCAGCCCCGGGCGGCAGCGGGAGGGATGTCCCCACCCGAAAATGCCCGAGGTTCTGTGAGGCGACCTTCGTGTGGGAGCCCCTTTGGGAGAGGGAAAGTGCTGAGGACACGGGGCCTGCCGACTTTCAGGGTCCCCCAGGCCCGGGCTGTGCCTGACGTGCAGCCTCGCAGCTCCCTGCAAGCAGAGCTGCTCAGGAGCGGGGCTGTGCATGGAAATCTGAGGCTAAAAGACAAACCCGGCCAGTCCTGAGGCACTGCGAGGAACGGAAACGCGCTGCTGGAGAGAGCCACAGCGACATCCCCTGTGCGAGCAGGGACACGCCGGGCACGGGCAGGCCGGGCTGGGGTCACCGCGGGACACCCGGGCGGAGGATGCCTCTTTTTCTATCCCTGCTTAGCCAAATAGATGAGTTTTTCTCTGGGGAAGCAGCTCAAGATGGGAAAACTGGGCGGCAGCGAGGCCCAGTGAAGGGACAGGGGCTGCTGGTGGCTCTCCTCCAGGTGGCCCTGCAGTGGAAGAATGGCCCTGAGGGGTCTGTGCAGGAGTTCTGCAGAGTTCAAACGCCAGAGCTGTGTGCTGTGATGCTGATTTGTCAAAACACCTGCTCTGCTGCACCTCCACTGTCAGTCCTCGGAGGGGAAACTGAGGCACAGAAGTGCACTACGCCCCTCTCTCGATGCTGGAACCGGTCAGAAGAGGGTCAGCTTCTCCTGCCCAGAAAACCCCAGGCCTCCATCTTCCTTTCCCTCCACCACCTTGAAGCTCGCTGAGTCTCTTTACAGGGAAAACCACACTGTGGGAGCTGCCAGCCCAGCAGGTTCCAGGACAGAGGGATCAGCCACAGAGGGAAGGCAGGGGAGCCGGGGATCTGCAGGACTGGCCGGGTTTGTCTTTTAGCCTCAGATTTCCATGAAGCTGGCAGCTTCATCCCAGGGGCAGTGCTGCCAGGGGCAGGAAGGCTCCCATCACCCTCTGGAGCTCTCCTGCTTGTTCCAGGAGTGCCAAGGGGCCAGCCCGGGTACCCCCTGCTCCTCGGGGCAGGTGAGAAATGTTTTCTGTTGTCAGAAGGATGGCCAGGAGGAAGTGGCTTTTCCCTTTGCAAAGTGTGTGGGAAATGTAATTCACTCCCAGGAGGATTCAGCTGCAGTTCAGGGCACCTGTTCCCAGCCTGTCCAGGAGGATGCTGTCCCATCATCCCTGAGGCTCACGGGAGGGACAGGTTCTGCTTGTGGGAAGGGGTTGGGGCTCTGCACAAACCACTTCGGGGGCCTTGGGGATGGGAAGAGTGCCAGTGGCTGAGGATGTCACAGCAGGGTCACACGGCAGTGACATGGATGGGGTAGGGCAGAGGGTGCTGGAAGTTCACATCTTTCCTTGTGCAGCACTTCTAGTGCCAGGGACTGGCACACGTGCCAGCACCCCTCTCCTTGCCCTAGCACAGCCGTGTCCTCGCTCCACCCAGCCTTGTGTGTGCCACCATCCAGCGGTGCCCTGGGGGTGACCCCCTGAACCCACCCTGGAAAGGTCCTGTTGGGGGGCCCAGGGTGACACCACAGCCAAGCTGTGCTGCAGAGACTTGGCACCAGGGTCTCAGGGCTGGAGAGGTCGGACACAGCCAGGCAGGCGGTGTGGGACCCCTGGGTGCCCATGGGGGCAGGCAGAGCCTGGTAAGGGGGGCCTGGGGGCTGCCAGAGGTTGCAGACCTGGTGTCCCCTGCCCAGTGCTCAGGATCTGTGCATGGTGCTCAGTGCCCTCAGTGCCTGGTGCTTGGGGTCTGCTGGTTCCCACAGACCTGTGGAGTGCAGTGCCCGCCCCCCCCAGTCCCTGCCTGCTGCCCGGAACCAGTGTGGGGCCAGTGCTGGTGCCAGTACCCAGTGCATGCCACCCAGTGCTGGTGCTGGTGCCAGTGGACGGTACTGGTGCCTGTACTGGTGTCAGTGCCTGGTCCCAGCGGTGGTGACAGTGCATGGTGGCACTGCCTGCTGTGTGGTGTTCACCGTCCACTGTGTGGTGCTGGTGCCAGTGCCCAGTACCAGTGCCCATGCTGGTGCTGGTATCCACTGCTGGTGCCCAGTTCCTGGTACCAGTGCCTGGTGCTGGTTTGGTGCCTCAGTACTGGTGGCCTTGCCTGGTGCCCAGTGCCTCCGTCCAGTGCCCATCTCCCATTGCTTCCTGTCCAGTGCCAAGTGTCCCTGTCCAGTTCTGGTCCCAGTGCCTCCTGACCAGTGTCCCTGTCCACTGCCAAGCGCCCAGTGCCAAGTGCACATTGTACAGTGCCTGGTATCGGTGCCCAGTTCCTTGTGGCCCCTGCCTTGTGCCAATGTCCAGTGCTGGTGTGGGCTGGGGCGGGCGGTTGGTGTTGAGGCTGGGCGGTGGGTGCTGCGTGTGGGGTGTTCTTGCCCCGGTCTCTCGGGGCCGGTCCGTCTGTCTGTCGGTCGCTCGGGGCGGTGCCGCTCGGGGCGGTCCGTGCAGGAGGAAGCGCAGCCGGGGCAGAGCGGCCCCGCAGCGGCCGGAGCCGCGCGTTCGGTGAGTACCGGGGGGATCGCTGCCTGCTCCCTGCCGTGTCCTGCCTGCCCCCCGCCTGCCCCCCTTCTTCCTCTGTCCCC
>VZRV01009217.1:6086-49137 GCA_013398115.1 Falcunculus frontatus | reverse complement strand
AGCTCTGTGTGCCCCGAGAAATTCCTACCCCACCCCACTGCCCTGGCCGCACTCTGTGTCCCACCCAGCACCCTCTCCTGCCCCCCCCCAGTGCCCTGCTCACCCCCTGCACCCCCGCTCCTGCCTCCCCTCCTGGCTCTGGGGGGTCCATGTGTACCGTGTAGGGGTTCCCTGGGGCTGGCAGGGAGTGGGGAGCACAGCTCTGCACCCTGCACCCAACCCAGTGGGGTCTGCCAGGGGTCCCTTCCCCTTCCCCTGCTGTGAGAACACCCCCAGTATCGACACCCCCACGCCCCAGGGTGACGGGGTCTCTGTCCTGCAGGGGGTGGGCGATGCCAGACAGGCCACGTGTGCTGACAAGGGGCAGGGAGATGGATCGTGGGATCACTGTGGAGAACCCCTACGCCAGCATCAACATCCCACGGGAGCAGTTCCAGCAGAGCTTCATCACTCGCTACCTGAGGGACGAGCCCACCGTCATTGCCAACCCCGCGGCCGTGCCCGCCTACGGCGTGGAGGAGCAGACAGACCTTGCCAACGGCTGCAACAGCCCCACCATCGCCACGGACAAGTCCTGGTCCCGTCCCTACAACCCCTATGCCAGCCTGAGGATGCCCAATGGGGAATCATCCTCCTCCTTCTACACCGTGACCCTGGACAAGCCACCCAAGGGCCCGGAGCGGGGGGCTCACAGGCGATGCGGCTGCTGCAGGTGCTGCTCCTGGTGCCCAAAGTGCTGCTGTGTCATCTCCTAAGGGCCCTCCCTGCACCCACGGGACGTGCTGACCATGGGATGGGGCCAGGTGACCCCACAGGGACATGGCTGCTGGCCTGGGCACCCCAGCAAGCTGCCCTGGCACCTGGCAGAGCTGGCAGCTGGCACTGACTGGACTCTGACATTGCTTTTCACCCGTGAACTCTGCAGCCAGATGTGCCAGTGATGGGCACCTGCCAGCTGGGCTACGGGGCCTGGGAGCCCTGAGGATGATGTGTGCCAGGACAGATGTCACCGAGAAGTGACTGCACTGGGGATGGGGCAGCACTGGGAGCCCGCAATCCTGCACAGTGCCCCTGCCAGCCTCCCCATGCTGGGCAGCCTCCCCCTGGGAAGGTGCGGGCAGTGTCCACCTGCCAGCGGGTGGGTGTGGATGCTGGCAGCCCTGTGTGTGGCAGAGGAGGACATCGTTGTCACTGTCTTGGAGGAGTGGAGAGGAGTCAGGGACGAGCCTCCAGCTGGAACGGGAACCCACCTCCCAGAAGTGAGTCGTCCCCCCTCCCACAGCACCACGGGGATGCTGCTGGCACCCTGCACCAAGCTCCATCTGGGTCCTGCTCCTCTTCACCACACTGCCCATAGACAGAGGGATGGAGACAGGAAAGACAGACAGCCAAAGCACGGCGGGGTGCTGGGCCGTGCTCCAGGGTAGCACCTGATGGCACAGCATGGATGTGGGCATTAACATCCCAGTGCCAGGAAACCCCCAGCCCCATTCTGTTCCTCCTGCCAGGCTTGTGGGGTGCTGGGCACAACCTCTCTCCCCATCCGCACCCCAGAGCCGGGTCCAGTGCAGCAGGCTGGTCCAGCTCCAGCAGTGGGGCAGCACTGGGGCACCTTGCTGGGTGCAAGAGCCTCCACATTTGCCTTTTGCAACTCGCTGGGCTTGGAGGAAGGCGGGAGGAGCCTGCTGGCTCTTCCTGGCGTGCTGGGGTGCCTCCAGGCTGGGCTTTCGGCTGGGGCTGCTGCCATCGACCTGGAACAAGCCCGCTGTTGTGCTGATGTCCCGCCGTGGTGTTGACGTCCCTCCGTGGTGCTGGCAGCCCTCCGTGGTGCTGGCAGCCCTCCCTGGCGCTGGCGTCCCGGGGACAGCTGCTCTGCCAGGCGGCAGCTGCTCCGTGGCTGCTGCAGAGCAGCCTGGCCTGCGGGAGCAGGGGCTGGGAGGAGTGCCTGTGTTTGCAGATGACTTCAGGGTGCTGCAAATAAAATTACAGCCCTCTCCTGCCCTGCCAAGGTGTGCCTCTTCCCTCCACCCTGGCTCTTCTGGGATTCCCGTGTCCCTTCTTGCTTTCCCTGGCGGGTGTGTAAGGGCAGTGCTAAAGCCCCCAAACCAGGCTTAACTGTTGCCCTGCTGACTCGTGGCAGCAGCAGCTCTCGCGGAGCTCTTTGGCTGCTTCCTGGTGCCCCGCTGCCAGCCTGGGTCCAACAGTGCCCAGGCGTTCCCAGTACAGGCTGCTCCTGCCTGGGTGGGGACATGGCTGGTGCTCAGCTCAGCCCTGCCAAGATGGGTGACTGTCCTGTCTGGAAAGACTTCGTGAGTCCGTGGGAGAGGCTGAGGAAGGGCCTGGGGAAGGGAAGTTCCTGGCTGGGCCAGCTGGGTGGGCTTTGGGGCACTGCTCGGGCTGGCTGTGACCCCCCCGGGAGTCCATCAGCAGTGGGAGCCCACCCTGGCTTGGAATTTGCCACTGCTTGGAGCCCACCTGTGCTGAGACCCCACAAGCACTGGGTGCCCAGCATTGCTTGGATGCCACCACACTGAGATCCCACTGGAAGCCCACAAGCCCTGGAGCCCACCACTGCTGGAAGCCCACCACTAGGAGCCTGCCACTGCCTGGAAACCCACTACTCTTGAAATCCCACCGCTCCTGGGACATTCTGGGCTGGGGTGGCAGTGGCTGGCAGAGGTTTGGCCCTATCGGTTTGGCCCCCCCGACCCGACGCCCTGCCTGGCCCAGGTCCCAGGGCGGTGGGTGGCCAGGGGGCGTGCGGCTCGCAGGGGAGGCTGGCAGGGACACAGCCCACGCTGCCCGCTGCACAAGGAGCTCTCTTGTTCGCCCTGCCCAGACCGCGGCAGCGGGGACGGGCAGATCCACCCCGTGTTTGCTCTCGTGTCCCCGCCGCCAGCCCTGCCCTGTCGCGGAGCCCCCGCGGTGTGGCGGGGCGGGGGACACGTCACCGCCGGAGCCCGCAGGGCGGGGGCTGCCCCGGGGCTCTGCGGGACACCGCGGCCTGGCGACGGAAAACTCTCCCCAGGGGCGTGCGGCGCGGGGCGGCAGCGGCCAGTGCGAGCGGGGGGCTCGGGCAGGGCAGGGCGCAGCATCTGCCGTGTGTCACCGCTGCCCTTCGCTCCGCCCGGCCCCGCGGCCGTGGCAAACGCGGCGGGAGCGGCCGGGCACAGCCTGCCAGCCAGCCGGGCAATGATTAAACTGAGCAGCAGGAAAGGGGGGGTGAGCAGGGGAGGGTGCGGGCTGCCCCAGACCTCGGCAGGGCTCTGATGAGCCGGGCAGCTGCGTGCAGGGTCCCAGGGGTTCTCCTCGGGTGTGTTCATCTTCCCGAGGTGCCCAGGGGCTCGGACGGTTGTGCTGGGTGACCGCCACCTCCCGCCTCTGGAGCGTGGGTGGCGGTGCAGGGCTCCGGCTCATCCCGCTCAGACCTTTGCTCTCCCCGAGGGTGCCGCTCCTCAGCCCGCGGTGCCGAAGGTCCCTGCAGCGCCCGGGGATGAGCCCTGGGAACAGGAAAACACGTTTCCCATCCATGTGTGTCGCTGCTGATTGCAGATCTGCCTACCTTATCACTCCACACAACTCCCTGAAAGGAGTTGTAGTGAGGTGAAGGTTGGTCTCTGTTCCCAAGTAACAAGTGACAGGATGAGAGGAAACAGCCTCAGCTTGTGACAGGGGAAGTTTAGGTTGGATATTAGGGAAAAACTTTTCACTGAAAGGTTGTAAAGCACAGGCTGCCAGGGCCGTGGAGGAGTCGCCATCCCTGGAAGTGTTCAAAAAATGTTTGGATGTGGCACTTGGGGACATGGGTTAGAGGTGAACATGGTGGTGGTGCTGGCTTGACATTGGATCTGATGATTTTAAAGATATTTTCCAGCCTTAACGATTCCATGATTCCCTGTTCCTGGATCCAGGTGGGATTTTGGCAGGGCTCATGGTGCCCTTGGTGTCAGCATGGCAGATGCACAGCCCCTGTCACCAAGGACTCCCCTGCCCCAAACCCTGCCGGTGCTGAGCTGGGGTGCCCAGCAATGGAGGAGGCAGCACGGGAGAGCGCTGCCTGTCTGCCTGCAGTGGGAGCTGCTGCCCTCTCCTGCTCCATGCAGGAATGCTGCCGGCTGTCCCGGCCGTCCTGCCCCGCCTCCAGGAAGGGCTTTTCTCCTCCAGGATCGTGGGCACAGGATCTGTCCCCCTACCACAATCCCCTCTTCAGTCTGCAGCACCCTCCATGCCAGGCTGGGACATTGCTGCTGCACCACGGGCAGCTGTGGGGACAGAGTCTGGCACTTCCCTGGTGCTGTCACCTACCCTGGGTCATGCACTGCCACAAACCTTGCAGGTGTCCCCGTGGGGTGCTGGGGCGTCCCCAGCCTGATGCTGAGCATTGGGAACTCAGCCCCCGAGGCCCGAGCCCGCAGCCCCACAGGGAAGGGCAGGGGCAGGTCCCAGACACGTCACCCCCAGGCTCCAGGTGGGAGCACCACCCCACGTGTGGGCACTGCCAGCCTGGACCGGGCCCAGCCCCGATGTCCCTGCACCAGTCCCAGCCCTGCCACCCCCTCGTGCCCTCCCTCTTCTGTCACAGCTGTCCCGCCACCCGGAGCACCTGGGGACGTGTGGCTGGGGTGCGACGGGGTCTCCGCTGGCCAATGTCTGCCTGAATGTTCTTAGCTGTGAAGGGTGGCCCGGGACGTGGGAGACTCTGGTGCTGCTGCCCAGGTCCGGATGACGTCCAAGCCCTCTGCCCACGGTGGAGCCCAGAGCTCCTCGGCCTCTCAGGGATGGCTCGTTCTGTTAATGAAGCACAGGCTGATGGTTAATGACCATTCCTGGGCTTACATTTCAACGGTCTTTGTTACCCAGGTGCTTGTAACTCAATCTGCCGGGCTTGGCTTCCCTGCAGCAGATCCAATAGCACCTGTCCCTGAAAGGTGAGCCCTTGCCCACTACCACGGCCACCGGCAGCCACAGGGACCTGGCTGGGGAGCTGCTGTCAGCTCAGCCCCCCGATGCTCCCCACAGGACTGCCACAGCCCCCCGGGACAGCACGGCCCTTCTGCCACCAACTCTGAGGCCCTGGGCAGCATCTCGGGACAGGTAGGGATGGGGAAATTGGGAGGAGGGGAGGAGAGGGGTACCCATGTGCACCAAAACACTTGAGGTCACCTAAGGAGAGGGAACAGGGTCTTGGTGGTCTCCAGGAGAAGTTTGTAAGTATGCTGGTGGGTACCAGACCCCACGTGAGAGGAGGGTGGACCCCCCCAGACCTCTCCCCACGAGCCTTTGTGCCCACCCCCCGCTGCCCACAGCTGTGTCAGCCCAGCCCGGGGCTGGGAAGGAGTGGGGCTGTGCCACTGCCTGGTTCCCAAGTGCTGTTCCCCAGCCTACCCAGCCACCTCACTCCTGCTCACCCCCTGTTCCCCCCAGTCCCAGGCCACACCCTGAGCAGGCTGCTGAGGTCTGGCCAGCCCGTATTCCCTGCAGAGCTCCTACTGGGAAAAACACATTCCCCATGGATGCAGGGACAACCCACTGCAGTGGCCGTGTCCTGCCCTTCCAGGCAGGGCTAGTTCGGGGCAGGCAGGCAGCGGGCAGGGATGTCGGGCAGGGACCCTGCTGCTCCTGGGAACCACAACACGGACTGCTCCCCATCTCTCCCGCATGTCGGATGCGCTCGGAGGTGACATCCCACCGCTGTGCCCTCTCCCCAGCATGTCCCAGGCCGGTGGCAGCCCCCGGGCAGAGGATGCAGGGCCGGGTGTTGGGGCGCACTCGCGCACCCCGAGCCGGGGCAGCCAGCGCGTCGAGTGCATCATCTGCTACTCCTCCTACGACCTGGGCGTGCGGCTGCCGCGGCGCCTCTACTGCGGCCACACCTTCTGCCAGGCCTGCCTGAAGCGCCTGGACGCCGTCACCAACGAGCAGCGCTGGATCCCCTGCCCGCAGTGTCGCCAGAACACACCCACGCCGCGCGGCGGGGTCACCATGCTCGACCTCGACCTGGCCACCTTCCTGGCCGTCAAGGCGGACAAGGAGCACCCGCGGGTGGCCGGCAGGGCCCTGCCCGCGCTGCCCGCCAAGGGCTCGTGCAAGGAGCCGGCGGTGACCGAGCAGCCGGCGGGGCTGTGCCAAGAGCCGCTGCCCCCGGCGCTGTTCCCCCGGCGCGGCTGCTGCCGGCTGTGCCTGTGCTGCGGGGTGACCGCGGCCTTCGAGAGCTGAGCTGGGGCTGCCAGGGCGGCTGAGCTCCCGGGAACAGCGTGGGGCTGCTTTGGGGGACCTATGCCATGCCTCAGAGCCACATGTGGACTGCAGTGGTGGGGCTGTGCTGGCAGCCTAGGAACGGCATCAGCCTGGCCAGGGCTTGCTGTGCATCCTGTCGGGATTTGGGGTGCAGCAGGGTAAGATGAGGAGGCTCCCACCCCCTCATCCTGCCCATCTGCCCTGCTGACTGCTCAGAAACCTGGTCTGGACATTCCCTGGTCCCTGAGCACGGACTGGCTCATGCTTTGTTCCCCTGTGCATGGGGCTCTGCAGCGCGGACAGTGGCACCGAGCATCCGCCAGGCAGGGGACAGGGGCCTGGCACTGCCGTGGGGAGCATCCAGCACCTTGAGAGCTCCACGGCTATTAAAGACACTCCTGGTCCTGCTGGGCTGCACATCCTGGTCATGTTTGTTGGCAAGTCTGGGGGAGAAGTGGCCTGCCCTGCCGGATTGCTGTGCTGGGAGTGTTTGCTCTGCTGGCCACTTGCATGAGGAATTTCGGCATTGGGAGAGCAGGACGGTTGAAAGTGAGGACGACAGAGCTGTTAGGAAACCTTCGACGTTGCTCCAGCTACATTGCTTCAGTGTGGGAGGAGAGCTGAGCTCCGGGAAGCTCCTGCTTGGCCTCGTGCTCTGTGGCTCCTGCCAGATTTGGCTTTTCCTGCCTGACCCTCTCCTCACTCACAGGCACATGCAAGCCCTGCTGCTGCTTTTCCAGCCATGCCCTGCTCCCTGCATGGCTTTCCCTGATTCCTCTGCCTGACCCCACACCAGGGTGCAAGGACAAGAGCCCAGGCAGCTGGTCTGGGTTAACAGGGGCCGGACGGGGAGCACTGGCATGTACAGGGTGGCACTGAAACAGCTCTTGGGCTGGGCTTGGTGTCACCCGGGCAGTTCTTGCGGTTCTTCCTCAGGGCCCATTTTCTGCATCTGTTTTCCGTGTGGTTCATGAGCTTTTGCAATACCCCAGCACCAGGAACCCCCTCAGGGCTCAGCAGGGACCCCAGCCTGTGCCTCCCTGGGGCTGGAAGGGACCTTGTGTCTCCTGGGCATTGCCGGTGCTGGGGTGCTCCCTGTGCTGGGGGCCAGGGCTGGGCAGCACCCAGCCCTGCACAGAGCTCATGCACAATTCTGCCACTTGGTGTCACCTGCCATAGAAAACTCCCAGCTGAGATGTTCCCAGAAGAATAAACCCGGGCTACTCCAGGGCAGACAGAAGCGTGGTGTGGTTCCAAAATTCCATGTGAGTACTGCCTTGGACCTTTAATTACCTGGGAACATGCGAGAAATTAAAACCTTCAAGGAATGGATAAGAGCTATCACTGAGTCCTAATGCACCTTCCCCTCTGTCTCTATTTGTCCCCAAACACTCAGTGTTGGGTGGTGGGCACAGTGTGGGAAGGGCCCATCCCTTCCCCAGGCATGGCTCCGTGCAGCTCTGAGCTCAGCCCAGCCCCTCTGGGTCCCAGCTTTCCAACAGTGCCGGGTGACCAAACCCACGTCCCACACCCCATGGCCCCTGCGTCCTTGTGTTTCCCCAGCCCCAGAACCACTCTGGGGGGCTCTGCCATTGCTTTGTTCCTCCGTGGATGTCCCCCTGTGGTGGGCAGTGCATATCCTGGGGAGGCAGAGCGTTTTGGGACAGAGTTCCTTCAAAATCCAGGTCTCCATCTAGCCTGTGGCTGTGGATGGGATGAGCTGGGGCTGCAGCTCCACATGGCAGTGGGTTTGTGCCCTCGCCCTGGGGCTGGGCTGGGCTGGAGGATTCCTCTGAATTACAGATGGGGATTAATGCAGCAAACTGAGTTTGCTGCAGGATAGATAAACAAACCAAAGCTCCTCGGGATGCTATTAATAAACCCTCTGCCTGCTGCTTCTGTCCCAGATTTGAGAACATCCTGGCCTTGGCCTGGGGTGCCGCTGTGCCCTGCCTTGCTGCCCATCCAGCCCCTTGGCCATGGGTGGAGCAGAGTGACAGGGATTCCCCCGGGACCATGGCCACTGGGGTCCTGATGGGACAGGGACTGTGAGGGTGTGAGTGGGGGACAGTGTCCCTGTTCTGGGCCCCCACTCTGGCTGCAAGTGGGACGAGGTGCTGCCAGCCGTGTCCCCTGGTCCCCCAGTCCCCACTGAGCTCTGCCAGGGGCAGTGGCACTGGGAGGTGACACCTCTCCTCCCCAGCCCTCAGTGGCTGGGCTTTGAGTGGCTTTGAAGCAGAGTGGCTGTAAACAGGGTGGGGGCAGACTTTGAGCCCCGTGGAACTGGCACTGCCATGCTGGGGTGAGGGCAAACCAGTTTGGGGTGGCTGCAGCCCAGCAAGCTCACCTTTGCCATGCTTCTCCTTGCGGGGCTCCTGGGTCACCCTCCGTGTGCACACAGATGTGTGTCCCTTCTGGGAAGGAGGCCCGTGGGATCTTGTCCCAGCCCTCCTCACTTTGGCATGGCTGGTGGTCTCCTGCCAGGAGCAGACAGGGCTCGGACAAGGGCTGGGCTGGGCAGGGTGGGCCGTGGTTCCCAGCACAGCTCCCCACTGAGGACCCCTGGGCATGGTGGGAGAGCACATACGATGGGGTAAGACCTGCAAATGATATGATTTTGTCCCAGTTACGTTTTGTCCCAGTAACCCAGCTACTTATGGGGGCCCTGGGCCCATACACCCCTCTGTACCTGGCTGTACCCCCCTGCCCATGGGGGATGCCCCTGGGGGGGATGGAGGCTTAGGAATGGATCTGGACTTGCTGATTTCCAGCTCTCCAGCCTGCAGCACACACAAGCAGTTAATCCCAGGCCACACAGAGCTGGCTGCTTACCTGGCTGGAGCGGTGCCTGGTGGAGGGAGGGACGTGGGCACGGTTCCACACCTTGCAGGGCAAGCATCACTGCAAAAATATTTGCTGGAAAAAGTGCAGCTCCACCCCGAGGAAAACCGGGTCCGGGAGCGGAGCCCGATGCAGGTTTGCAGCCGGGTGAGCGGGGGAATGAATGCGAGCGGCAGCAGGGAGCCGGGCACTGCCCAGCACCTCCGGCCAGCCCCGCCGGGCTCAGCCGGGGGCACCGGGCAGGGCAAGGCGTGGGGCTCTAGGGAACCTGTCCGTGGGGTCAGGGAGCCCTCTGTGCCTCAGGGGGCGGCCGTGGGCTGCCGGAGCGTTCTCGGCCCCGTGCTGGCCCTGCTGCTGCTCCTGTGCCCCCAGCCCTCGCCAGCCTGCCCGGCCGCCTGCCGCTGCGCCCCGGGAGAGGTGGACTGCAGCGAGCGGGGCCTCCGCGAGGTGCCCTGGAGCCTCTCGACCAACACCAGCAGCCTGTGGCTCGGCTACAACTTCATCACCGTGCTGGGGCCGCGCTCCTTCCCGGCGCTGCCGGGGCTGCGGCTGCTCAGCCTGGCCCACAACCGCCTGGAGCTGATCCACGGCCGGGCGCTGCTGGGGCTCGGGGCGCTGCGGGAGCTGGACCTCAGCCACAACCTCCTCACCGTGCTGACCCCCGAGACCTTCCTGCCCCTCACCAGCCTGGCCACGCTCAACCTGGGCAGCAACAGGCTGGGGGAGCTGGAGCCCGGGGTGCCGGGCGCCTTGCCGCAGCTCCGAGCACTTCTGCTGCAGGACAACCCCTGGGTGTGCAGCTGCGGCATCCTGCCCCTCTGGCGCTGGCTCAGCTGCAACAGGGAGAAAGTGCGAGGTGAGTGCCCAGAGGGCCGTGTCCCCAAGCCCCCCGCCTGCTCCACGCTAGCTGGTCACCCTGCCGGGGCTCAGGCAGGACCCAGCACCCCGGCTGCCAGCTGCCTGAGGGCTTGGGTGGTCAGCGCCCCGGGGGTGAGATTCCCCAGAACCTGTCCTTAGGTCATGCCAGCTCCTGGGGCTGCTTGGGTGGATACACCTTGGCTGGTGCCCACATTTTGATTCTGGTCACCAGCAGGGATTGCCTGGAAAGGAGAGCCGGGCAATGTCCCAGTGACAGGCACCCAGCGCTGTCCCCAGCAGTGGCACCAGTCCTGCCACATGGCACCTGAGGGGGCAGGTGGAGCCCATGTGTCAGGGCACATCACCGCTGGCCCATCCAGGATGCAGTGCTGTCAGCCCCTTCCCCTAAGCCTTCATGAACCTGGTTCTGATCCTGCGTTTCTTCCCCCATGAGCCCCAGGGAAAGACAGCTCTGCCAGCAAGGCCTCTCCCACCACTGCTGCCCTCTCCTGCTTGCTTCCAGCTCGGATGTGTGACTGCCCTTGTGCTGGCTGGGACCTTGTGTGGCATCTCCAGGCTGGCTGCTCACTGCTCCCCACATTTGTCTTCTGGGAGCCAGTTCCTCCCCCTTGCCTGCCCCACCTGCCATCCTGCCCCAAACCCATCTTCCTGTGCCCTCTCCAGCACTTTGCCCACATCCCATCCCATCCCATCCCATCCCATCCCATCCCATCCCATCCCATCCCGATGAATCCTGAACCTCATAGATCCCCTTCTTTACAGCCTGACACGGGTGATCTCGGTGACCCTGGCCCCTGTCCTCCTGCCCTGGTGCCATCTGTCCCACACAGACCTGCTATCCCCCCCATCCTTGGCACCTGCCCTGCGTGCCCTCCAGCTGTGCTTTTCTCTTCCAGAGAAGAGTTTGCTTCTGTGCAGAGTTCCGGAGCAGCTGAACAAGTATCCGATCATGGCCTTTGGGGATGAGTCCTTCAGGCAATGCCAGGAGACCTCGCTGTCCTCCCAGCACTACATCGCCTTCTTCATCATCGGACCCTTCTCCTTCATCGCCAGTATCTTCTTCTGCATCTTCATGGGCTCCCTCATAGTGTTCTACCACAGCCTGCGCCGGGAATCCCACTGCTGGAGGAGACCCCGCATCTGCAGGGTGCACTGAGGCAGCTCAGCCAGGCTGTGCCCTCAGCAGGCTGTGCTCCATCCATGCCCCTCTCCAGGTGCCCGCACTCACCTGTTGCAAACTGTCCCTGTGGATCATGAGAGGAAGTTCTGTTCCTGGAATTGCTTTGGATTTTCTCAGAGTCCCCCAAGATGGTGCCAGGCTGCTTCTGCCAGGGGGGAGCAGCCTCCAGATCAGCTCCCTGCAGGGCATGGGGACATAGGTGCTCTAAGTGTTTTGGGAGGCTCCCCAGGGCCACCCTCAGATCTGCATATCCCCTTCCTGGGGGCATCCAGGTGATCCTTCTCCCCTCATCCTGCCCCCTGTGCTGCCCAGGCCCTTCAGGGTGTATTTAGGATGCTGCATATGCTTCACTGTGCCTTTAGGTGCAGCCTGGGAGCCCCTGTGTGTGTCCCAGGACTCACCATATTCCTCTTGGTGCCTTTCAGGCCACCCCAGGAGTCACCATTTGCCTTTTGGTGCAGCCCAGGAACCACTCTGTGCCTCTGTTCCCAAAGGCTGGCCTCACTGGCCGGGGCTCACACTGGCCCCCGGGAGATGGAGAGCCCAGCAGTGGCAGGGGACTGTTTACCCCAGGATGGAGGTGGGACAGGGCCCGCTGCCATGGTGCTGGTGTTGGGACTGTTCCAGACTGTCCCCATCCCCTCGCTGCAAGGCCTGTGTCCCACCTTGGCTGTCCCCTGAGTGTCCCAGAATGGGGAATGCCCTTTCCCTCCCAGTCTCCCCTACAGCCCCTGGCCTTTCTCCCTGCTGGTTTCTCCATCCCTTCCTGTCCCTCCAGTGTTTGCAGACCCTGCAGCAGGGGTGGGTGAGGCTCTGATTCACAACAGGGCTCCCTGCCAGCTTTGCCCGAAGTCAGAGACAGAAAGAGGCACACAGCTCTGGAATAAACCACTTCATGATCCAGTCTAGACTTTACTGAGCTCTTGCAAAAACTCGGTATTAATGTAACATTGACGTATAAAGTAGAATGGGTCCGATTTCTCAGCTGGAGCTAGATGAACTTGATGGAGCCACAGCAGTCAGTGGGACGATGCTCACAGACCTCAGCTGCCATGTGAAAATCCTGCCCGCGGGGGCAGCCTGGGGCAGGGAGAAGGCAGTTCGTGCCGCTGGGGCTCGGTACCACGTTGCAGGTGGGTGTTCCACGTCGGCAGGAGACGGGAGATGTGATGCTGCCCGTGCCCGTGCAGTGCCGCTCATCCCCAGCCGGGCTGTGCCAGACGCTGCCCCAGTGCCCCCGCCCCGCTGTCAGAGCCCTCGGGGAGGGTGCTCAGGGTGGGCGTGTGGGCTCGAGGGGAGGAAGGTGCGGGGAGGGACGGCGTCAGCCTGGCTCGTTCGGTTCCCTTCTCCCGAACTGGGATCTGCTTTCCACATCTCCGGGTTCAGGCAGATGCAGCGCCGTGGGCTGGGGCTCCGGGGCTGCCGCGGGAGCTGCTGGCAAGCTTGGACTGCGGGTGAGGGTGGTAGGGGAGCCGCCAGCGCTGGCCGTGGTGCCCCGACAGTGCAGACGGGCTGGGTGGCCGCTGCAGCACGGCAGCGAGCCGTGACCAGCCGGCAGCATCTCTCCTTGCATTGCTGGTGCTGAGGCAGTGTGGAGCTGGGGTAGAGGTCAGTGCAACCATCCAGAGCCATTTCCCGTGGAGAATTCCTGGCCAGGAGAGCTGCTGTGTGAGTGCTACATGCTGGCCGTGGCCAGGTCCTGGGGATGTCTTCTGTGCAGGAGAGGTGGGAGCCGGGATCTTGGCTGGCGGCACTCCAGGGCTCCGGAGCGCCGGGATTAGCACAGGGGCGGCGGCTGCAGGGCGGGAGCTCTCCCGCTGCAGCCGGACCACGGACGGGAACTGAGTCACAGCCACGGGCCGATGGGAGGGAAGGGAATTGGCTCCATCCCCTGCAAGGAGCAGAGCACGCATCCTCCAGCCCCTGCGGCAGACGTGAGGGTCGCTCGGCACAGCAGGGACGTGTGCCCGACCTGCCGCACCAGGAGCTGGCTGCTCCAGCTGCTCAGGAGTGTGGGCACGTCGCTGGAGCCCTCCAGGTGGTGGGAGACGTGGAGCACACGTCTGAGGGGCTGTGAGTGCTCAGAAGGCTGCAGCCTGCGAGGTCAAGCACGTGTTTGTGGTCCAGCACCAGCTCTTCCCTGCTACCATGGGAGAGCAGGCACCGCGTGCCTTCCGCAGTCCTTTCCCCTTGCACGGAGCCGGTCAGTGGCAATTCTGATTCTCGTGGCACTGTTTGGAAGCAATAATCTCTGTACAGTGAAGTCCAAATCTTGTCCTGGTCCTGCCATGCTTCCTGGGGCACAAACACGGCAGCAGGCCTAGGAAGGGAGGGAGATATACAATGGAGTCACTGTGTATGGATGAAGGATGCTTTCCTCCCGTCTCACCCGGAAGAACCCATCAGTGTCCCTTGAAAGGCAGTCCTGGCTGTGCCTTCCTACTGTGTTGGGCAAGGACTGATGGCCCTCGGGGAGAAGGTCACACCACAGTGCTGACTGAGGGGTCGGAGAGGTTGAGCTGGCCAGTGATGTCGGTGGGGTGATACTGCTGCAACACACAAATAGACAGACAAGGAGAAAGAAGTGTTAGGCAGTTCTGGCACTTGTCCCCGCTGCTACTCCTATCCCATGTGTCCCTACAGGATATCTCTTGGGGGTGATGCAACACCCTGAAAGCTGCTGCTGGCTGAGGTCCCCTTCCCAGTGCCATCCACGCTTGTGAAGAGGTCGTTGCAGACGCTCTCCAAGCACCCTGGAGCTGGGCAGAGGGGACACCAGGAGCGTGGTGCAGCTTCTGCGGAGCGTGGCTGCCACGTCACCCGCTGAGCCAGGCCCTCTCTGCTCTGGGAGGGCTACAAAACAAAGCCTGTGACTCATCAGCCCAACCCACGCCTGAACCTGTGTTTGGAGGGTCTGGCTGGGTTTATGGCACCTCTCTGGTGCCAGACCAAGCTGTGCTTTGAGGCCAGGGCGTTTCACCTCCTTGCTTGAATGACCCTGCCGTGACTGCCCTTTCATGCAGGTGAGATGTGTGGTGTGGTTGACTTGTGATAAAGTGTGGCGTTGATTGCTAATGTGAAGATACAGCCTGTGTTGGGGATGTGGCCTGGGTTTGAGGTTCTGAGCTCCTTGCGGATGGGGGGGCTTGGCATGGGAGAGACCATGTGAGAGCCCTCCCCTGCTGCAGGCCCATCAGCAAGTGGGGGGGAGAGCAGAAATTCCCATCAATGGGCAAGAAAAAAAGTCCTTCCTCCCCAGGCAGGAATTTACAGCTGGGCAGTTATTTCCTCCCTTCCTCCTTCCATACTCCCTTCCTCTCCCAGCTCCACTCTCCTGACTGCAAACCCTGACCTGGAAGCCCTGTCCAGCCCTGCTGTGGGAGCGAGTGGCCCGGAGCATCCTGTGCTGCTCTCTGGGGTCCTGACCCGGTGCCAGGGCAGGAAAGGGTCTCTGTGGGTCTCACGTACGGCAGCACAGACCCTCTCCAGTGACATCTTCCCAGCCCTTGCACCACCCTGCTCAGGAGGGCCGACGTTTGGAGGGACTCCGGGGGGGCTCCTTGGTGACGGATTTCACCCGCCCTGCTTTGGTCGATGGTGGCCGTGGCCTCCGCAGCGCTGCCGGCAGCTCTGGCACTGTGGCTACCCTGTGTGCTGCACACCCTGCCTCCTGCCAGGGCAGGGCTGGGGTCCCCCAAGCCTTGCGTGGGGTCCTTGGGGCTGCCCTGCCCAGCCCAGCTTCCCCGGGACCCCTGGGTGGGAGCTGCTGGGGCAGGGCCGGGAGCCAGCGCGCTCCCGTCTCTCCGGTACCGTGCTGGGGACGCGCTGACACCCAGAGAGCCTCTCACGGGGTCATTCTGCCACTCGGGGCACTGGCTAAGATTCCAATGGAGCCTCTGGGAATTCCTGGCCATGGCCTTGCTTTGCTAAGGGGCAACAGCTCGGCCATCGCCCGTCAGCACAGAGAGCGGCCGAGACCGTCCTGGTGTCACTCTGCTGCCCTGGGGGGAGCTTTTTGTGGCTATTCATCAGCCCACCAAAAAACACCCCTCTCTCCCAAAATCGGGTGCAGCCACCCCCTCCTGGTGAAAAATTTGGATTCCAGCTAAATGCAATGTTTCCATGGCAGAGCTGCCGGGAGGTGTGTGCTCATGGGATGGGGCTTGATTCCCGCAGGGAGGAGGTGACTGGGAAAGGGGAGAGGCTGGTGACTCACTGGTGGAGGAGAAGGAGGAACTGGAGATACAAAAATGAATGGGTAGAAGAAAGGTCCTTTGTTAAACATCCTGCCTGATGTGAGGGGGGTGGAAGAAGCGGAGTGTGCCTGTGTGGGTGTGTGTGCCTTGGTGCACCTGTGGCTGCTGTGGTGGTGTAGCAGGGCAGGCTGGGGCCTTCTGGCCTCTCTGCACAGCTCTGGGGGTGGGAAACGCTAAAACAACCAAGCGAAATGGGCAATCTGGCCAGAAAAATTAAAATACAAGAGCATGGCTTTTGATTTGAAAGCATATCTCCTCCAATCACAGAGTTATCACAGGGTAACATTCTCATTTACTTTTTTTTTTTGTGTAAAGTTCATGCATGCAATTTTTAATAATAAAAATTAAAATTAAAATAAAAAAGAAAAGAAAAAAAAAGCAAGAAAACGGTCATATCAAAACTATGTTAAAGTAGGACTAATGCTAGAAGCACATATCAGTAATTTAGGGTAAATTATGTTACAGGGATGGTGCAATAATCCCCAAACCAAACATTATAAAGCCAAGAAATTAATCAATATTAACTGTAGAAGAGACTCAAACATGTTAAGGTATGGAAGTGAAGTGAAGGCACCAAAAACTTTAAATGACAACCAGGAAGAAAATATAGACAAGAACTTAATGTCTTTAAAAATGACTTCAACCTAACTGGGCTCATATGGTAGTCCCTGGCTGGTGGAAGATTTTCTGGAAGAATTTTGGTTTGTTGTTGTGGATTTTTTTTCAATTAAAAATTAGGACTCCAGCTAAATGCGATCTTGCTGTAGAAAATATCAACTTCCCTTTAGGGAAAAAAAAAAAAAGAAAAAGTTGTCTTTGACCTACTTTTGGTTCTTTTGGGCCAAAAACTAGGCTCTTTCTCAGCCAAGAAGTGTTTGGCTTTGGGACAGCTGATCCTTCACTGAAAAGGTGACCTTTTCCAGGAAGCCCCTCGGTTCTCGCCCGGCTCTGGCACCATCCCCACGGCCCTGGCGGGGCGGTGCCGTGGCACGTGTGTCAGCTGTGCCTGGGGCTGGCAGTGTGGCTCTGCGGGGGCTGGCGATGCAGGGGGCTAAGGGACCTGTGCACCTCGATACGTGTCTGTACGCAATGTGCCGGCTCGGAGGTGTCTGTGTGGTTTATGCGTCTCACATGGCGTCTGTGGGGTTGCAGTATCGTGGGTGGCTGCGATGGATGGACACGTCAGCTCTGCCAGTGCTACTCGAGTTGCAGGAGCTGCCTATGGGGAACACATGCATCTCCTCCTGGGGCGGTGGGGATGATGTGCCGCGGAGAGGCTGTGCAGCTCGGGTGATGGTGGGCGCTAGGACGTTCAGAGTGGGGTGGAAGCTTCCCAGGGCTGTCTTGGCTCCATGGTGCCAGCCTGTCTCTCTGGCACTCCTGAGGGACCATTCTGCAGGGCTGCAGAGCAGAATCCATTTTTAAAACTCCCGACAACGGAAAGGAAAGAAGCAAGGCCACCAGGTCTGCGTCTTTCGCTCGCTAGCCAGGAGAGCCCGTGGGGCTGGGGTCAGCCTGGCCTTCCAGCCCCACGGGCTCTCCAGCCTTGCCCATCTAAGACCTGGTGTGGGCCCGCGGCTCTGCTGAGCATCATGAAACAGAGCACCTCGCTGCTTTCTCGTCTTTACAAGGACCCCAGGCAACGTGCCCCAGCATGCTACGGACTCATGGGGCCTTCCAGCAGGAGGGCGTTGGGGTCTCTGAGCCAGGGCTGCTGCACGGAAGTGGAGGTCACCAAGCACAGGCTGTGACATGGGCTGGTGGCAGCACCCCCCTCCCGCTGGCTGCTCACCCTGCAGAGCAACCAGCAGGTCTGCCCAACATCACCACAAAGCTCGCTCCACCACGGACCTCCTGCAATAGCTGCTAGCCTCCAAGTTGGCCACATTGGCTTGGATGTTCACCCCATTGGCCTGTTCTTGTTCCCTGGGGAATGTGTTGTGGGACCCCGGCCACAGCACCCCATGGCAGGCAGAGAACTGTGAAGGGCTTCTGAGCAGCAGGGAATAACTGACCATGCAGCTGCCCCCAAAGTGGGGACTGTCTTCTGGAATGAGAGGGGTCACTTCCCTCACAACTTGCCCATGAACAATGTGCCAGGAAGAGCACGACCGGGACCCAAACATGGGGAGCCCTATGTTGTGCTGGACCCCAGCGGGTGTGGGAAGGGGAGAGAACAGCTCCATTGCTCATCCATGGGACCTGTGGGGTAGGTGGGCCCTGGACCTGGTCAGCTCAGGGCATTGGGGTGCTCCTGGCATGGGGCAGAAAGGGCTGGGGGCTGGTTGGTGTAGGATGGATGCCACGCCATGGAGCAGGATCAGGACCAGGATGCTTCCCTGAAGAAGGAGCAATGTGGGAGGTACCACAGGTGCCACACACCGGCTGCCCCTTTGTGCGTGGGTTCTCCCCCTCTCCTCTGCCCACTGGTGGCACTGGTTCCCCCGGGTGCCCAGGGCACCATCATGATTCTGCTCTGCCAGGACAGGACCCCTTGGTTTCCTACTCGTGGAGCAGTTCAAACACAACAGAACATAGGGGTCTACTCAGGACACGCAGATCTTCCTGCAAATTTTTCTCCCCTCTTTTTTCTGTGCATTCCACTTGTCCCTCCTCCTCCTCCTCCTCACTCTTGCACCACCCCCTGCACCACCCACCCCATCTCTGCCTCCTCTGCCCCGGGCATGGCTCAGGCCACAAAGACACAACCTGTGACCTCCCTGCAGAGCTGCTCAGGGGGTGCAGCAGTGGGGAGAGGGGACCCCAGACTGGGACAAGGTGCCACCCAGGGAGCACAGAGGCAGCACAGGAGATGACAGGGATGCCTGTCTTCCCTGTGGCGGGCGGAGGATGAGTGGGAAGAGTGTGGGTGTCCCCCCCATGACTTCCAGGCTTCGAGGTGACAGTGAAAGGAGCACTTTGTGTGAGATGGTGGCAGTCGAGCCCGGCCGAGGGCTCAGCTGTCCCCAGGGCCACGTTGCAGGGGTGCTCCGGGAGCTTCTTGGTATGGAGCCTGCGCTGGTGTCAAAGGCAGCCTCCTCCATTCTCATACAGAGCCGTGGCCCCGAGACCCCCTGCGATACCACATGCTGTCCCCGAGGCGCCCAAGCTGCGGCTGGGGACGGGCCACCCCGCCACGGGGGCCACATCTCCCCAGCTGCCACCGTCCCCCCGTCCCCGCCGCGCCTCGGGCAGCCTGGCGGGGACCTGCTCTGAGCAACCCCGGGCACAAACCCGCCGGTCGCCCCGGGGAGGGGGTTTTGGCAAGCCCGTCGCGCCAGGAGGTCGGGCAGCAAAACGCAGCGGGCGCTGCCACACGAGACAACAGAGTAGCCACAGTGCAGAGTGTCATACAACAGACGGCGACATGCAGAGGGACACGGCTCAGTCCGACAGACCAACAGCCCAACCTGACGCTGAAGTGTCTGAAGCTCCAGCACGAGCAGACACATTTGCACATTTGGAAACAGCTGGCTTTAGAGGCAGCAATTTGGAAATTTTCTCTGGTTATGTGAGAGCAGCGGAAAACACAAGTTTGAACCAAGGCTGGGTCTTTAACAACCTCCTCTTTGGAGCCTTTTCCTCTCTTTTCTAGAGCTGCGTTACTGCTGACGATAACCAGAGACAGCTGTCACTCCTGTGCGAGGACTATTCCGAATGCTAATTGTCACAAACAAAAATCACATGTAGAGAGTGTGACACGCATGGCTCTTGGTGAGGTGACACGGTGCCCAAATTAAATCGGGGTGATTGTTTTTAGGCATACAATGACAAACAGGTACAGGAACACTTAGGAACAGAAAAAAAAAAAAAGAAAAAGAAAAAATGTCATCAGTTTCAAGAGGTCAGCACCGGTAAGGTGAGCAAAGCACAGAGAGGAACATCAGAAATCATCCAGGCAAAAAGAAAACGAAAAAACAAAACAAAAACTCGGTTGCATCTCCCAACTCATCACAGGACTCCAAGCCACCTCCTGCCTGCCCTCCAGGATCCCAGCATCCTTTCAGGTACACGGGATGACTGACTCACTGACTGACTGACTGACTGGTGACGAACATGAGCTATGCATGTACACTGGCAGCTTCGGGATGGTGTGTGGCAGTCGATGGGATGGCAGAAGAGAGAAAGAGAGAGAAAGAGAGAGGGCAGAATTGTTCTTCTTCCTCTTACCGTATCCTTGGAGGACCTACGTCTCTTGAAGCTGGAGGCCAGGGTGGAGGTGATGGACCTAAAAGTGGCTTTCTTTTTAGGGTCAGGTTCTGCTCTACCACTTTTTCTATCCTAAAATGAATATGTATAAGTAATTAGATCTCTAGTGTGTTGTTGGAAACTCTAAATCTATTTGAATACTGCCCCATGTCATGGCCTTCATTTAGGTGAGAAAGCTACTGGAGGTGTTCTGCCACTCCCAGTCCTCCAAGGGCCTCGGTGACCCACGGCTACGGCACAGCCACGACACTGCTACAGCTACGGGGGGCCGGCCTCGCGTCCGGAGCGCTGGGAACCCCTCTGGGAGGGAGCCCTGCTCTCCTGGTGTCTGCAGCCAGGCCGGCACAGCTGACCTCGCTTCCTGGGGATGCTCTGCCTGGCGCCCTGCCCCTCGCTTCCACCGCTAGCCTGGCTGGACCGAGACGTGAGATGCTGCACCTACCACTAAAAAAAAAAGTGCTCAGGGCCTTTTCTGAGGCTGAATCCTAGTGCCACAAGAGAGAGAGAGGACTGCATTGAAAGAGAAGTCATTGTATGAATATTCTGTAAAAAAAATGTGTTCAAAAATTCAAATGATGCAGTTGTGCAAAGCCGAACGTGGTTGTTGGTGGTGGTTTGGTTTGTTTTCCAAAGTAAAACAGGCTAAAAAACAAAAAGGAAACTGGAAGAAAAAGAAAAGTAAAACAAAAAAAATACAAAGGAAAAGAAAGGGAGGAAGCAAAGCGTTAGTGCCATGATGTCGTCGGGTCGGGATGAACTCAAAGAGAAACAGAACTGAAAAATGTAGGCGTTGGAGTTAGCGAGTCGGACCTGGTTGGCGCAGGCTGGGAGCACCAGCCGCCATGGTGCGGGGGCCGCGGGCCGGGGGGCCCGGCCGCGCTCGGCGCCGGGCGCTGGCAACGAGTCCTCCCCAATTGCTTTCGTGCCAATGAGTGTGACCTTTCCGACGGGGGACGGAGTGACCAGGTCTGGCTCTGCTACCGCACGGGGGTAACCAAAATGTATCCCGCTGGTGCGTAGAGCATGCTCGGGGATACATTTGCTCCTCCTTCTCAGTTCTCTCTTTTGCGGACATGCACAAACGGAAAGGAAAGCAAGATGAATGGAATGAAATGTCTTTTTCTTCCATGGCATCTCAGGAAATAGCCATGGCAAAACTGTGATCCCAAAAACCATTATTTTTGTTTGTTTGTTTTAACAAATAAATCTTTCCACTTGCCTACCTTCTAGCAATGTACCAGATACTAGTGCTCTGACGTTTCCTCCTGTGGAAAAGTCTTACAATGTCAAACGGCTCTTTACCATGAGGCTGTTTACCCCCACAGGGCAGCATGCTTTGCTCACAGTCCCACAGACTCTGCCCAAGGACCCAGTGCAGTATTTTCTAGAAGGTTGGCAAGTGAAAAATGGCAGTGCGACTAGTGTGCTCTGTCCCAGCAGCCTTAACCCCCTCGGTGCTGCTGCTTTTTGGAAGCAAAGGAAAAAAAAAAGGAAAAAAAGGAATAAAAAAAATTTTGAGAAATGGCTTTTCCGAGACTCTTTCCGGTGAACTGAACCCAGCGAGCTCTCAGGATACAGCAGCCCGGCCTCGTGCTCCCCTCGCTGCTCCACCCGGGCAGCCCCCCACCGCAGCCCCAGCCGGCGCTGCTCCCCGGGGCCCCGGCCGGGCTCCTCGCGGGGTCCCCGAGCCTCCTTCTCTCTCTTTCCTTTGCTGGCTCTGCTCCGAGCGGCAGTGTCCTTTAGTCACCTAAAGGAGCTCTTGCTCTCTGAACGCCGCTGTGCTTCCCCAAGGGAAAAACCAGCCCGGGCAACTCAGACAGAGCTTCCAGCTGCCCTACACTGGGGTCAGGGGCACTGTGGGGCTCAGCCCCAAAAGCAGCAGGGGAAGGAAGTGTGAGGCTGGTGGCCCACGGATGTGCCCACGGCTCAGTGTCACTGCCAGGCACCTCTGACGCTCTTGGGCTTCCCCGCCTGAGCGGCATAGAGATGTTCCAGGAACGGGAGAAGCCCGGGAGAGCAACAGCCCCATTGAAGGAGCCCGAGGGAGCCTTGGCACTGACAGGGACCGGCACTGCCGGCTCCTGTGTGGGGGAATGTCCTTGTCTCCAAAGGACAAGAGCACGCACCACCTCTTTTTGGAGTTGGTCCTGGGTATGGCAAGGGCTACCGCGCTGTTGGGGAGCAGGCAGGGAGGGGGAGGTGATGGAAACTATCCCTGGAGCATTCCTCCACCTGAGCACCGGGCAGGGATGGTCAGTGGCAGGGGGCTGACCCCCCCCATCTGCTGGTGAGCGCAGCCGGAGCCGGGCAGCAGGGCAGAACCCGCAAAGGAGCCGTGCTGGCACTGCCTGCTCGGCCAGGGCAAGGTGTGGCTCCGGCACGTGGTCCCCAGCAGAGCAAAGTCCCCATCCCGAGCTCCACCGGGGGCGTTTGGGCCGGGCCTCTGCCCTGTTGGAGCTGTTCTGGGACAGACGGCATCGGCCAGGGGCAGCTCAGGGGACAAGGCAGGGACACTCCCCTGCAGCTCAACAGGCACCGAGTAACGCCCAGCTGGAGCTGCTGCGGGTGGGGTGGGGGACAGAGGGCCCCTGCTAATCCACAGCTCTGCATTCACTGCTTTGGTGAAGGAATGGAAAACGCACCTGGTGGAGATTTGCTCTAAAAACGGTTTGTCCTACCTGCAGGTTTTTCCTCCACACATTAACGGCCGCAAACGCCAGCTGCATCTGCTTCCTCCGCGCGTCCTTATGCCTTTTGTAAGCTATCTCTATGAATATTAAAAATATCCCGGCAACAATACCTCCAGCCACCAGCATAAACACACCTGAAATAAGCAGGAAAGTTACAGGGGGCAGTGGAAATTGCAACATGACCCCTCATTTCTTCTGCATCATGCTCAGCAACGGGAGCATCTGCCAACCCCGGGTCCCCCCACCATCCCCCCCAAGTCCTGGAGGGCCGAGAGGGGAACACAGCCTGGGCACCTGAGGGATGTTGGTGCCAGCTCTGGGGGGGGCATGGGGCACTGAGCTGCAGCAATGCTGGGGACAGGCACGGCAAGCCCCAGGGCAGACCCCATCCCCAGGACCGTGGGGTTGTTTGCACCAGAACCCAGCCCTGGTGCTCCAGTTTGGCTCGTCAGGAAGCACGGCCATGCACAGAGCCCTGTGCTGTCCTTGGATGCCTGCAGCCCTCGGGGCTGACATTTTTGGAGTGGTGTCTGAGGAGATGGAGCAAAATGCCCCCTTTCTCCATGCCTGTAACCTGGCCAGCAGTGCTGGTGAGGACGGGGTCCCATCCAACACCCCTCATCCTTCCTCAGTGCATGGTCTGGGTGTAGGACCAGCAGCACCACCCCAGTGCAGAGGGAGAGCCTGTCTGGGGGTTCTCACAGTCTTTGCAAGATGAAAACCTCCCTGTATCAGTTATCCCTGTCCTGCCCCTGCCCAGGGCTCCTCAGGACTGGGGGCTGCCCCTTGCCCCCAGCCCCTCCTGCAGCAGGGTTCACCAGGGCAACACCCCGAGGTGCTGCTCCCCTCCCTGCATTGGTGACAGCTCTGACTGCTCTGTGACAGCCACAGCTTGGCCAGGGCACAGGGAGGGGAGCAGCGCTCACACCAGGGCAGTCCCACCGGGGAGAAGGGCACCCAGGGACAGTGGGGAAAGCTTTGTTTGGAACAAGGTGGGGATGGAGCCCACCTCAGCAGCCTCCCAGCACTAGGAAAACACAAACCCAGAAGCAGCAGAGATTTGGCCTGAGAGGAGAGCCCCGGAGAGGAGAATGTCTTGAGCAAAAGCAGGCTACCCAGCGAAGGGGGAGAAAGAGGTTTGCAGAACAAACCTGCCATATTTTCAAAGGTGAGTGTTGCTGGGGCATTGCTACGGGAATCACACTCTTGATACCTCACCCAAGTCTTGTCCAAATCCTCCATGAAGCCGTTCTCGTGGGACCTGGAAGCACAAGGAGACAGCACAGGGTAGTCACTGGGGACCAGCCACAGGCAGCTGGGGCACACGCTCTGTGTGCCTTCATGCCCTCCGTCCTAGGACTCTGCAGCCACAAACACAGGAGCCAAGGGTGTGCTGGCTGTGTGTGTGTGCACACCTGGGCACGTGTGGCCTTTGCAGAGCGGGTGTGGGCTGGCTGCAGAGGCTGCCATGGCTCACACACACACACAGAGCCCACACAGTGCTGTGAGCAGGCACCCACAGCCCCGCAGTGCCACTGCCCCATGGCAGCTCTGGGCAGCACCTGCTGCCAAAAGAGCCACGCGCAAGCCATGAGGAGGGTGTGTTCCCAAGGGTGGAGCTGGCAGTGCTCAGAGAGCTCTTAGAGAAGGCTGCAGGGATGAACCACATCTCCCAGTTCCCTCCTGCACGGTTCCTCCACCTGCCAGGGCTGCTTGGAGCTCAGGCAGTGCTGGACCCCAGTTCTTTCTGGTGACCCCCAGCACCCTCCAGGTCAGGGCACTGCTGCTGGCAGCTCCCTGTGGTGCACAGTGAGGGCTGGGACACCCCAGCAGCTCGGTGTCACAGCTCAGTGTCACAGCTCGGGGGGACACAAGCCGTGTCCTCACAGTGCCCATTTCTGCCTGAACGGCTCGTGGGGATGGGATGGGCACAGAGCACACATCCCGCCCCAGGATCACTGTGCTTTCCTCCCTCTTGCTCCTGGTACATCCTCACTGCCTTCCTGGGCCACCTGTAGCCCTGGGCTTCCCCATCCTCTCCAGGAGGACACCAAGGACTCCTGTGGCCTCTTCAGGCTTCTCACACAGTTGTCTCAAATCCCACCCGTCCTGCTGCCACCCATCCCCATGTTAAGACCATCCCACAGACGGGGTCCATGGCTCCCTACATCACCCTTTCATGTCTTCCACATCCTGCCCATTCTCTCTCAGGCCTTTCACCTCCACATCTTGGGCAGGACCCTGGTGGTTCCTGACCGTGTCTCTCCTAAAATGAATCTCCCCTGTCTCCTTCCCTTCACCTGCTGCTTCCCAGCTGCCTGTTCCTCCATCATGACATTTCTGTCTGCAGGGAGTGTGGCATTTCCAAAGCAATGCAAGGAAATCCCTTTTCACCCATGATACCAGACTTGTGACACCCCACACTGCAGATCAGTGCTGGTGTAAAAGCCTTGGACCCAGAGGGGGGTTCCTGTGTAAGAGGAATAGCCAGAGTTGAAAGAAAACCCCCTGGATGACCAAGCCAGGGCAGAGCAATGCTGTTGGACAGGCTGAGCCCTGAGGGGGCGGGGGGGAGATGGCAGCACCCACACCCTGCTCACAGAGACCTGTGCTGGACGGCCCCCACTGCTCTCTGCCGGCTCTGCCTACACTCCTGGCTGACCACGACTCTGCTCCCTGCCCTGCTCTGCCCTCCCACCAGTTCCCTGCTGCTTCCCCAGCCTTGTGAGCCAGAGCTGAGGCTGTGGGTGCCCACCCCAGTCCCTCAATGTCCCCTTTGTCAGGAGGGAACGGAGCCCCCAGCACCCCTGTCCCTGTGGAGGTCTGGGGCTGGCAGTGCCTGGCACAAAGCTACTTGCGTGCCAACACATGCAGCATTCGGGGCAAGCCCCACGCCAAGAGCCGTGTACGGACTTGAGGATGGCCAGGGAGACGTTCTGCTTCCAGGGGCTGTCCTTGCGCATCCCGATCCCGAAGCCGGAGCGGAAGAAGAGCTCCCCCGTCGTCACCAGGTCACACTTCTGGGAGGCCTCGAACTCCAGCACCGCCGAGTCCCAGATGAAGGCGTGGAGCTTGCTGGACACAGAGAGAAGATGGACAGGTCAGGCGGGGCAGCCCAGCTGGTCTGCAGCCACCGTGGGATCAGCGAGGGTGCTCTCAGCCCTGATTTAGACACTGAAGCCACCCAGCCTTGCACTGAAAGAAGAAAAGAGGCCAGAAAGGGAGGCCGTGGCCAGGGCCAGGGCTCCCACTGTGCCATTCCCCACGCAGACCTCGTGCTGCCCACCCAGAGACCTGGGCAGGTCCCACCCAGCCCCAGCTGGGAGGTCCCATCAAGCCACGCTTTGACTGCAGCTCCCTCCAGCTTTGCCCTGCTTGCTCCACCCAGCTGCAGCTCCCTGAAGCCTTTCCCAGCGTGGCCAGGCGAGGTGCTGGCCCTACTCACTTGTCCCTCACTGCCTGGATGGCCTCGGCAGCGCTCTCGTAGTTGTGCTTCTCCATGTGCCTGTACATGGTGCTCAGCTCCACCTGCCGTCGGAAGTAGATGTCCACGGAGCTCTGCTTCACCGTGGCGTAGATGAACTTGTCGGAGGGGTTGCGCAGCTGAAAGGCAAGGGCAGGGCTCCTGTTGTTTCTGTCCTTCATCAGCCAAACTGACTCAACCCAAAGCTGGGCTTCGTAATTTCCCATCTCCTTCGGGGACCTGTTCCCTGGAGAAGATCTCTCCCTTGATCTCCTCAGAGGATGCCACAGGGCAGTGAATGCTCTGGGACCATGGTGCTGGGGCAGGAGACGCTATGGGACAGAGACAGGGTGGCACTGAGGGTGCAGTAGGCCCGTGGGTGCCACAGGGCCGGCAGGGCACCCAGCAGGGCGTGGGATGCTGTGGGTCAGCGCTGCTTCAGGGCACATTCCTGCGTGCCTGGGCTGATGAGCTGTGGCTGTGTCCTTGCCAGAGCAGGAAATGGATTTGAGGCATGTGGAGAGTATTGACTGCACCGCAGGGACAATTTCATTAGTTATAACTCATCCATAATGAATCGTTTCCTCGTCGGTTGGAGGAAGCTCTCCAGGAACTGGCAGGCAGTTTCACTGCACACGGGCTATTTCTGGACAGGTTGGTTCCCTGCTGATCCCTGCCCGTGTCTGTCCCTTCCCACCCAGGGCAGGGGCTCAGACTCACCAGCACCAGCCCAGGCAGAGCTACCTGGGTCTGGCCCCCCGGCACAGATCACAGCCATGGGAAATCAGGGCTCTGGGAACCACAAGCCACGTTCTGTGCCTCAAGGAAGGGGAAAGCAAGTGAGGGGTTATTACCCGGGGGTCGTTAATGCCTGTGATCCTCTCCTCAGGCCGGTCTAACACCAGGAAGGCTGCCAGGTTGGCAGTGTATGAAGCCACGATGATCATAGCGAAGCCAGCCCACACCATGCCGAGAATACGGGCAGAGAAACTCCGGGGAGCACCTGCAGGGGGAGAGGAGAGATCAGAGCGGCACCGCGAGGGCTCGGCTTGCTTGCCAAAGCCACGTCAGTGCACACGAGCCCGATGGCAGCTGCAGATGGGCACCATCCATCCGCTCTGCCAGCAGCTGTGTCGGGAGCTTCTGCACTGCCCCAACCAAGAGAACCCTAGCTCCTCCCAGGGCACGCTGTGTCCCACCTGAGAGGGTGGGTGACCCTGGGCAGGGGATCCAGCCCAAGCCTCCCTGCCCTGTGCCCATCAGCGGTGCTGGGGGTGGCAGGACACAAATGTGACAACTGCCACAAATGTGCCACCCTCAGCACCACCAAACCTCCTGCCAGCCTGCTCCAGGGAGGGCTCAGGGAATGAGGTCCCACAGGGACCATGTGAGAGGGGGAGGCTGTGGAGAAGGGCAGGGGCTTCCCCTCAGCCTGCCCAGCCCCGAGACAGCGCTGCAGGGCAGAGCTGTGACTGGGACTCACCTTCTCCAATGCCAGAGTTCAGCAGGACTCCCCAGGAGAACCACATGGCTGAGGAGAGAGTCAGGGCATCTTCCTCCTCCTCCTCACTGTTTACTTTGAACCGGCCAAATGGGCTGGAAAACAAGACCAAGAACCCTTTTCATTCCCCTCACCCTGGCTCTCAGGGCTCCCCACTATGCCCTGCGTGTCCTGGTGCAGCCCCGTGTCACTCGTTCCTACAGACCATGCCTGTGACCCAAGCAGCTCTCCCCTATTCTGTCCCACTGCCTGGCACATCCCCTGTGCTGATCTGCAGCCCTATCTGGCTCACACTGGTCCCAGTCCCATCACACTCTCTCCAGACCAGAAGGATCATCTGACCCTGGCCAGCTCAAGCCTCTCCCACTGCAGCGCAGAGGGCTCCCTGCAGATCAGTCATCAAAGGCTCTGGGCACAGGGCTGAGGCAGGGGCAGGTTCTCTTGCCCTCAGACGAGCAGCCATAGGGCCAAGGGAGGCTAAGAGGAAATTCTCTCAGAGCCCAGAGGCTGATAGTCCCCTTGGCCAGGTATCTGTACAGCACCTGGCCTGACAGGTGTGTTCCCACATCCCCACGGGCCGGTTACCCCCCATATCCATTTCCCTTAGCTTAGGCAGCCAGAGGGGCCAGGAGCCTCAGCCCAGGGCTGGTGGGGCAGAGAAGGGGGGTTAAGTTCCTGTGGGAGCCCCCAAAGGGCTGCAGAGCTGTGCCCAAGCAAGGGACCCAGGGGACAGTTCCCAGGGGACACCTCCCTGTCCCCTCCAGACCTGGGGTGGCCCAAAGTGCACTCACCTGAATCGGTCTAAGAGGTACAACATCACTGCCACCACATGCACAGACAGCCCCACCAGCAGCCAAAGTGTGCTCTGGAAGGGCTGCATGAACGAGTCCAGGGTGCTGCGGGGGATTTCCTGCACACAGGAGAGAGGGGAACAACGCTGGCACCCATCACGCCTGCACCCTGCCCGCCTGGAGGGACCCACAGGGGCCTGCCCCGCCCCGAGCTCCTGCTGCTCGGCTGCACAGGAAGGGTCAGGGTGGTGCAGATGAGACCCAGCAATAAAACCAGCAGCCTGGAGCCTGGCATTGGCAGGGGCTGCACTGGGGGAACTGGGCACGGTGCAATCCGGGGAATGGGGGCACCTCCTGTGTTCTACAGAACATCCCAGCCAGACCATACCTTCTTCACGAGGATGGTGAGGCCCTGGTACTTGAAGGGCTTGGAGAACTCGATGTACTGAGCCCGCTCGTTGTTGATGGTGAGGGGAGCCACAATCATGTCTGCCTGGCCACTCAGAAGCTCCCCCATCATCCCGTTCCACTCCTTCTTGTTGCTGTTGTTCACCTGCCAGGAAGCCCAGGCAAGGTCAGGCCCCTGCCCTGACACACATCCCCCACCAGCCACGTGTCAGGAACCCTGCACTGCCCTTCCACCCCACCCTGCTCTGCAGAAGGGCCTGGGGGTGTTTCCACACACGGTACAGGCAAAGAAAGATCACAGTCTGCCCAAACTCACCCGCTCTTGGGTACCAAATTTACCATCAGCCACCAGGTGAACCTCATAGGTGAAATTCATCACCCCTGCCAGGCGGATGAGCAGGTCAATGCAGAAGCCGTAGCAGCACAGTGCCACGGTGGGACGGCCTGGGGAGGGACAGAACAGGGATGAGCGGGGACAGCCCTTGGCCAGGGACCCCACACAGGATCCATGCCTGTCCCCAGCGAGAGCAGCCACCCCATGGCTCCGCTCCATGTGGGATGTAACCACATTATCCTTCAGGGCCATCTGCCTGACCACCCTCTCTCACTGCCTCCATCCCCTGTGGGTGTGGGAGGAGGGTGTGTTCCCGGTCCCTGTTCCTTTGCTGTGTCCCAGTGAGGTGGGCAGAGAGGGGGTGCTACCCACCCACTGCAGGGCATGGAGGGGGCTCGGTGCATGTGCTGGAGGAGCCCTGACACAAACCCAGCAGGCTGAACACAGCCCAGGACACAACTCTGTGGGGATACTGTGCACAGGAAGGTGCGATGAGCCAAGGGGACGCCCTTCAGGTGGATTTGGGCAAGCCTGGCACTGCTGAGCCGCTCCCACCCCCCAGCAGGTGCTCAGTCCTGCTCCTGACACAGGTTTCTGTAACAGTTTGAGACTGGTGCTGTGTCAGTGCAGTGCTAACGTGCCTCAGGTCCTTGCTGCTGCTGGAGATCAAGGCAGAGAGAACTGGAACATGTTAGGAGAGAGAAACCTGGGGTGCAATCCCTCAAAGCAGCCCTGGAGCCCACCCAGAAGAGAGACAGAGGGAAAGAATCTGTGGGGCTCAAAGCCCTGGATCCCAGTGCCCAGTTCCTGCACAGCACTGCTGAGGAGGCTGAGCTGATGGGGGCTGTCTGGGGGCCAGCTGTGCTGTCACCTCTCTGTGCCTCATCCTTCGCGCCTCCTGTGTGACTGAGCACCCTCCCTGGGACCCCTTTTTGCTGGGGGAGTCTTCATCAGCTGGGTGGGCTTGGGGAGTCCCCACCAGACTGAGTTACCTGGGATGGTCTCATTGGGTCCAGTGCAGAAGACCTTTTTGACAGGATCTCCATTGATGGTGAATTCCTCCCTGCACGTCCCATCTGCCTGAGTGGGCTTCACATACACAAACGGCTCTTGGTGGATGGTCACAATCTAAGAGGTGAAGCACAAACACCCTCTTGTCTCTGTTTCCCTCCAGAGCTACACTCCCATGCTGGGAGCTGGGCTGCCCTCCCCACACGAGCTGTGGTGCCCTCCCCAGAAACGGTGAATGCCTTGTCCCTCCACCCTTTCCGTGCTGTTTTCTCTCATATCCACTTCCCACCTGTCTCTTTCCAAACCCAAGGATGCCTGCCACCCTATCTAGATTGATTCCAGCCCAAAGTTGTGCTCTGAACACCCTCCAGTACCTTCTCTGTTTGTGTCCTCTATCCTTTCCTGGCCTCGCAAATGCTGCTCCCCACCATGTGGAGGTGGGAGGCAGATAAAGCCACTGCCCGGCATGCAGAGGGCTGAGGAGCCCTGCCCCTAGTGCCATCTGCTCTTACCTTCAGCTTGGTTGACATCTGATAGCCTTGAGGTTTCTCTGTCTCCCCCCCTGGCCAGATGATCTTCCTGTCGTTGGTCAGGACCTGCAATGGACCCCGGAGGATGCAGATGGACATGAGGCCAAGGTGGACACCCCAGTGCCCAACCCCTCCTGCCTAGTCCAGGCCTGTACTTACATTGCTGCCGTTGTAAATCCCGACCTGGACCAGCTTCCGATTCTGCAGGTTCATGATGCTGTAGTTGGCAAATTTCCTGTCCCCGTCCTCGTTGAACTCCACCCTGCCAGTGACACCCTCTGAGTACTTGGAGGACATCAACACCCTACGGAGAGAAACACAGCGGGGACAACATAGAAAACCTGCTGTGGCCATTGAGACACCTCCCAAGGCATCAGAAAGGCAAATGCTCCCTCTCAATTACCTGCCATAAGCTCATTACCCTGCAGAAGTCCAGCCAAGGCTACCTATGGTCTGTTCACAGACCTGTGGTCATCCCCTCCTGGTGGATGGAATCAATTTCCCAAACATTCACTACCATATCTGCTGTCACTGCCCCTTGTTTTCCACCAGATCAGTCCCATTCCCCTCTGGAATGATCTGTCCCACAGCACCCAAGGACACTTTCCTCTGGGTGTCCCTTGGGAGGTGTGTCCATGCTACAGCTTCTGGTGCTGTGCTTGGCACCTGCCCTTCCCAGCCTGGGTAGCGCCCCAGGCACACACAAACACCACCGAGGGGAGAACCAGCCCCCAAACCCTGGAAAGATGACAGTGGAGACACACAAGGATTGCCTGAGCCACTTGTGAAGAGCAGCTTTGACTCGCTTATGCCAAGGACTCAATGCAAGGGATGCCAGAAACTCCTCTAAAACAATCTCCAGGCTTTGCAGGTCTCATGCTCAGCAGAACCCAGGTCTGCAGAGAGTGGCTGCTGTACCAAGGCCCAGCCCCTGTGGCCCAGCACCCACAGGGATGCAGGGACTGGGGTCTGGAGGCGCATGCAGGACCTGCTGACCCCCCTGCCCCGGCAGCAGGACCCTACAGGAACATGCTCCCATCTGTGACACCCCAGCCTCCACATCCACAGCACCAGGGTTTGCCACAGCTGAGGGCAACCTGTCCCATGCACAGACATCTCTTGCCACCAAGCCCTGCTGGCAGCACTGGACCCATGCCACAGCCCTTGGAATGTTCAGCAGGAAACATGTCCACAGCACCAAGATAAAACAGGACAGAAATGTCCCCCTTCCTTGATTTGGCAGAAACCCCCCTCCCTCCCACTTCTGCCCATGGAATTAAGATCCAGACTGGAGGAGACCACGGTCCCCAGTCTTTTCCTCCTAGGGTCATTCCCTGCCCACACATCCCAGCTGTCTAAGCATTGCCCAGGGTAGCATGGGTTGACATGGATCAATTTGGTGCCAGGCACCAGGATGATGCCTAAACAGCCTGGAAAAACCAGGTGCCATTGCCTGAGCCCGTGTCTGGGAGAGTTTTCTAGGAGAGATGTAGCCCTCACATCCAAATCGTGCAGGAGAGCCCAGGCAGCCCTGTGCCACATGCCCCAAAGCTTTAGTGACAGACACCCTGAACAGAGCCACCATGTCCTCCTGCACCTTTCCCACATGCTCCCACCTTTTCCAGCTCTCCCCCAGCAGGTCCTCTGCTCCCTCCAGCAGGACCCTTTCCCCAATACCTCTTAAAAAGGGGTCCTGTCTTCCAGATGTTGGTGTTGCCCACGCAGCCCCGCGGTGGGTCTGTGATATTCTCCTTCTCAAACAAGTCGTGCACGGCCTGGGCCACCACAGCGACAGCGTCACTGATGTGGGCAGACTCGTTCTTGCCGTTGATGAGCTGCAGACCGATCACTCCTGCCGCAGGAGGGGGAGGCAGGTCAGCATTCCCGGGATCACCGGCGTTACCGCCATGCCCAGCGCTCGGGGGCAGCGAGCACACGGCTGCGGGCTGCGGATCCCTGGGATGCGGTGGGGAGTTGCCCGAGCTTCAGGCAGGAGCAGGCAAGGGCAGGGGGCTTGGCTGGCTCTGTCCCGCTGGGGACAGCTCCACGGACACCCTGAGCTCCATCCCCACGGCCCGAGCCTTCCCCCAGGTGACAGGCGGCTTGCAAAGCCCCAGTGACGGGGATTTGGGGGGTGGCAGCGTGGCCAGGGCTGAGCCCCCGTGCTGGCAAAGGGAGCGGAGAGTGGGACCCTCCGCTCGGGACCACCCTGGCACCGCGTTCCCCCAGCCCCAGGGGTCCCGGGGAGGGCAGGGGCCGCTCATCCCGGCTCCATCAGCTCTTCCGAGCCTGGCTGCAGCGGGAGGGAGCTGGGGAGGTGCCTACCATCGGGGGCGTAGCGCAGGGCATTGCCCGAGATCTCCCGCTCCCCCACCAGCCACACGTAGCCGGAGCCCGTCATGTTGAGCATGGCTGCTGATCTGTACACCGTGGCCGCGTCATCCTCGCTGCAACGACACGAACGGAACGGCAATGTGGCTCCAGCTGCCCGGCGGCCCCTTTTTCACATCCCGAGGGATGTGAAGACACGGCCCCAGGCGTCTCTGACTACTGGTTCTCCCGGGCAGTGGCTAAATCCTTGACGCAATGGGAACCTTCCCCTCAGCTTCACCTGATCCCACAGCTCCCAGCGCTGCTGAGCACCTGCACATCTGCACATTGTGCTGTAGGCGCGGGGCCTGAGGCTCCCCTCCTTCACAGCTGGGCCACAACACACCGTCAGTGACCACGGCTGCTCCTGCAGGACAGCTGGACACGCCAGCCACGCTGGGGATGGTCACTGCCTGGCCAGCAGCACGTCCGGCACAGCTCAGCACCCTCCACCTGCCCGGGACAGGGGCTGTGAGTGGGGCTTCTCTCAGGCTCCTTGGACGGATGTCAAACCCCAAATCCACACCGACTCCAGCCCTGGGCAGCACTGGGAGAGAGGAGATCGGAACAGGGAGGGGAAGGGACAGCACGGCCTCACCTGGCAGAGAGGATGATCACCCTGGCCTCCAGCTCCTTCGCCTCCAGCAGCAGCGATGTCACATTTTTGGTTCCAGGGTCAAACTGAAGCACTTTCTCAGCCTGTGATTAGTGTAAGCAAAGCTGGTTAGTGAGGGAGCCCCAGGACTGGTGGTGAGAGCCATGCTATCTAGAAAAGGGTCAAGAGAATTCATTAAACTGCACAAAAGTCTGCTAAATAAGGTTGGTTATAGTTATTTTTTTTCTTTTTCTTTCCTTTCTTTCTTTTCTTTCTTTCCTTCCTTCCTTTCTCTTTTAAGGTTTTGGCTTTTTGGTTGTTTTTTTTTTTTTAATTTTTTTTTTTTTTGCACTGTGCATGCAAACTGAAGTCAATCAAGACCCAAAAAGAGGCGTGCATTGTACAGGAAAGAGAAAAAGGCTTTGAAATGCAATTGAAAACTCAAACGAGTGTTGTTTTTCAAAAACATGGGAAATGAAAAAAACATATTGCACAGGGTTAACCTTTGGGAATCAAAGTGAGCAACTTACACCAAGGAACCGTTTCCTTTGGGGAGGAAAGGGGGTTGGTTCAACTTTTCAAAAAAAAAAAAAAAAACTTGCAAGTTAATTACTGGTTCACATGCATGTTTCAAAAAGAAATCCTTCCAGGGTCAGCTGGCTAAGTTTCCATTCTCAAGTCCAAACCAAACTATCTCAACATAAAAACGTGCTACCAAGAAACATAGTCATGGATATTTTTTTTTTCTTTCTTTTCTTTTTCTTTTTTTCTCTTTCTCTCTTTTTTTTTTCTTTTTTTATTTTTCTGTTGACTGTGGCTATTTTTCATTTGCTAGTTAGGTTGGTGGGCGGCGTGCATTTCCATGCATATATACCTTGGGTCCTCGCTTGTTGTCATAGGAAAGTTGGTCGAGGTTTTCATAGTTCCTTTTTTTACTCTGATGAATAATGTGCACAGAGAAAATATGTAGACACAGAAGAATATTATAAACAGTTGAAAATGACGTGTAGTAAAGCAATCCAACATCCACCTCCTCCTCCACTGTTTGCTAAAGGGTCTCTATAACGCTGGAGCTCGCAAAAACCACTATCAGGAGAGATTGTGCCTCAGCTCTCACGGGAGCGTCACGGAGCAATCTGAGTGCAAAGCCTGAGTGTCACAGCTGGTGCGATGCAGTTGCATTTTCCCTTGCGGGACTGGGGAATTCTTCAGCAAGGAATTTTTATCTTAAGCTCAGAAACAATCTAAGGGCCTAAGTGGTGGGGTTTCCATGGAATTACTGTGGAAGTAAAGGACAAAATGTTGTGTACGGAAAGTGCTGGATAAAGGCAAACTGTTACAGTTAAGAGAATTAGCATTACTAGCATCACTATCAGCATCACAATCCTGTCCACCCTCAGAGAGTTCACACAAAATGAGGTGTCTCAGCTGAACCTCTCACCCCCTGAAAGGAGGGGGCAGCTTTTTGAGCTCTGCTGACATCCAAAAGAGAAAGTTCTCTACGTCCCGTGCTGGCTCAAAGCGTGGCGATATGGAGCAATGGTGAACATGGGATGACATTGCAGCTTTTACCCGGTCCCTGGAGGGCCCAGGGCACCTCACGGCTCCACAGCACACGGGTGGCCCTGGGAGGTGCAGCTAACCTGGCCCTAAGCGTGGCTACTGGGGCTCACTGCTTGGTGGTCTCCATGCTGCTGACTGGAGTGTCCCAGCAGGGCTCAGGGCGTGCACTGACCCCGGAGAGAACGGACTGGAGCAGAGATGCTGCTCCTCCCCTGCTCTGCTGCCTCAGCCACGTGTGCAGCTTGGCCCCAGAGGAGCCCGGGGCAGGGCACCCACTGCTGGAGGCTTCCTCTGGTGCAGAGCCCTGACCCTGCAGCAGCGTGCGCAGAGCCCCGGGGTCTTCCTGGGAGCAGCTCCTGCAGCCAGGCCGCTAACAGCAACCTGACAGTGCCTTCAGGAGAGCGCTTGGCAGCTTTTGGTGAGACATAGTCTGACATCTTCTCCTCGACCCCACCCCAGCTGGGCATCCCTGATCTGTGTTCATGGGGTGTGGGACACAGCTCTACTCTCATCTCCATTTTTCCAGAACCTTATGGCAATGGATCCCTGTCAGGAACCCAACCCTTTGCACACCCGGCGTGCAGGGGTCCACGTTCCCAGGTTGTTCCTCAGACAGGTTTCTCTACATCTTGCTTTCCACACTAATTAGCTTGCCTTCTCCCAAGCATTCAGGGCAGTCTTTGGCAGGACATTTTGCCAGGTCTCCCTTCCATGCAGCCGTGTGATCTTTCCTTTTTTCCCTTTGGATGCAGCCCAACAGATTTTTCATTGCTCAAAGAAATTGGGTCCTGGCAAGAAGAAGGATCTGAAGAAGCAAAATCTGCTTGGAGCCCAGGTCTGCCTTCATTTCTGATGACTCCCACAGCGAGGATTTCTGCAGTGGCTTCGTAGTGGCTTCGGCTGGGCCTGCAATGAGCCCTGGAGTAAGGACTGCTCCAAGGAGACCAGAGATGCAGCAGGACAGCAGGAATGTTCTCCAGTGAGGGCACACTGGTCAGTTCTCCCCAGGCACTGTCACTGTAGCCAAAAACTTGGTCATCCATGCTGCAGCCTCCAACCAGAAATTGCTGGGATGTGCTGGCACCTCGGCCCAGGCTGGTCAGCAGAGATGCAACAAGGCTGGCACCTGATCACCTCTCTCTGTCACTAGCCCTATTTCCAGAACTAGACTAGTAATGTCTCCTCTTTTTCCCATTTTTCCACATGGTCCTGCAGCCCTTCTCTGTTCTTCACATTTCACACAGGGACCGACAAATTAGAGGTTCCCTTTCCACCATGTTCTCCTGCATTCACTCAAAAAATCGCCACTTCCATGAACACCACTATCCCAGAGAAAGGCAGCCAGCACAGCAGGGACCTGCCAGCTCTGGCCTGGAGAAGCTCTGGTTTCACAGTGTCCAGCGCTCCCTCCTGAGCCCCAGCATTACCGGGGACCTGCCCCAGGCACGAGCAGAGCTGTGCTGGGTGGAGCAGCAGCTCCAGGCTGAGAGTTGCTGCAGACAGCCCCAGGACAAGGCCAGCACATGGGGAACTCCAGGGCTGGCCAGCATGGCCTGAGGGCTGGGCTCAGGGTGCTGCTGGAGGTGCAGACCCACGTAGGGGTGCCTGGATGGCACATGGGGCTGGCACAGACCCTGGGGGCAAAGCCATGCCCCAAACCAAGAGTTCCCATGGGCAGGTGAGCCTCTGACCCAGAGCAGATCCTCCATGTCCTCAGGGGCTGTGATCCAAGCCTTGAAGAGGTTGAGATCAGGTCTCCTGCCTGCTCCCTCCCCAGGACCCAGACTGCCCTTGGAGAGGCTGGGAGGGGCCCATGGTACAACTGCATGGCATGAAAAGAGCCAGCACACCAGCGATCAGGAGAGAGATTGGAGAGAAGGGATGCAGGAAGACAGGAAAGCCCCAGCAGGGTATCCACCACCTGCAAAACCAGTCAGACCGGTCTGTCTGACCTTTTCTCAAAGGAAAAAGAAACAAGATGCAGTGGCACACCCCAAAGAGAGGACAGGGTGACCTACTGGGACAGAGCAAGTGCCCCAGGCTGGAGAGTGGCCAGAGCATCTGCAGCAGCCCAGTGGCCGCCAGGAGACACCAAGACATGTAGTAGATGCAGTGCAAACACGGGGAAGGTCTGAGGACAGACCCTTCCTTCCCATCTTTCAAGCTCCAGATCTCAAAGGCTTCCCCATGGAGTGGACAGGCTGAAGAAGAAATGCACCCTGTGCCTGAGAGCACCACATGGAGCAAAAGGGAGTGGAGGCATGGGAGGGAACAGCAAAACGGGATGAACTGCAGGAAAACAGAAAGTGGAAATCAAAAGATGCAAAAGAAGGGATGAGAGGCTGCCAATGGCTCTCCCTGTGTGAAGGGCATTGTGCTGCGAAGAGGCTTTGGAGAAAAACACTGTCCTGCTGTCACCCAGTGGGAAGCTGCCTTTGGAGGCAGGAGGATCCCTCTGTGGCTGGTGGAACATCCCTCACGACGGCCTGGGATGCAGCAAGGATGAAAATTCTCAGAAATCACTGCCAAAGTCCCTTGGTCAGTGTGGCTTGTGCCAGCCTGCACCCCTGCACCCGTTGTTCCTCCAGGGAGGTGACCAAGAGCAGTCACGGGGTCCGGTCTCTCAGCTCAGCCACCGACTCCAAGCACAAGAAGTGTCTATGGCCACATCTCCTCAACAGCTGAGAGACTGCCAAAGGTCCAGCAGCTGCAGGTGGGGCTGGAAAGAGCAGGTTGGGGTCCCTGCCTGTGACCCAGGAGGGAACAGCCCCAAATGGGTGCCTGCCCTGATGCTGCTGGAGACTTGGATGGACTCAGGCTCTGCCTGAGCAAAGGGGACCTCACCCTGCCCCAGGAGAGAGGATGTGCTGAGACTTCACCCCGTAGGGCAGGAGGTGGTTCCTTGCCTTCCAGGTTGCAGCCAAACAGCTTCCTGTGCTCTCCTTCTCTGCTTGTCTTGAAGGCCTGTTCAGTCCTTCCCGTCCATGCCACAGGTCTGTGCTTTGTCCTCCTGCACCTCGGGGCCCTGCCCTGCCTCCCTCCCTGCTCCCACTGGCCCTGAGAGCAGGTGCCAGGCACCTCCTGGGGACAGCCGCTCCCACACCCCCCCTGTGTGACAGCATGGGGTGTCAGGAAAGCAGCGTTTGGCATGGGCTTCGATGGAGATGGGAACGGGCCGACAGCTCTACCAGAGGGTCATTACAGCTCCGGGCTGTCCTGCCCCTCCTAAGCACTAAGCTGAGCCCCCGAGAGCCAATTCAGAAGCTTCTTTTCGGGGTGGGTTTGGCACTGCTGGGTCTGCCTGGCCCCAGGATGGCTGCAATGGGGCAGGTGCTTCCCTAAGCTGAGCGACTGGTCCGCTCCTTGGGTGGGAATCTTGGGCGAGGCATTTGCAGAGCTCCAGGTTATCCTTCCCTTCATTTTGTAGTCGATTTACATGTAGGAGATTTTGACCATGGCAAAGCAAGTGAAATGAATAAAGTACAAAGTTTTGTCAGGTACTAGTCAGACACTGTTGATGCTTTAAGCATGTTAGCCATGTTACAATGGAAAGAAAAGGTGTTTTACATACAGAAATCTACATACATACAACAGCCCAAGACTTCTAGTTTTGTTGTTGTTGCTTAAACAAAGCTACAAGACAATGTTCAGGAACTGACCTTGGACTCTTTCTCCTCCAGGAGGGTCTCCAGCTTCTTTTGTGCAGCACGACCCTCGTGGTCGTCGCTGACTATCAGAATGACGTGGTTCCAGTTGAAGACTCTCATCATCTCAAACCAGACGTTGGCCTGGTGAGAGTACGGTGGGACCGTGCGCAAAAAGGACAGGTGGATGCTCTGCAAGGAAGAACAAGAGCTCAACACAGGCTGTGGGGGTGTCAGCCACGCTTGCAGGGACAGGGCTGGGCTCACAAAGCCATCTGGGGAAGACCTCTGGGATGCACACCTTGAGCTAACCTCTGGGACCTGCATCCTTCCTTCTGGCCGGGAAGCAAACCCTGGATATGATTTTGCACCTCTCTGTGGTTAAACCAGAGCATGGCAAAGAGGGGTTTCTGCTTTGTGGTCCGTAAACGCACAGAGGAGAAAAGCCCATCGAGCCATGAATGGCCAGCAGTATTCAGTGCAAATATAGCCTTGCCTCTTGACCTTTCAAATAATTACCAGGCAATGGGCATCAAAAAGAAAAAGAACTCCCTTCAGAAGGCAAGAGGCAGGTACAGGCAGCTGTGCACTCATCATTTTCCATGGGAGAAGTTCAGAAAGGCGGTTTTATAATGTGGTCCCTGGCTGTTTCTAGGTCAGCCTGTTCTGCAGCAGCAGGCAGAGGAGGCAGCTCTGGACCCGTGCCCCAGCAAACCTCTCTGATTTGGTTAAAGACATCGTTATGGTTGGCTGATTGTGCAATAGCAATTCCAGCCTAATTAAGTACAGCGCTCTTAGGGGAGCAATCAGACCAAAAGCTGGAGCTGACAGAGAGCTTTCAAACAAATGCAGCTTGTCCAAAAAGCCCTGGAGTCAAATATTAGGAAGTGAAAGTGCTCATGCTCAGCATGGACCCCACTTGACAGCCCAGCTACGTGCTGGAGGGAGGCAGGAGCCTGAACTGGAGAGAACAAAAACAAAACACCATAATATTTCTTTCTCTAAGGCTGAGATGGTTGTCTGCATCAAATAGGGCTTGTCCAGACCTGCTCATCCAGAGACCAGACCCAGAACAGGACAGAAATGTCCTGAATGGGCCAAAGTCATTCACACTGTGAATAAAGGAAAAGGCATCATGTCCCCCATGGACACACACAGGAGGGACAGACACCAAAAAAATCCTCTTCCTCACACTCAACAGGGTGATAACGTCAAACCAGACCGTGAAACGTACAGAAAAGGATGCAAACTCCCTGCACAGGGTCAGCAGGTCCCTGCTCCTGCCCCAGCCCAACACACGACAGAGGCAGCAGCAGAGCCACCACAGCACGGAGAACATCTCCTGACCATGAGACACTGAGGAGAAGGGTGGATGGTTAATCAGAGGAGGAAACAAACCAGGAGAGCCACAACGAGACTCTCGGGGTGTGACTGATACAAACACTACAGTCACAGCAACAGCAACTCACCCCACAAGACCAGCACTAACCCCTGGGATCGGGAAAAAGCCCCATAGGGACAAACTGAAAGACAACTGTGGTGTCCACACTGACGCAGTGTCCAGGATCTCTTTGGAGTCAGCAGAGATGCCCAGGAATTTCCAGGTCTGGCTGCACAGCCTGGGTCGGGGGCACACCATCTGGATCTAAGCATTTTAAATTTTTAACCTCTCAGCATTTTTAATTGCTTTAAGGAAATCCAGGGAAAGTGAAAGTGGAAATGGGAAAAAAATCAGAAGAGAGAAAAGAGATGAAAAAAGAACACAATAGCCAATATTAAAAATAGAAATCAGAAAAACACAGGTTGAAAAATCAAAATTCTATCAAAATTCTTTCAATACCTTTTTGAAATGAAAAAAATCTTTGAAATTTCAGTATATTGCATTAAATTATTTTCTGATTTCCCAAGCAGCTTGCAAAAATGATGTTTAAGCCAATCATGGCTTTCTTAAGTATTGTAAATACACATCACTGTGTTCAGAGAACAATTTACTGCAAGGTTGTTGGGGAGCAACTTGGTTTAACAGTCCAGGCAAATTTGCTTTCTGAGGTGATCTCAAAAGGGTCATGGACAGGTTCTGGTGGTACCTCAGCTCCTGGATCCCTGAACTGTGGTTTTCAGATACGATAATGAAACAAAAATCCATGGCAAGTGCTGAGCTGAGATCTCAGGATGAGCGCTCTCAGTCTGTGCGCAGCTTTTGAAGCACCTGGGACTCCTGAGCATCTCTGCAAGGGCCAAAGATTGGCAGAAAAACGAAAGTAGAGTCCTCCACATGTTCAACTTGTGCTGTGCAGAGGCAGGTGAGAATCCAGCTTGGTGTGATTTGATAGTCCCCATGCCAGCACACGCAGTGACACCCCACAGGTCCCAGTCACACCCCTCTGACACTCAGCAGAGCTCTCCTGGGCACGGGTACGTGGGCTGCACTGCCAAGGGTGGGGATGCAATGATTTATGCATCCCAATTAACCCATTTTTAGGCAAATGGAAAACTGTTAAAAAAGACCTGTTGTTTTCAGCACAGCCTCTGTGAGAGAACCAGCCCAGCCCGTGGACTCACCCAGCTGCACCAGCTCTAGCCCTGGTGTGCTGCTCCAAGCACCTGAGCTCGGGGCTGTCCAGGGTCATCACCCCCTCCCCTCGGATCAGGCACACAGCAAAAACTGCTCCTCATTACAAACCCACAGCTGGCCTTGTAGGATGTTCTGTAGGATCCTCAGCCCTTGCTCTCCTCCGAGTGTGCCTGGTGCCGGCCACAGCGCTGGAGTGGGACCATGGGAACGGCTCCCACCAACCCCAGCCTGCTGAACAACCTCCCTACAGCCCGTCCACACCCGAGTGCTCAGCCCTGTGCTCCCTCACTTCGCTCTGGTTCTGCAAAGAGGCAGGAAATACAGGCTGGGGTGAAATCCAGGTGCCCAAGCTCAGCAGGAACCCAGGGGCTGGAACCAAAAAGCACCGGAGTGAGCGTGGTTGGAAGGTTTGGGATATTTCCTGTGAGGGTGGGGAGGCCCTGGCACAGGGTGCCCAGAGCAGCTGTGGCTGCCCCTGGATCCCTGGCAGTGTCCAAGGCCAGGCTGGACATTGGGGCTTGGAGCAGCCTGGGACAGTGGAAGGTGTCCCTGCCATGGCAGGGGTGGAAGGGGATGGGCTTTAAGGTCACTTCCAACCCAACCCAGTCTGGGATTCTGTGATGATTCTGTGTGGGCTCAGGACTTGAGAACTGCAAACACTTGTTGCAAGTCCATACAAAGAGGAGCTGTTTGAGTCGATCAGGTGTGTCTGTGTGAAAGCACAGGCTGTGCGTGCACAGCTGTGAGCCTGAGCCTGCAGAAAGCATGGGAGGGCACCCACGCCTGCAGGGAACGTGCCTGGGTGCTGTAACCCTGCGTGAGGCTGTGCCATGCCTGGGGGAGAGCACTGGGGGTGCCTTTGGATGGAGATTTTATCCACAGGGGAAAGGTCATGGCTGGGGGCCACCACGTAGTGCCCGTGTGTCCCATCAGGGCCATGTCCAGGGCCATGAGTGAGGGGTTTGTCACCTTCTTCACTTCTGTCTGCCCAGGGGCTCGCTCCAGCTCAGAGCCCGTGGCTGGGGAAGTGATTTTCCTACAGCCTCAAGGGAGCAATGTGCTTTTGCTTCATTACCTGTGGCAGTGGGGTCAGTCCCCCTTCTAGCAATGCACTCCCCAGCTGAGCTGCCTGGGAAATTTCAAAGAGATTGACAGAGACCCCAATCTGTAAAGCTCCTGAAAATTTGGCAAAATTCACCATCTGGGCATGAGAAAGAAGCATTGGGCAGTGTCTCTATGGAAGGAGCCTGCCCACTGCCCCACACCACAGCTGTGGGCGTGGGAGGGAACTGAGATAACTCTGAGATAGCTCAGACGTATGCAGGGAGGGATTTTGGGGGCAGAGGGATGGGGAGCTCACACTCAAATGCACTCTCTGCCTTTCCCAGTGCATAGAGGGAGGGATGGGGCAACTCCTGGGGCACGGCCACTGTGGGGTGGTGGGATAGTGGGTGGTGGGGTGGTGAGAGCCTGTGGGGATCTGCTGCCATGTAGGGGCTCCATCAGGCCATCACTCCCCTGCCCTGGTCTGCTCTGGCACATTCCAGGCTGCCCTGCTGAGGGTTATCCCGCCCTGCTGAGGGTTATCCCGCCCTGCTGAGGGTTATCCCACCCTGCTGAGGGTTATCCCACCCTGCTGAGGGTTATCCTGCCCTGCTCAGGGCTGTGCCGCCCTGCTGAGGGTTATCCTGCCCTGCTGAGGGTTATCCCGCCCTGCTGAGGGCTGTGCCGCCCTGCTGAGGGTTATCCTGCCCTGCTGAGGGTTATCCCGCCCTGCTGAGGGCAGTGCTGCCCTGCTGAGGGTTATCCTGCCCTGCTGAGGGTTGTGCTGCCCTGCTGAGGGTTATCCCGCCCTGCTGAGGGTTATCCCGCCCTGCTGAAGGCTGTGCCGCCCTGCTGAGGGTTATCCCGCCCTGCTGAGGGGTGTGCCGCCCTGCTGAGGGTTATGCCGCCCTGCTGAGGGGTGTCCCGCCC